>CM066991.1:27130849-27520849 GCA_033977485.1 Hydrangea macrophylla | reverse complement strand
TTTTATTTTCGCTTCACTGCTAGGGACTAGCAAATCGCTAGTTGGGGGTTGTGACAAGCGGGGGTATTTGTAAAATACAACCGCGCTAAAAGAAGAAATTACACTGAATTAGTTTACAATTCTCTTATTTATCTGAAATTTGAATTACAATGCCAATTTTTACACAATAGGATTAATCTATGATAAATCGTATTATTTTAGTGGTTATTTGTGCAGATTACTGTTGCTGTGTGAAGAATTGAATAAGCAAGATAAAAGGAAGTGCTTGGTTTCAATGAAGACAATTCAAACATGAAAAGAGAGTTTTGAGCGATCGAGGAGGTTTCGATCGATCGAGGTTTCGATCGATCGAATGCAGTTCAAGCGCTCGAAGATTCCAGAAGTTCAATTGATCGAGAGATGTTCGATCGATCGAACATGGCTTTTATCAGAACTTACGCGCACGCAGCAGGGACATCGTTTGTAACCCTATTCTTAGGTTTTTATACATATACCAGTTATATTCACGTCCAAGGGATGCCCACTTTAAGTTTTTATCAGTTTTACACAGAGAAATAGAGAGTTTATATGTTTTTGTAGGTTTTCTCAAGGTTTATTGTTATTTGGTTTGGTTTCTCATCAAGTAATCACAGTTTGTTCGTTCTAGGTTCTGTTACATTAGTTTATTTATATTCTGTTTTGTTATTCTCGTAGTATAATCTGTTAGGAACATAGACTTGCATTTAGATAGTGTTAAACTGATAGTTTTTGTAATTTTCATTTGTAAATCACAACCAAACAATACCTTAATGGACTTTTACGTTAAAAACGCATCTGTGACACTCCAGACCATGTCTGAGTAGTCCCCAAGTTGGGAAATCACGATGAAACTGTGATTTCAAGCCTCTGCAATGCATCAGAATAATTCTTGTGTTTGATCGATCGAAGTCATTTCGATCGATCGGAACAGAGACATTGTCGAGAGATCGATGACATTTCGGTCGATCGAGAGATGAAGATGTTCGATCGATTGAAAGCGCGTCGATCGATCGAAATCTCTGATTCTTGAGAACATTCAATACAGTATTCCTAGACTTTCTGTTTCACAGATTTGTTATCAAACTGTGCCCAATGCTCAGTTTGTCAAAACAGTCTTTAAACTTAAAGCCTTAAATTATTTTTCTTCAATATCTTTTGCAAACCACCCTCAATGCTAACACCATTGTAGGTGCGAGTCTTAACTATTGTTTAAACCGCTTTCATGTATTTCGAACTTAATTTGGATGATATAGTCCCGGTCATGAAAGGGCTATAGATTCTCTACCTTTAGGAAGATACGGAATATTGTAGGAGATGTACTCCAATGAGCTTTAACGTAGTTACATGGTAGATGGCTAGGTCACTGTGGATTCGCGTGATCCCAACACTTCTCTTTTACTAATAAAACCAGTTTTAAAATATCGCTCTAGTTAATTAGTTAGTTGTCAGTTTAAAGTAATTTAGTTGCTTTTAATTTTAATAGTTGTTAATCGTAGAACTCCGTGTTCTACAGTTTCCTTAAGCATTAAATTTTCTTTTTTGATTTTAGAGTTTAATCTAGGTAATTAATTTTCAACCTTCCCTGTGGGATCGACCTGGACTTCCAATACTATATTACTTGCACGATTACCTACATTTGGGTATATAGCACAAGTGCACACAGAAAAATTCTCGTGTCAGGGCTTAGCACATCAAAGGAGCTTACGCGAATCAATTATAAAAATTACACAAAAATGGCCAAAATTCAAGTAAATCGCTTCCTTTAAATTTCGCTTCAAACCACTGTAAGTCAGGGTGTTGAGATGCACTATTTGCATTAGTTTAGGGGTGATTTGCCAGTGCATTAGATAGGAAACTCGAGGCGCATGGCTTTGACACGAATCACTACATAACAGGATAATTGAATGCATCATAGTAGTGTTGTGTGCCTAGTTTCTTCATTTGCGTTGTTTTTTTTTTTTCTTAATTGGTTTAAGTGAGTCGTAGTTTAGATTAGTTCTCATAGTATATGTTCAGTACTCAATCGAAGCAACCCAAGTTACACCCGCTTAACCTCGAACACGAATGTACTTTAAGAGTCCTTAGGTCATCGACCCAAGCTTCTAGAGCTCAGTTGTTAGACGACGAATCAACTCCGAAACCGTCGTCATCGTTTCAAGCCGAAATTCAAAGCACCCTTAAACATTTAAGAAAAACTCGAACTATTAATATCGAACCTATTCCAATGGCCGACTTTGGAAACAACGGGAACAACGAAAATAATAGAAATAATCCTAATATACCTGAACCGCCTCCCTTACAAGATTATTTCATTCTTACGGCCTACACGCCACAAGCATGTATCGAATTACCGGATGTGAGGGCTTCTCACTTTGAGATAAAGTCATCTACTGGCCATCGCGCTACTCCCTCATTCCATGGCCGTATTAAAGAAGATCCTTATCATCACATAGGAGAGTTCCAAGATATATGCTCTACATTGAAAATCCAAAATCTAACTGATGATAAATTAAAATTGCGACTCTTCCCATTCTCCTTAAAAGATAAAGCTAAGTATTGGCTCCAATCTCTTGAGCCAAACACTATTAGAACATTGGAAGCATTACATATCGCATTTTTACAAAAGTTTTTCCCCTTCAGAAGAACTAATCAAATAAGAAAATCCATAATGAACTTTGTGATGCAAGATGGGGAAACGCTCTGACACTTGGGAACAATTTAAAGAACTATTGCGCTCTTGCCCACATCATCAAATTCCCAAGTGGCAATTGGTGCAGATCTTGTACGAGAGACTTGTTCCCTTAGTTCGTAATACCGTTGATGCTATTTATGCGGGTACCTTCCTACACAAAAGTGCCGATGAGGTATGGAAAATTATTGAAATATTAAGTGAAAATTCAATGCATCAAGCTGTATCGGTATGTCCTGAGGGGTGCCTTCCCCCTAAACCTAAGCGAGATGAGCGGTTTGAGTCAAGTCACTCAATTGAATTTCAAGAACTATCTAAAAAACTTGACCGATTTATGATGATGAACCAAACGTCGGGCTCACCCTCTTATGAAATTTGTCAAATATGTTCCGACCCTTCGCATTCAACACTTGCATGCCCATCCATGTCTCAATTTCTAGAATTCACGGAGCAACACATACACTCTATTCAACAATTCTCACAAAATAATTATAATCCTATGACAAACAATCCAGATGCCCCATGCAGAAGTCATCCTAACTTCTCATGGAGATCTAATAATAATAATAATAAGACGACTAATTTTCCTAATACTTACTGATCCCACTTTCAACAAAGTCAATACCAACACCCCCTTTCTAATCCTAACCCTCCAAGTGATAATGCCTTTGAGGCAAAGGTGTTGGTGTCCCTTAAGACTATCAAAACGTAAGTGCAAGCACAAGCACAAATAGTACACTATCATATACAATCAGAAGCTTGAGTCCCAAATGGGATAACTAGCTAATGCTGTGAGTCATAGAAATGAGGGTAAGTTGCCTAGTCAAACGATTCAAAACCCTAAGGGACAATATGAGATTGAGGGTATAAGTGAGCAAGTAAACACCATCTCAACTAGGATGACTACACGTGAGGAAGAAGTTATAGAGATTCCGAGAGATGATTTAAAAGATGTGAACATTAACTCGAATCAAGAGAACAGTGAGGACACAAGTCAAATTAGGAATGAATATAAAACGGTCCCAAATAATTATGTTCTGAAAATGCCTTTCCCACCAAACATCAAGGAACCATCACATCTTTCAAAGAAAGGGTAAAAAACTGATGATATACTCAAGGTATTTAAATCAGTGAAAATAAATACTCCATTCCTCGATGCTATTAAACAAATTCCCGCTTACGCTAAATGTCTTAAAGACCTATGCACCCAAATCACAAGTTGCGTAGTCATACTCCAAAAAAGGTCTTCCTCACAAAAAAAGTAAGTTCAATCTTCCAACATGCTCCTCCAAAATATAAGGACTCCGGAACACCAATGATTTATGTATCATAGGTGGCACTATCATTCATCGGGCTCTCCTTGACTTAGGAGCAAGTGTTAATCTCTTACCTTACACCATCCACAAACAACTAGGTCTAGGTGAACTTAAACCCACGACCACTACCATATAATTAGCGGATCGTTCTATGCGGAATTATTGAAGACGTCCTAGTTAAAGTCGAAAAATGCTATTATCCTGTCGATTTCATGGTCTTTGATACTGAACTAGTGATAGATGCTAGGAAACACACTCCTATCATTCTTGGTCATCCATTCTAGCCACTGCTAATGCGCGTGTCAACTGTCGAATAGGGGTAATGAAAGTATCATTTGGGAACATGAAGCTAAAATTAAATGTTTTTAATGCTGTTGATCAACCTCCCAATGATGATGATTACCTATGGGTGGCAGATAGTGAGGTTAGACAAACTATTGAACCTAATAAAGAAATAAATGTGAGTAAAGGAAAAAAAAATATAGTGAGTAATGAGCAGATGAATTTGAGTAATCTGGATCCTAACAAAGAATTTACTTAAAAGGTGAAAAATCAATTTGAACATGATCAAGGAGAATTGTCGAACGAATTAACTCATAAAGATACTATTTCGATGTTCAACCGTGGTTTTCCTCGTATTAATAGGGGCATAAAGTTTGAGTTTTGGCCTCCATAAGTCTTGAGCTTAGAATGGTCTAGCTGAAGACGTAAAGGGCAGCCCTTCTTGGTAGGCAACCCAAGATTTTATTGTTCCATTTTATCATTTTTGTACACTTTTTAAGTCATTTTGAGTTAGCTTTTTATTTTCTGGATAGGTTTGGGGTCGAGGTCAATTTACTTTTAACTTATTCACAAAGAGAGAAAAGAAAAGAGAAAGAAAAAATGTTGCGTGCATGACCCGCTCGCATGACGTGTCGCTCGCGCGGCCTGCTTGTGCGAGTTTTTTCTTAGGAAAAAAATTTCTTAAACTTTGCTGGAGAAGACCTCAGTATTTCCTCGTGCCTTGAATTACGCACGCAAGGTCCTATCGCCCGAACGGCCCGCTCGTGCGATCTTTTGACTTAGAAAATATTTTTGTGAACCTTGAAAACAGACTTCAGATTTACCTCGCACGAGGAATCACGCGCGCGATGGGTCGCTCGCGCGAAGGGGGAATTTTTTTGTTTTTCTCTTTTGTTCTCTTCTTCTCACTCCTAACCCTTATTTATGTGTTTTTCTCCTTTCTGTTTGCTCTTTTAGGTCCCTTTTAGATTGTGTCCTTCTTTGTTTTGATAGTTCAGTTTGTACTTGTTCTTTTTGATTTTCATTGAGTCTTTAGGTTTTAGTTTAACTTTTCAACAAATATGCCATGGTTTGCATACATATTTATATTTCTATTAGCTATCGGTGTTCTTTTGTTTGTATATTTTCTTTTGTCAAGTATTGATAGGTGAATTAGTGGCTCCATTTAGAGCAATTGAACTTTATCACCATATTCTAATACATTTACCTGGTTTGTGATTGCTGAGATCGAGGTAATATCATTCCTTCTTTACGTACTCTCCTTTCGTTCATTTTATTGTTTCATTGGGGACAATGAAAGGTTTAGGTTTGGGGGTATGCACTCACATGCACATTATTCTACACAAAATTTTCAAAAATTACAATACTTGTTCTTATATGAACGATGTTACTGACGTTTTTGAAATCTCGATTCGATGCTTCTTGTTTTGTAACTTAGATTGTTATAGAATAGTAAACATGAGAAGATGTGGTTAAACATTTGCTGAAGTCATGTTGCGATATTTTAGGTTATGTATCCTTTGAATCGTAGTTTTATATCATAGATTTGCACACAAATCTAGGCACTGCACGTAGTCAAATGGATGCATGTTTTGATGTGAACTATAATATGATATAGTATGATTCAGATCTCTAGATAGCACATGGTAGAGACTAGATCTAGTGAACTTTTGAGCCTATCTTTTCTTTTTTAGAGAATTATAAATGCTTTTTGTGTTTGTTAAATTTCATTAAAATATCACATTAACTTCTTATTATAGTCTTATTATTCTTGTTTTGGTTAATAGTTGAGTTTAAATACTAGTTACCATGCTAAATAATCTTCCATCATAAACATTGAAGAACCATATGACCATAGGAAATGTTGGTAGGCCCTCTTTGTTTACCACTGACCGATTTCCTTAGTTCGCCCCTTTGAGCTCATAAAATGCCATTTTTCTTTAATCACCAATATCCTTTTTTTTTTGCTCCAACTTGACCAACTTGGAGTTCACCATTGAGAGATTCTTCAACTTTGAGTGGTGATAAGGTGGTGTGTCGATTGAGAAGAAGAAGAAAATAAGATGATGTTTGGGGTAGGTGCCTTGGTATTCAATGAATATTTGTTTCAAAAGCAACAAAAAGGAAAACAAGAAAAAAGGTTGGAAGAAGAAAAGAAAGAAAAGAAATTAAAAAAAAATATGAAAAGAAGAGAATGAAAAGATTTTGGTAGAAGAATGAATGAAAGAAATTGAATATGCCTTACAATGCCATTCTGAAGATTACTAGATGAATCCATTCTATCCTTTTTCATTTCCTGAGCGACGTTACCACCTTTGAAAAGTCCTATTTGATCCTAGAAAACATGGTTTGGATATGAAAATGATGGGAGGGAGATTATAACATGGTAACGATATATTTTTCTTCACTGTTGGTATCCTATCCATGAGACTACTGTTCTTTCCTGTCATGCATCTTTTTTGAGTCATATATGAGCGTTTCTCATTTTGAAAACATATTTCCTTTGCTCCAATATATTAGAGAGATTACATATGTTTCGAGCATTTCATTTGAGAGTGTAATTAACATTGTGAGATTCATAGTCGAAGCCTAGTTGGATGGTTATCCGAGTTGTATTTCAAGTTCAGGACATGCGCATGTTCATTTGATTACCACATCACACACGTGCAATTTTATGAGTATTGATTTATACAATGCATGTGCTTGGGATTGTTTTTCATGACGTAGGTGGACGTTTGGTTCCGTTTATTCATGTTCGTTATTCTATTTTCAAATCATTGTTTTATGATAACGAGTATTGAATGTTATGTTTTTTGTTTTTTTTTTAATAAAACTTTTTAAATGTACAAGTTAATAACGATGGTTGTGGGTGTCTTATTCGACGAGAACTCTCACAAGACTTCACTCGTCCTACTAGGGAAACCTAAGGGTTTAAAAGGCTTGTTGCATATACTAAATGCAATCGCATTGCCTGCGACAGTGAGTTAGAATTTTTAAGTATAGTAGTATTTACTTTTATGTTTTCCTTTGCTCGAGAACTAGCAAAGTGCAGGTTTGGGGGTGTGATCGACGACGAATAGTTTCTGTTTATAGACCTAAGGTTACACTTTGGTAGCTTATTTCCTTTAGTTATTACTTTTTGTTAATAAGCATTCTATATTTTTTAGGTTTTGGAGCTTAAACTTGAAAATGCACTAAAATTTAATGATTAGTGGCTTTGGAAGACATTCTGGACTCAAAAGGTATTTCTGGTAAAAGCTAGAGACAGTAGCAGCCTTGGTAAATAGCATTTTTGATAAGGAATACTTTGGATTTTAGAAATTTTGTAGAGATAAAAATGTAGATCTTTGAGCTACAGACACGTGGCCGCAAACGTTGAGTCAATCCAAAATCTGAGCAAAGAGTTATTGCAACTCAACGAAAGTCACTTAATGCAGTAAAAAGTTCCTCGCGGATTGGATGTGATGTGCTCAATAGTCTATATTTGCTATGCTTGTATAGATTATTTACATGTAATGGTGCTTATTTGAATTGTGATATCAAGTAGAGAAGACAGAGTGTGCCGTAACCCTAGTTTAGTGTGAAATACTCCGTGCCAACCGAAGATGAATTATGTTGATGCTTGAATCGTAGTTATCTTCTTGACGGAGGAATTGGGCTTGTAGCTACGATTCCCCATTATCATCCAACTTAATAAGCTAATTGAATGCATCGATATCATTATTATGAAGCTAGTGGTGGGTTTGCAATCCTAGGTTCAATACACATATTTATCAAAACAACTTTGAATCGCTTTCATAGATTATATTTATTTTCATTATTCGTAGTTTAATTAAAATCAAAATCAAAATTTTGTTTTCTTAATTAACTAGGTTAGGTTTTAAAATTAAAGTGCTTTTTTATTTCAATCTCTGCGGGTTCGACCTCTACTTCCATACTACAAATCTTTTAAAGTAGAGTATACTTTTTATCTTGATTTTGACAAGATCAACAAGGACCATAGATAAATCGACCCCAGTCGACAAGAGGTTTCCAGTTGCAAAATTTCTAGAACTAACCACTGAGGAATACCTAGAGTTGGAGACCTCAAGGAAATTTTCAAGGGAACAAGAGAATCTGGGAAGGAACTAGGAAGCCTCAGTCAAGCTGTACTCGACCCTAGCAATATCAACAGCAAGGGCCACAACCTCAGACAATGATGAATGCCATCATTCTCATAGAAGCAGGCTTTAATACTGATGAGCAGCAACATTTAGAAGTTACGCTTGTACTTTTTCATAGTCAAGTTAAAGCTTTATTTGATACTGGAGCTGCACGTTTGTTTGTTGCTATTAAGATTATGTGTCAGTTGGGTTTAGAACATTAGACACTTGAGCCAGTACTTAATGTTGTGTCACCATTGGAAATGACTGTTAAGTTGGGTAAAGTGTGTAAAGATTTCCCATTGACCTTGGGATCTTCCAGCAGACTTAGTAGTTCTGTCAATGTCAGAGTTCAACATTATCCTAGGGATGGATTGACTTACTAAGTATAGTGCCAATTTGGAGTGCCCTACCAGGACGATTGTATTTCCAATAGTTGGACGTTCGACGATAAGATTTCAGTGCCAGGCGATGAATGATATGTTCTTGACAATTGGTTTAGCTACAAAAGGGAGTACGAGTATGAAACTAACGATAGATCAGATTCCTACTATACAAGACTTTTAGGATGTATTCCAGGATATTAAGGGACTTCCATCAAAAAGAGAAATAGACTTCTGCGTAGAATTAGTACCTAGTACATTGCCAATATCTAAAACTCCATATAGGATGGCACCAACTAAGATGTTGGAACTAAAGAAGCAAGTTCAGGATTTAGGATTTGTTCATTTGAGCACGTCACCTTGGGGATCACCAGTTCTGTTTATGAAGAAGAAGGATGGAACACTTCGACTCTGTATAGACTATAGGGAGTTGAACAAGGTTACGATCAATAACCAATACCCACTTTCTCAGATAGATGACCTATTCAATCAGTTGCAAGGATCAAGGATCTTTTCCAAAATCAATCTACGTTAGGGATATCATCAACTTTTAGTTCGACCAGAGGATGTGACAAAGACTGCATTCAGGATGAGATAGGGACATTATGAGTTTCTAGTTATGCCTTTTGGATTAATGAATGCGCCAACAATGTTCATGGTCAACATTTTGATATACTCAAAGACAGAGGAGGATCACAAGAAACACATATAGATTACCTTACAGACACTTCAAGATAGCAAGTTGTATGCTAAGTTCAGTAAGTGTGACTTTTGGTGACAAGAGGCCAAATTCTTGGGACATGTTATATCTCAAGATGGTATCTCTGTGGACTCATCTAAGATCGATGCAGTCTTAAGCTAGAACAAACCAACTAATGCGATGGAAGTTAGAAGTTTTCTTGGTCTAGCAGGATATTACTGAAGATTTGTCGAAGGATTTTCCAAGATAGCAGGTGTAGACACCCCGATTTTGACCAAATGTTAAATTAAGGGGAGCGTTACCTCTAAATCCGACGATGACAGTGTTCGACTAATCTAGGACTTCCAAAGGTGATCCAAGCTCTTCAGAAAGGCTCTGTAATTCAAACATAAAGAAAGAAAGAAGAAAAAGGGAGAATAGAAGAAAACGACACATGGCGCAGATTGCGGCAGTCACGAGTTACCGCTGTGGCACTCTCTGATTGCCGTATAGCAGTCAGAAAGTGCCTCAACGACATTCACTGATAGCCACAAAAATACATCAAATGCCGTGAAAATTATAATTCTAAAAAAGACGGCAGTCCGTGGAGTTGTCTGTGGCATTCATTGAGTGCCGCAGCGGCATTCAGTGAATGCCGCACCGACAATCAGTGAGTGTCGTTCCGACACTTGTTGAATGCCTCTATATCCGTTGAGTGCCGTATTTTTGTGGCTACTAGCTTTGGAATAGTATGTTTTGTATCTCCAAAAGGACGTCCGAAATTAGGGTTTTGACTGCAAAATTATTGAAACAACCCTCCAAAATTTACCTATAAAAGGGGATAAATATCCCATTACAAAGGGGCTTGATCATAGAATCTCTACCTTGATTTTTGAATCTCTTTCTTAAATATTGAATCTTATCTTAATCTTCTTTGTTTTAAACCTCTTCAAAATTCTCTAACATAATTAGGAGAAGGCTTTAGAGGAGTTTAAGAAAGGAGTTGTTTGAATCACCTTTGAAAGATATTCGAATACTTGAGAGTTGAGGATAGTTGGAGGTAACCTCTAGTAAATTAGCCTCTAATTCAAGTTCAATCACAATATATAGAATCCTTTAGGATCTTTTACACACTTTCAAAAATTCTTTCTCCGCCTCTTTTCATCACACATCACTAAATACTATGATTGAACTTTCATTCTATTGATTTGGATCAAAGTAACCTAAGGATTGAGGTTAAGTAAATCATGGAATTAACTTAGATGATATTTGAATTTTTTTTTCCTTTTCTTTGATTATGATCATCTCTTAGGACTCATGAGACTTTCAATGTCTCACTTGAATCCTTGTACTTGGAACCCCTTCATCACCTTGTAAGCTCATGATTTACAAGAGGATTAAGGTTGATATTAGTATGATTGGTCAATGAAACTAAACCTACCTCCATGGTTTGGGTTCATTATCTTGAGCTTTCATGAAGTTTCTTCATACCTCATTGAAATCTACAAGTACAAGTGACTTTAGTCTCCAATGACCATCAAATGGTAGGAGTAGTAATGTGTGCTAAGCCAAACTTAATGGCTTGATAGTTAAAGTTAACAAATAAAAGATGTATTTGACAAATGGTGCAATGAGTTCATAAACCACCTTTGATCAAAGAATTTTAGTTAAATAATGAACCGTTGGAACCGAATGAGATCAATTGGAGAGTGTCAATAAAACAGTTTTACCACTATGATTTTTGTTTTAATGAAATTTCATGTTTAAAGTGGTTTGGTCATGAGTTTTGTGAAACAACTATAATCTGTCCAGGGTTTCAGAATAGTAACACCTTTTTGGGATAAGCAAATCAGAGCCTTAATCAAGTATCCTTGACCTCAAATAATTTTTTCTATGAATTTTAATGTATTAATAAGATCTCCTAAAAAGATTAGAGTCTCTCAAATTTGTTTACTAGTTTTAGAAAATCATACAAAAACTCTCGACAGAGAGTTGTAAATCTCTGAGTGATGTCTATGTTTGTCCAATTCCCAGAGATTGAACCGTTGATCTTTTATTTTTCTTTTTGGGTTGGAAACTAGACTCATAGAGGCATTTTGTGTACAAAATTCATTGACATCAAACCACGGGAACCATGCTTTTCCAATTTTTGAAGTTTTGATCTGTTCTCTGTAATTTTCAGAATTTTGTGACAGATTTGACAAATCTTGTAAATAATGATTCAAATGATCTTTCCATGATCTAAGGCTTAAACCATGTTTCAATAATGATAAATTAAACTTAAATATAGAGCCTAAGTGATCCAAATCAATGAATAATTCATAGCTTATTCTTGTTCATGCTTATACATCTATATGCATGCATCAATGTGGTTTGATACTTGTAATTAGGATTCATTTTTTCAGATTAAATTGCACTCGATTGAACCTAATTATGAGTTCCTTGTGATCATGTTGGGACTATGCCACCTCTATATGGGCATTACATTGGCTCCTAGTTGAGACTTGTATATCTATTGAAGTGATGCATTTCCAACTAAGTAGAAGGAAGTCATAACTATGTCAATTCCTTCATACTTGATAGATTTAAACTAGAAGTTTAAGGATGCTATTTAAAATTTTATACTACATCTTGATTGAAGCATGTGGACTAACCCTCTGTTTTGTAGCGCTTTTGAGGTATGATTTCTCAATGTTTCTCTAGTTTAATCATTTCTTGATTTTATCGATTTTCGACTTCATGTGTTCCACCTTAGAATTAGGTCTTGCCTTATGTGTATATATGTGATTAGAGACCATTTCTTAGGTTTTATTTTCATTTGTATGCATCACACGTTTAATATTCACGGCTGGATCCCGAGTAAGTTTTCTAGTTCCCCATTTGCACATCATCTTGCTTGTTATTTGGAATTATGTGGTTTAGAATGATATTTTATTTTTTGCAATCTTACACCCTTTAGACATGATTTTGTAATGTATATTTATACATATGTATTAGTTGAGGGCACATTTAGATTAATAATTCGATTAAAAGGATGATAAGTAGAGGCCTATCGCGAGATAGGATGAGAGGGGTATTTTAGTCCGTTGGGCTCCTTCCCCTCTCATTTTATAATCCTCGGACCTAGAAATCTCTGGTTTCCTAAAAGATAAGTTTGGTTTCAAATGGTTTCTTAATTTCCCTTTTAAAAATTAACTGGCGACTCTTGTTTTGTATTTTGAAATTGAAAAGAAATTTAAAAAGCTATGGGTAAGAATAAAAATGCGATATCCACAGCAGGACCTTTGACAAATTTGACAAGGAAGGAGACGAAGTACGAATGGATAGGCAAGCATGAGCATGCATTTCAGGAGTTAAAGCAAAGATTGACTTTTGCACCTGTACTCACGATACCTAAAAGTGGAGAAAGGTATGCAATCTATAGTGATGCATCACACCAAGGACTTGGTTGTGTGCTTATGCAAGACGGGAATGTCATTGTATATGGATCCATACAGTTGAAAGTACATGAGAAGAACTATCCTAAGCATGATCTGGAATTAGCAGCAATAGTGTTTGCATTAAAGATTTGGAGACACTATCTCTACGGAGAAAAGTTTAACCAATTTTTTGATCATAAGAGCTCGAAGTATTTGTTCTCTCAGAAAGAGTTGAATATGCAACAACGAAGATGGATGTAGTTACTCAAAGACTATGACTTTTCATTGCAATACCATCCTGGTAAAGAAAATGTCATAGTAGACGCTTTGAGTCGTGAACCTCGACTAGTGATCACTGCATTACTAATTTGAGAATGGAAAGTATTGAAAGTTTTAGTTGAATTCGATCTTTAACCAGTAGAACCAATAGAAGGACAACATTTGGGATGCCTTATGATACAACCAACTTTGATACGCCGTATCATACAGCAGACAACGGAAGATTTAAAGTTATAGTTCGCAAAGTTGTCAGCCAAGGAACCCGAAGTCTGGGGTATTAGTACAGACGTAGCCTTACGATGTAAAGGTAGACTCTGTGTACCTAACAAAGAAAATCTCCAGAAAGAAATATTGGATGAAGCACATAAGTCATGGATGACGATTCATCTGGGAGGTACAATGATGTACAAGGATCTGAAGAGGAATTTCTGGTGGGAAGGAATGAAGTAGGAGGTAGCTGAGTATGTATCTCAGTTTCTTACTTGTAAACAAGTAAATGAAGAACAACAAAAATCACCTGGACTTCTGCAACCGTTGCAAATTCTCCAATGGAAATGGGAACACATCACCATGGATTTTGTGGTAGGATTACTGAAGTTACAACACAACCATCACGCTATTTGGGTAATCGTGGATCGACTTACAAAGACAGCATATTTCATCACCTACAGCATGACGTATCCAGTAGAACATTTGAGCCGGATGTATCTACAACACGTTGGACGGTTAGATGGAGTACCCGTTTCTATTGTGTCAGATCGAGATTCGAGCTTTACTGCAGAGTTTTGGAAGAGTCTCCAAACAGCGATGGGAACAACATTAAACTTGAGTTCAGCTTTTCATCTACAGACTGAATGGGTCAATCAAGTGATGGAGGACATGCTACGCGCTTGCGTTATTGATTTTAAGAGTTCTTGGGAGACGCACCTGTCGCTGATCAAGTTTTCCTACAATAATAGTTACTATACGAGTATAGGGATGGCGTAATTTGAAGCTTTATACAAAAGACCATGTCGATTATAGCTATGCTGGGCCGAAGTTAGAGATACTCAAATTCTTGATCCAAAGATGGTACGAGAGATAAGTGAGAAGATTCAGATTATGCGTGAGAAACGGAAGACAACTCAGACCTGAAACAGGATTTATGCTGACAAGTGACGTAAAGACTTGGAATTTGCCATTGGAGATCATGTGCTGCTTAAAGTTTCACCTGTTCAAGGGATTGATCGTTTTGGTCAAAAGAGAGACAAGTTATCGCTGTGATTCATCGGACCATTCGAGATTTTAGAATGTGTTGGAAAGGTTGCTTATCAAATTGCATTGCCGCTGAAGGTGTCGGGACTGCACAACGTGTTCCACATCAGTATGGTGAGGAAGCATGCCTACAACCCAGCACATGAGATCAAATTTGAAGATATTAAGTCAACGACAATGTTACATTCAATGAATGACCAGTTTGCATCCTAGATCGAGGAATCAAGAAGCTCAGAAATAAGTAGATTCCGTTGGTAAAGATTCTATGGAAGCATCATGATGAGGGAAAAGCTTCGTGGGAGCTAGAGTCAGAGATGCATGAGAATTTTCCATTTTGTTTTAATTCTGTATGCCTCTAATTTTGAGGAAAAAATCTTTTATTGAGTGGTAGATGATGTAATACCCTGTATTTTCAATAATTATTTATATACACAGATTCTATATACTTTCCTCGATTAAACTTATAATCTTGCTTTTAATTGATCAAAGCCCTTTCAATCAATTGAGCATTTTGGTTGTTCAAGTGATCGAACCTTGTTCGAGCGATCGAACCCTTATCGACATAAATTTATGACGTGGTCCCTACTTCAATCGATCAAGCCCCTTTTCTATCGATCAAACCTGACCGAACTGCTTTCGAGCAATCGAACTTACTTCGATCAATCGAATCTGTAATCATCAGGATTTCCAGGTTTCACACAAAGACAGCCACCTGCACCCCTTTCCCTCTATATATATGTTGGGTTCATGTGTGTTTGTGGGTTTTGGATAACCAGAGATTTTGAGAGAGAGGGAGAGTTGTGTGCTTGTGTTTGTTAATATTTTTATACAATTACATATATATATACACACACATACCCATCTATATATAGTCAGAGAGAGAGACAGAGAAGAGGAAGAAGAAAAAGAAGAATAGAGGCAGAGAGAGAAGAGGCAGAGTAGACGAGAGAGAGGAGACCACCATTAGAGGTCAGTCAGGTCACCAAACTTAGAGTTTAAGACAAACACACCCTAAGTGAGTTTTTACTCACTTGGTTTCTTTAATACAATGTTTACGAGCTTTTGGTAATGTTTAGATGTAGTAAACACGTCCCTAAGACATTTATATATTGTTGTTTACAAATCTGCTAGAGAAGACGACTCTCGAGCGATTGAACTTTGTTCAATCGATCGACGGTTTAACTGATCGAAGCGACTTCTATCGCTCAGACATTACTTTTCTCAATCGATCGAGCTTTGCAGAACATGGTTTTGTTTCTTTGGGTTCTTATATAAGAGGTGTGATTATTCAATTCTCGATTTAAACTTCCATTATACGATTATGGGTTGATTAGGGACAATGTGACAATAAAGATAAGTATGATTAAGAATAATGGATTAATGTGATGACATTAGATACTATGCGGTTCATGTATGAGTTCGATATCCGATCATTTTAATCAGAGTAGTCAAGCCACAAAGGGGGTTGTCATGTAATCATTAGTAGTACGAACGCTGAGTAGGTTTGATAAGTTCTGGGAAGAGAACGTGGATGCATATTGGTTGATTATAAGTACACGGTACATAGACGAAGGTGTCTATGACATGCGGTGAACATTGGTCAATTGGTGAACGCAGTAGACAGAGGAATGTGTCTGTGACTTGCGGTGATATAGTATCTCTGACATGCAGTGAACCTTGATCATAAGTACGTGGTAGACAGACAAAGGTGTCTATGACATGCGGTGAACCTTGATCAGAAGTACGCGGTAGATCTGACGATAGGTTGTGGCAATAGAATTGATGTATCGATGCTTGAAGCATTAAATCCCTGACATGCGGTGGACTGTGCATATGTTCTTAGAAGCGGGGGATGAACTAACGTATTATCTATGACTTACGGTGAATGTGATAGATGACCTCTACGACTTGCGGTGTTACGCGGTAGAAGGTATCTACAACTTGCGGTGACGTAGTAGATAGAGCATTGGTGTATCTAGGAGTTTTACAATCAAGTCTGTTCCAAGAGTTAGTAGTGTGCTGCATTTGTTATTAACAAGACGATAAGGGTTGAGCAACAATGTTGAAATACAGAAAAACATACTATTGTAACACTATATCTTAGACACTTCAATAACTTGTTATTACGTTATATCATTGATACCCTATGAGTTTCTTTTCACTCAGCTCTCAGTAAACTGATGGCCGTTATTGCCTGGACATTCCCCGTCCAGACTACCCTATTCTGAACAATGCAAGAAATGATGCGTATGATGATGGTTACTACTCAGAAGGGGATTATACAGAAGGTGGCCCCATTGATGCCGGTTATGCCGAAGAAGTCTGTTATGCTGACGACTACCCTTATGCCAGTTGAAGATCTGATTATAGTTATATTTAGTTTTATTTCTATTGAACTTGTAGTTAACAGGTACTTGGGCATATGTTGTCTCCAGACCTGTTAGGTTCCTGAGGACCACTATGATGTTTGTAATAGATACAACTGTTGTATTATATTCAGCTTGTTTATGTTGCTGTTCTTATTCTTTAGTTGACTAGTACTGTGTGGTATGGACAATTTAGTGACAGTCACCCATCATTCCCCATGGACCTAAATAGAAATTTATTTTTCTCTGTTTTTGTTCTTCCAGGGCGTGACAAAATGGCAAGAAGATCTTAGCGTAAAATTGTAAATTTTTTGATATAAAATATAATATCCAAAATTATGTATAAGCAGACCAAAATTTTCTTATTTTTAATACTCCTCTCTAGAGCATTGCCTCCAAACCCAGTATGATTCCGAATTCAAGAGGTCCAAACTTCAAAAGTTCTCATAGTACACCAAAGATGTCAGACTTAACCATGCTTCTTCCCAAATAACCTTCTACCTTGGGAATGCACAAGCTGGCTTACCAAATGGCCTATAATAAGTGTTGTCCTTAACAAATACATTCTCTCTATGCTGTACAGGTGAAAGGAAAACCGAACCCAACTGAGAAAATCGAGCTTCTTCGGTCAATTTTTTCAAATATACTCTAAACCAAAAATCAACCAAACCAAGAAAATCGAGACAATCGACATAACCGAGCATATTTGATCAATTTTTTTAGTGCCAAAATATCAAAAAACTACCGAACCGATTTTACCTCTCCTATGCGGTATAAGCACATTTAGGCTTTCCAGTCTCCACGTCTTCGAACTCTTATATTCGTATTCGGATCAGTATTCAATAGAAATCCAAGAACTCAAGTTCATTTCGACTTTAATAGATATTTCATTTTTATATATACCATATGTAGTTAGACTGTTTTTCATTTTCCCGCCTGTACTGTTAATCGTGCCGCTAAGACTCTCTCTACTTTAGACAAAAGTGAAACATTTACCAATTCCATTGAAATAAACAGAACAATAGTTTCTCTAGTGGAGGATTTTCTATTTTAACCCCTTACAGTAAATGCATTTTTCAATTTATCCCCATTTAGTCTCAAACGTGTCACTAATTCCCATAGTGGATAGTTTCGTAGCTTCTTTTCCTTCTACAATAAAATCACAAAACATTGTAATGTTGTCCAAACAGCTTTTGGCCTATTGCAATTGCAGAGACCATTTTGATGAATATTTTATTTTAGCTTTTGAAGTTCATAATTATTGATAAACTCAAAAAGTTATTGCCAAACATAGCTTATGTCCGTTGAATTTAACAGTTTTACTAACAGTTTCACTTTAGTCCAAAGTACATGCCAAGTAAAAAAAATGGGTTAAGTATAAGAGGTGTATAGATAATTAGCTCTTTTAATTTTTCTCTATAAAAGCAATTAACCAATACATTGTTATCATAAAATAACTACAAAGGATAACATTTCAACCTCCTATCATAATATAATCTAATTCATAGGGATCAAAATTTGAACTAGCAAATTTAAGTTGGTAGAACTCTAGCTATGATCATAGTTGCTTTGGTTGTATCATACTATCTAAATATGTGACTGAGCTGAAGAACTTGAAAAAGTACCATTTGTTACCGATTGACCTAGGGGAGGGGTGGGGTGCGGTAAATAGGCCTTATTAAAAATTAATTCAATTCATATGAAAAACAGATTTGTAAATGGCATGTAAAATTTGTGCTTGTGTAAAGCAGAAAGTAGTTTAGACAGACATAGTTTTTACATGAAAAATCCCAAGACACAAGAACACAATGAGTAGCACCGAGCACGTGATGAACTACTAACTTTTATTAGGTGTAAGGGAATTATTAAAAAAAGAATCTAAAGAGTATTTATACTATGCTTTTGATTGGTTTAGAAACTATCTAGTTTGTAGGAAAGTGTGTAACCTTTTAAGTAAGGTCTTATATTTGTAGGTTTGAAAAATAGACTAAAATACACACAGCCTTTCAAACGGCACAATCAAACCATTGTACATTTTTCTTATCAAATATTATTTCCTTAGCATGATAAACTGTCATAGTAGTTCGAATGCCCTAGAACTGTTGTTCAGACGGCTATGTTCAAAACATTTTTTTTTTCATTTTTCTTATAGGAAAAATATATTTAACTCCTTTAAAAACGTTTTTATTATAAGTAAAATATTCTTTCTCATTTTTATATATGCAAATATCCCTTGTGAGTGTGTGAGCAAACCTAGGATATGTTAACTTGTTTGTTACAATGTCGTTGAGTCTTCAGAGTGTAGATCGATGATTCACTGACAACACAAAAACAACAATACATCGTAAAAATATTTATAACTCCCTAACCTCAAAGGACTGAAATTTCCTATTTCGAGCTTGTAGATGAGTCACTTGAGTATCTTGTGATGTACAATTTTGTTGCACACCAAAAAACAATATATACACATATATGTATATGAGTAGCATATGAAGATATGAGCAATATGTATGGAGTCATAAATATATCAAATGTAATACCCTGTATTTCTAGATGCATATTAATTGAAATGAGATTATGTATGTTTGCCTTAATTATTCTTGTAAAACCTTTTCCAAACGATTGGACATAAGCCAATTGATTGACTTGATGTCCTTCCCAATCGATTAGACCCCACCCAATCGATTGAAACCCTGCTGACATGAATCAATCGATTGAACCCATCCATTCAACGGAACGTCTCTAATTTTGCTTTGTGCGTTTGTGATTCACTCCCTCTCCCTATATATACCCCTTCTATATATCATATATATGTTTTGGCTGAGTGTTTGTGTTAGAAAGAGAGAGTATATACACACTCATGTATATATATAAACACACACACACGAATATAGATATACAGACAAACTCTCACACACTCTTGGACAGAGAGAGAAGAAGAGGAGAAAAAATAGAAGGCAGAAAGAGAGAAAAAAGATAGACAAAAAAAAGAGGAGAAGAGAAATAGGAGAGAAAGAAAAGCTCACCAAGAACTCCCAGCCACCCCGAACCACCAGCATCACCGAACTTCACCGGTGAGTGTTCAAACTCACTGAGTAGCATAGATATGATGTATGTACGTGTTTCAGCAAGAAAGAACAGACCCGAACATTCGCGAAGCATCTAGTTCAGTTCTGGGAAGAAGATGACTTACTAATCGATTGTACAAGGTTTCAATAGATTAAAATAGGACCCAACTGACTGGACGTTCTCTAATCCATTGAATAGTGACCAATCGATCTAATGGGATCCAATTGATTGAAATTGACTTCAATCGATTGAATGGGATATAATCAATTGGAAGGTATTCCAATCGATTGGATAGGTCAGAATGTTAGGTTGATTATACATAATGAGCTATTAAGTTACTTTATATCATGTGTTGATTATTAGAAGCTATATCAGAATAATACACAAGTTAAATAGTGGAACCATTTGAATAGCACTGTTATAATACTATTAATTGAATTGTAAAGCTGACATACATGATAGTGGGTTAATTGACTAGGAAGGCTAATATCATTCATGTTTGAGTGTGTGATGAGATCACAAAGATCGTACAAGGTCGGGTGTGGGATCCTAACGAGTTGAGATATTCATATGTGTGGGATTTAGTTATATGTCGAGAAAGATAGGACTGCGTGTCAGGCTTATGTATGGTAAAGTTGAGACTGTGTGTCAGGATTTATTGTATACAGAGGTAGTTTTTTAAAGTGCCTATATCACCTTAGTCTAATAAAGGAATATTACTTTAGTCCATGATCGAGACGGGAGTCCCATAGATGGTAAGGGATATGTCGCTTTAAGAACCTAGACTAAGGGATATACTGGTGGTATTACCTTAGTCCATGATAGGGACGAAGAGTCCAATAGAGACTAAGGGATACAAATTGTGTGGAAATTGTAACGTGGTTATTGCCCTGGTCCGTTAGAGGCTAACGGAATGTCACCTTAGTCCAAGAGATTCGATAAAGACTAAGGGATATGGTCACGTTAGTCCATGATCAAGACTCAGGGTTGTGCCAATGCGAATAGAGTATAAGGGGTATAGGGTACTGCTTTAGGCCATGAGAGAGGATAAAGGGTACGGCAACATAGTCACCATGATCCATGACCGAGACTAAGGGATACATCAATGAAAGAGGGATGTATTGAAAGGAAATGGTTAATGGAATATGTGGGTACAGAAGTCTGTGTTCGTATCATGATTTGGGTTAATTTCAGGGGTCGCATGTAGTGAGTTGATGCATACATGAAGACAAGTGATGAGCAGATCTTTAATAAATGTTATTTTATATACTGCATATTTATTGATACTCTGTAAGTATTTACATTCACTCGGCTTTCATAAGCTGACATCGTTTATGCCACTGGATATTCTACGTCCAGCTTGTCAGGTTTATGAGAATACAAGTGAAGAGTATACTACAAGAGGCTATGAGGTGGAAGCCTATAATTATGGAGGCTATGTTGGAGATGACTACTACGCAAGCTAAAGACTTGGAGTTGCATCGTAGTTTATTATGTTTATGCTTTAGAGACTTTTTATAGTAGTATAAGGTTTGCAATCTGCATAAAATTGCCATTATACTTTGTTTCATTTCCACTACTACTTATGGTTTGTAATTAGTTTGTATTAAACTCCGGTTATATCTATCGAACCTAGAACTCCCTTATGCGTCATTTGATATATTACTCTGATGGTTATACTGTGTTTGTGGACAGTATGGTGACTTTTAACTGTTATGGCCCTGGGATGCAATGAGGTAGAGAAGTGTCGACTAACAATATTCCATTTGACTTATGTGGCAGCCGACTTGTGGGAATCAGGGAAGGCAACTGTGGGAGAGGAAGCAGTTAGGAGAATGCTCTAGATCACATGTAAAGAGCTATTTATGGAGAACTACTTTCCTCAGACGGAGAGAAACAAGAGGAAAGAGAATTCTTTGAGTTGAGATAAGAGAATCGACCGTAAGGGAGTATACAATACAATTTGAATGGTTGTATCTCTTTTGCCTTCACATGATTGATACTCTGGAAAAGAAGATCCAATATGTTAGCCTCAGGGGTTTTACCTTAAGTAATTTTGATGATTAACAAACTATGAAGTTGAGTACTTACATTTATCCGAAAGTGTTGTGTCGAAATAGAGATTTATAACCTTGATGGATATTCAAAACGAAAGCTTATTGGAAGATCATTTCTTACTTGTATTGTTCTTTTAGGACTCTTTGTGAAGTTAGGTAGATTGATTCTCAAAGACAAGGACTTAAAACTGAACAAAATATCCAAAACAGGAAAACAATTTTTCGTAGGAAAAATAGTTGACTGGATCTATTTCTAGTCGACTGAACGTTGAATCCTTTAGTCGACTTGAGTTTTAAAACAGTCGCTATTTCATATTTTTGAGAAAATTAGTTTATGTTATTCAAACCAATCGACTGGTCCAGGTTTTCAATCGACTATTTTATAGGTGCATTTTAATCTATTTGAAATACAGTCGACTGGATCGCGAACTCAGTCGACTGGATTACTGTGCAGAATAATAACGGCTCTTTTCCTAGTTTTTGACTTTCAATTTAATGCTCCCAACTACTTCAAATGTTCAGATTTCCTAGGGAGAGAGAGAGTATATATACTCATTTGAAATTGGTTGTTGGGCACTTAATACATTACATTGAATACTCATTTTTTGAATCAAAGATTTAAGCCTTAATTGTGTGAGAATCAATCTTCTAGCTCTAGATTTCTATTGTAATCTCTTGAGAGCATTTATTGTATCTATCTACTCTACAAGAGAATGAATTTCAGTTGTTCCAAAACATTTATTCAAACCTCAAAGTTGTAAAGAGGGTTGGTGTAAGCCTTGCTCCAAGTGAAGGTGTTCTTCATTGGAGGAGCAAAAGGAGTTCAAGAAGAAGTTGTAAGAAGCATTTAATCTTCACCCAAAGAAGATTGGTTAGTGGAATCCTTAAGAGGTGTTCTTGATGGGTGGACATAGGTCACGGATTACGGATTGCCGAACTGTTTGAAAAACCTGGTTTGCAAGTGTCTCTTTCCCTTCTCTCTCTTTACTTATTGTTTGAATTAATATTGTGCTTGCTTAGTTTTTTATTTTCCATTAATCGTTAGTAATCTTATTCACCTCCCCTCTAAGGATTACTTTTAGGCCAACAATTGGTATCAGAGCAAGGGCTCTTGTATTGATTTCACATATCTTTGAGTTAAAGATCACATGGCAAACACTTGCACCAATATCACTTATATTGAGGGACAATCATCCCAAAGACCTCCATGTTTTAATGGAACAAATTATGCTTATTGGAAAAATAGGATGAGAATTTGCATTATTGCTCAAGACTTCGATTTATGGCAAATTGTAGTCAAAGGACCTCATGTTCCCACTAAGACAGAAGGCATCGAAAGCATTCCTAAGACAGAAGATGAATACGTTGATAGCGACAAGAAACTTATTAAAATGAATGCTATGTCTATGAATCTCTTGTATTGTGACTTAGACCAAAATGAGTACAATTGAATAGCTTGTGAATCGGCTAAATAAATTTGGGATAAATTAGAAATCACAAATGAAGGAACTAATCAAGTCAAAAAGTCTAAGATTATTTTACTTGTTCAATCATATGAAATATTCAAAATGCTTCTGATTGAAACTATTAGTGAAATGTTTGCTCATTTTACTACCATTACTAATAGTTTGAAAATCTTGGTAGAGTGTATCCTAATGAAGAGATGATTGAGAAAGTGTTTAGGTCCTCTACCAAAGCATTGGCAACCAAAGGTCATGATGGTCCGAGAAGCAAAGGAACTTTCAAGGCTTTCGATTGAACAACTCATGGGATCTCTTATTACTCATGAAATGAAATTGGCCGTCTTCGACAATGAAGACAAGAAGAAGAACTTGGGTCTAAAAGCTTCAAATAACCAAGATGATGATAGTGATGAAGATGATGAATTGGCCATGATCACCCGCAAGTTCAAAAGGTTCTTGAGGAAAGACAAAACCTTTGAAAGAAGGGGACAAAAAGAGAATGATGCCAAGAAAGAACTAATCATTTGCTTCAAGTGAAAAAAGCCCAGACACATTAAAGCGGATTGCCCATTGCTAAAGAAGAACTTCAAGCAAAAGGCAAAAAAGGCAATGAAGGCAACAACTTGGGATGATTCCAAAAATGAGACATCCGAAGATGAATCAAGTGATGAGGAAGTTGCAAAACGTTTGTCTCATGGCACACGAAAGTGATGAGGTGTGCTTAAAATCCTCAAGCAAGGATAAATGATTCTTGGATAATGGATGCTCTAGACACATGACTGAAGACAAATCAAAGTTCTCCTCTCTTTTTCTCCCAAGGATGGTGGAAATGTCACCTTCAGAGACAACTCCAAGGGAAAAATCATTAGAATAGGTAATGCTGGTAAGAAGTTATGATTAAAAATCCAAGGTTTTAAAGTTATGATTAAATCAAATTATTGCATGATTATGGTTGCCAAGGATGATAAAGTGTTATTTATTGCATATCGAGATGAAAATGTTTATACCATTGATTTTGATGATATCTCTTCTTAAGATGTTAAATGCTTAGCCGTGTTGAGTAAAACTAGTTGGCTTTGGCATAGACGTTTAGGACATGCTAGTATATATGGATCTCCTTTCAAATTTATCAAAGAAAGATTTGGTTAAAGGTTTACCAAAAACAAAATTTGTTAAAGACAAGATTTGTGATGCTTGTCAACTTGGAAAACAAACAAAATTCTTATTTCAAAAAAAAAAAAAAAGGTGATCTCCACTAGTAGGCCTCTTGAATTGCTTCATATGGATTTATTTAGTCCCAATCGTGTAGCTTGTATGAGTGGCAAAGTGTATGCATTCCTAATTGTCGATGATTACTCTAGATTTACATGGGTCATTTTTCTTACTCATAAAGATGAGACTTACCCAAATTTTGTAAAATTTTGTAAAAGAGTTCAAAATGAAAAAGGGTATGCTATCAACAATTTTAGAAGGGATAGAGGCAGAGAATTTGACAACAAAGATATTTCAAATTTTTGTGATGAAAATAGTTTTGGACATAATTTTTTGGCACCAAGAACTCCTCAACAAAATGTTGTTGTTGAAAGAAAAAATAGATCACTTCAAGAGATAGCAAGAACTTTATTGAATGAACACTCTTTGCCTCAATACTTTTGGGCGAAGCAACTAGCACTTTTTGTTATGTTATTAACCATGTTATTAGAAACAATCTTGGTAAAACTCCCTATGAGCTTTGGAAGGGTAAAAAACCTAACATCGGTTACTTTAGAGTTTTTGGTTGTAAGTGCTTCATTTTGAATTATAAGGATAACCTAGTTAAGTTTGATGCTAAGTCAGATGAGGGAATCTTCCAAGGTTATTCAAAAATAAGCAAGTCATAAAGAGTCTTTAATAAGAAGACCTTAGTTGTAGAGTCGTCTATGTATGTAGTTTTTTATGAGGCTAATCCCTTTAGAAGAAAGGATGATGATGATGATGTTGTTGTAGATAGTCTAGACGGAGCTAGTACTTTAAACTCCTTACCTTTACAAAAGCCCAAGGAAGGCTCCCCTACCCATTTAGAACCCCCTAGAGACAACATTAGAGATGACCTCCCTAGAGGTTGGAAAATCGTTCCTAGTCACCCTATAGAACAAATCATAGGTGACCCAGGTTAAGGAATAGTTACTAGATCTTCTCTAAGAAATATTTGTAACAACCTAGCCTTTCTTCCTCAAATAGAATCTAAAAACATAGAAGAAGCCGAGCATGATGATAGTTGGATTATGGCTATGCAAGAAGAGTTAAACCAATTTGAGAGAAGTGAAGTTTGGACTTTAGTTCCTAGACCTAATGATCATTCCATCATAGGAACCAAATGGGTATTTAGAAATAAGAAGAATGATTCCGGTGTTGTAATTAGAAATAAGGCTATATTGGTAGCCCAAGGGTACAATTGATCGGCGACGAATAGTTTCCATTTATAGTCCATAAGATACGCTTTGTTTGCCAATTTTAGTTAGTTATTAGTTTTTTTTAAGTATTCTAGATTTTGTAGGTTTTAAAGCTTTAACTTGAAAATGCCTAAAATCCAATGATTAGTGGCTTTGGAAGACATTCTGGTCTCAAAAGGTGATTCTGGTGAAAACTGAATGTAGTAGCAGCCTTGGGATATTTGCATTACTGACAATGAATACTTTGGAGTTTAGAAATTTCTCTAGAGACATAAAATGTAGATCTTCGAGTTAGGGACGCATGGCTACAAACGGTGTGTTAATATATGGTCCGAGTAAAAAGTTATGCCAATTTTACGATCGGTGCGCAAAGTTGAAAAAAACTGGAAAAAGTTGGAAAAGGCATCTCACTGGAGTGGCCCGCTCGAGCGATTATGGGGATCGCGCACGAGCGGCCCGTGTGAGCGACCCATTGAAAAAACCCAAAATACGTATTTCAAGGTACTAAAGATCCCTGTGCGATCCGAATTGGATAAATACGTCTAGAATGTAAAAATAGCAATTTTAGTGCGATTAGGTTTAGGAAAGCTTCCAAAACATGCTACAAATCTATATATATCCTCTTTTAAGTAAAATTGGGGGTTACACAACATTATACACAATATTATACACATTTTTCCATAACCAAAACTTTAGCCATTGAAGAGGGAAAAGCAAAGAGAAGAAGAAAAAGACCAAGGATTTCCATGGCCTCCTCCATCAACACCTTGCCAATCTTCAATTCTATGGCCACTTAGACCAAGATCTAGGGTTTCAATAACCAAGTAACAGAGTGTTATTTATGTTTTTCTTTTAAATTTATTATGTATGGATAATGATTACATGTTTCAAGGATTTTGAATAATAAAGTCGTACTTCGATTGATAAATCATTGCTTTCAAAGTTTATTCTTGTCTTAGATCTATTTTGGATGTGATGTGCTCAAAGTCCATATTTGCTATACTTGTATAGATTATTTACATGTAATAATGCTTATTTGAATTACAATGTCAAGTAGTCGAATAGTTCATGCCTAGGGAAGACAGATTGTGCCGCAAGCCTAGTTTAGTGTGAGACACTCTGTGCTAACCGAAGATGAATTATGTTGATGCTTGAATCGTAGTTATCTTCTTGACGGAGGAATTGGGCTTGTAGCTACAAATCCCCATTATCATCCAACGTAAAAATCAAATTGAAGGCATAGATACCCTTATTATGAAGCTAGTGGTGGATTTACAATCCTAGGTTCAATACACATATTTATCAAATAACTTTTAATCACTTTCATAATTAGATTTGTTTCCTTAGTTTCTTAGTTTAGCTAAAATCAAAATCAAAATTGTGTATTCTTAATTAACTAGGTTTCAGATTTAAAATTAAAGTGCTTTAGTATTTCAATCACTGTGGGTTCGACCTTTACTTCCACACTACAAATTTTTTAAAGTAGAGTATACTTTTTATCTCAATTTTGACAAGATTAATTTTTGGCGCCATTGCCAGGGATTACAAATTACGACCATTAGTTTTAGAATCTTTAGTTCAGTTAATTCATAAATATTATATTAGGTTTTCTTTTTCTTATTTTCCATTTTTGTTTTAAGTCACTAACTTTTCCTTTTGTTTTGTAGTTTCTCGTGTCATCAAATTCTAGCATTTCATTGCGAAAGGGCTTAGCACATCAAAGGAGCTTAACCGAATCAATTCAAAAAAATTGCAAAAAAAAAATATATATATATGAAAAGCAAAAATTCAAGTAAATCGCTTACTTTAAAATTTGCTTCATACCACTGTAAGTCATGGTGCTGAGACGCACTGTTTGCATTAGTTTAGGGGTGATTTGCAAGTGCATTAGCTAGGAAACCCAGAGCACTGGGCTTTGACGTGAATCACTGCATAACAGGATAATTGCATGCATTATAGTAGTATTGTGTGCCTTGTCTCTTTATTTGCATTGTTTTTTTTTTCTTAATTGGTTTGAGTCAGTCTTAGTTTAGATTAATTCTCGTAGTGTATGTTCGGTACCCAGTCGAAGCAACCCAAGTTCCACCCACTTAACCTCGAACTCGAACATACTTTAAGAGTCATTAGGTCATCAACCAAGCTTCTTGAGCTCAGTTGTTGTTAGACGACGAATCAACTCCAAAACCGTCGTCATTGTTTCAGGTCAAAATTCAAAGCACCCTTAAACGTTTAAGAAAAACTCAAACCATTAAGATTGAACCATTCTAATGACCGACTTTGGAAACAACAGGATTAATGGAAATAATAGAAATAACACCAATATACCTCAACTGCCTCCCTTAAAAGATTATTTCATTCCTACGGCCTACACGCCACAAGCATGTATCGAATTACCGGAGGTGACAACATCTTACTTTGAAATATAGTCATCTACCATCGCGCTACTCCCTTCATTCTATGGCCATATTAAAGAAGATCTTTATCACCAATTAGGGAGAGTTCCAAGACATATGCTCTATATTGAAAATCCAAAATCTAACTGATGATGAATTAAAATTGCATCTCTTCCCGTTCTCCTTAAGATAAAGCTAAGTATTGGCTCCAATATCTTAAGCCAAACACTATTAGAACATGGGAAGCATTACATACCGCATTTTTACAAAAGTTTTTCCCCATTACAAGAACTAATCAAATAAGAAAATCCATAATGAACTTTATGACGCAAGATGAGGAAACGCTCTATGACACTTGGGAACAATTTAAACAATTATTGTGTTCTTGCCCACATCATGATATTCCCATGTGGCAATTAGTGCAGATCTTCTATGAGGGACTTGTTCCATCTGTTCATAATACCGTCGATGCCATTTGTGCGGGTACCTTCCTACACAAAAGTGTCGACAAGGCATGGAAAATATTTGAAACATTAAGTGAAAATTCGATGAATCAAGCCATGTCGGTACATCCTGAGGGATGCCTTCCCCCTCAACCTAAGTGAGAGGAGCGATTTCAATCAAGTCACTTAATTTAATTGCAAGATCTATCAAAAATTGAAGATATACTCGAGGTGTTTAAACAAGTCAAAATAAATATTCCATTCCTCAATGCTATTAAACAAATTCCCGCTTACACTAAATGCCTAAAAGATCTATGCACTCAAAATCGCAAGTTGCGTAGTCATATTCCAAAAAAGGTCATCCTCACCGAAAAAGTAAGTTTGATCCTCCAACACACTCCTCTGAAGTATAAGGATCTTGGAATGCCTACCATTTCTTTTCATATAGGTGACACTCTAATCCATTGGGCTCTCCTTGACTTAGGGGCAAGTATTAATATCCTACCCTATTCGGTGTACAAATAACTAGGTCTATGTAAACTTAAACCCATAGCCACTACCATGCAATTAGCATATCATTCCATTAAAATCCCCAGGGGAATCGTCAAAGATGTCTTAGTAAAAGTTGATAAATGTTACTATCCCGTCGATTTCATGGTCCTTGACACCGAACATGTGCTAGATGTTAGGAAACACACCCCTGTAATTCTTGGTCGTCCATTCTTAGCCACCGCTAATGCGTGTGTCAACTGTCGAACGAGGGTAATGAAAGTGTTGTTTGGAAACATGAACCTAAAATTAAACATTTTTAACGCTACTGATCAACCTCCCAATGATGATGATTACCCATATGTGGTGGAGAGTGAGGTAAAGCAAACTAAAGTATTTAATAGACAAGAAGACTTAAGAAATGAAAACTATATAGTGTGTAGTGCACAGATGAACCTTAATGAGAGGGACCCTACCAAACCGGATCTTAATGAAAGATTTACTCAAAAGGTCATGGATCAATTCAAAATCGAAAAAGAGGAGCCGTCGATTGAGTTAACAAATAACGACATTACTTATGTTTTCAACCAAAGCATCCATAATTTCTTCAAGGGTGCAAAGTCCGAGTTACTGCCTCCATAAGGCTTGAGCTTAGAATGGTCTAGCTGAAGACGTAAAAGACAGTGCTTCTTAGGAGGCAGCCCAAGCTTTTATCATTCTATTTTGTCATTTTTGTACACTTTTTTGGTCATTTTGAGTTAGCTTTTTATTTTTTGGACAGGTTTGGGGGTTGGGGTCAATTTATTTTGAACTTATTCACATTGAAAGGAAAGAAAAGAAAGAAAGAGACAATTTGCGCGCGCGGCCCGTTCGAGCGGCACGCTCGCGCGAGTTTTTATATTATGAAAAAAAATCTAAACTTCATTTTTTTTGCCCTCAGCCTATGGTTGCACTTCGAATCGCTCACAAAAGGTCTTATCGCGCGAGCGGCCCACTCGCGCGATTATTTGCCTTAGAATTTTCTCTTATGAACCTTGAAAACAAACCTCAGTCTTCCCTCGCAGGAGGAATCGCACGTGCAATGGGATGGGATTTTTGTATTTTTCTCTTTTGTTCTCTTCTTGTCACTCCCAACCCTTACTTATGTGTTTTTTTTCTCTTTTCTGTTTGCTCTCTTAGGCCCTTTTTAGATCTAGTCCTTCTTTGTTTTGTTAGTTCAGTTTTGCTTGTTTTTTTTTTAAATTTTTGTTGAGTCTTTTTGTTTTAGTTTAGTTTCTCCATAAGTACGACATGGTTTGCATTATATATGTATATATTTATATATATATACATATTTCTATTAGCTATCATTGTTATTTGTTTGTTTATTTTCTTTTCTTAAGTATTGATAGGTGAATTAGTGGCTCCATTTGGAGCAATTGAACTTTATCGCCAAATTCATATACATTCACCTATTTTTGATTGCTGAGATCGAGGTTATATAATTCCTTCCTTACGTACTCTGCTTTCTTTCGTTTTATTGTTTCATTGGGGACAATGAAAGGTTTAGGTTTGGGGGTATGCACTCACATGCACATTATTATGCACTGATTTTTTAATAGTTTTTCAATACTTGTGCTTAAATAAATGATGTTATTGATGTTTTTGAATCTCTACTTCTTGTTAGGTAACTTGGATTGTTATAAAATGATAAACAAGGAAAGATTTAGTTAAACATTTGCTGAAGTCATGGTGCGACGTTTAGGATATGTATCGTTCAAATCATCATTTTTTTCATCATAAATTTTCACACAAACTTATGCACTACACGTAGTCACTTGAATACATGTTTGATGTGAATTATAATATGATTTGGATTTCTAGATAACACACAATGTGGAGACTAAACCCGGTGAGCTTTTGAGCCTATCTTTTCTTTATCTGTTATGAATACATTTTATGTTTTGTCGAATTTCATTGAAATAATGCATTAAGTTGTTGTTTAGTCTCATTATTCTTGTTTTGATTGATAGTCAAGTTAAAATATTTGTTACCATGCTAAATAATCTTCCATTGTAAACGTTGAAGAACCATATGAGCATAGGAGATGGTGGTAGGCCCTCTTTGTTTACCTCTCTAATTAAATGACAAAATTTCCTTAGTTTGCCCCTTTGTGCTGTTAAAATGCCCTTGTTCTTTAATCACCACTATCCATTTTTATGCTCCAACTTGACCAACTTGGAGTTCACCACTAAGAGATTCATCAAATTTTGGTGGTGATAAGGCGGTGTGTTGATTAAGAAGAAGAATAAAACAAGATGATGATTGGGGTAGTTGCCTTAGTATTCAATGAATATTTATTTCAAAAGTAATGGAAAGGAAAAGAAAAAAAAAAGGTTGAAAGAAGAAAAGGAAAAACAGAAGAGGAAAGAAATTAAAAAATATAAAAAAAAAGAGAATGAAAAGATGAAAGTTGGTAGAAGAGATGATGAAAGAAATTGAACATGCCTTACAGCGTCACTCTGAAACTACTTAATGAATCCTTTCTATTCTTTTTCATTGCTTGAGCCACGTTACAGCCTTTGAAAAGTCCTATTTGATCCTAGAAAACATGGTTTGGATATGTAAACGATGAGAGGGGAATTAAAATATTGCAACAATTTATTTTTCTTAGACTACTGTTCTTTCATGGTATGTGTCTTTTTTGAGTTATATGCGAGTATTTCTGATTTTGAGAACATACTTTCTTTGATCCCATCTATGAGAGAAATTATAGATGTTTTCGAGTATTTCATTTGAGAGTATAATTAACATTGTGAGATTCGTAGTCGAAGCATAGTTAGATGGTTATCCGAGTTATATTCCAAGTTCATGACATGCTCGTCTTCATTTAACTACCACATCACACACGTGCAATTTTATGAGAAATTCTATTGATTTATACGATGAATGTACTTGGGATTGTTTTTTGTGACTTAAGTGGATGTTTCATTATGTTTCTTCTTTTGTTTGTTATTCTATTTTAAATCACAGTTTTGTAATAAGGAGTATTGAATGATTGTTTTCTTTTTAATAATTTTTTTAATGTATAATGAAATAAAGATGGTTGTGGGTGTCTTATTCGACGAGAACCCTCGCGATATTTCACTCGTCCTACTAGGGACACCTAGGGGTTTAAAAGGTTGTTGCATATGCTAAATGCAATCGCATTGCCTACGACAGTGAGTTAAGATTTTTAAGTGTGGTAGTATTTATTTTTATATTTTTCTTTGCTCGAGGACTAGCAAAGTGTAGGTTTGGGGGTGTGATCAACGACGAATAGTTCCCGTTTATAGTCTTGAAGATACGCTTTGTTAGCCCATTTCATTTAGTTATTAGTTTTTTTTAATTATTCTATATTTTGTAGGTTTGGAGCTTTAACTTGAAAATGCACTAAAATCCAATGATTAGTGGCTTTGGAAGACATTCTGGGCTCAAAAGGTGATTTCGGTGAAAGTTAGAGACAGTAGCAGGCTCGGTAAATCGCATTTTTTACAATGAATACTTTGGATTTGAGAAATTTCTCAAGAGACATAAAATATCGATCTTCGAGTTACAAATGCGTGGCCATAAATAGTAAGTCAATATGAGGTCTGAGTCAAATGTTATCGTAATTCTACGATCGGTGCGCACAGTTGAGAAAATCTAGAAAAAGTTGAAAAAAGGCATCATCGCTGAAGTGGCCCGCTCGCGCTATTTTGGGGATTGCGCGTGAGCGGCCCGTGCGAGCGGCCCTTTGAAAAAACCAAAAATGCATATTTTGAGGTACTAAAGAGCCCTGTGGGATCCGAAATGGCTGAATACGTCCAGAAATATAAAAACAACAATTTTAGTGCGATTAGGTTTAGGAAAGCTTCCAAAACTTGCTCCAAATCTATATATTTCCTCTTTTAAGTAAAATTGGGGGTTACACAACATTATACACATCCTTCCATAACCAAAACTTCATTCATTGAAGAGGGAGTAGCAAGGAGAACAAGAAGAAGACTAAGGATTTCCATGGCCTCCTCCATCAACATCTTACCAATCTTCAATTTTATGACCGCTTAGACCAAGATGTAGGGTCTCAATGAAACCCTAGCCTGGTAGTAGGGTGCTTTTTCTTTTTGATTTATTATTTATGGATGATGATTACATGTTTTGAGGATTTTGAATAATAAAGTCGTACTTCTATTGATTAAATCATTGCTTTCAAAGTTAATTCTTGTCATAGATCTATTTTGGATGTCATGTGCTTAATAGTCTATATTTGCTGTGCTTGTATAGATTATTTACATGCAATAGTGCTTATTTGAATTGTAATATCAAGTAGTCAAATAGTTCATGCCTAGGGAAGACGAAGTGTGCCGCAATCCTAGTTTAGTGTAAGACACTCCGTGCCAACCTAAGATGAATTATGTTGATGCTTGAATCGTAGTTAACTTCTTGACCGAGAAATTGGGTTTGTAGCTACAATTCCCCATTATCATCCAACGTAATAATCTAATTGAAGGTATAGATACCCTTATTATGAAGCTAGCGGTGGATTTGGAATCCTAGGTTCAATACACATATTTATCAAATAACTTTTAATCACTTTCATAATTAGATTTGTTTCCTAAGTTTCTTAGTTTAACTTAAATCAAAATCAAAATGATGTATTCTTAATTAACTAGGTTTCGATTTTAAAATGAAAGTGCTTTAGTATTTCAATCTCTGTGGGTTTGACCTTTACTTCCGCACTACAAAACTTTTAAAGTAGAGTATACTTTTTATGACATGATTAATTTTTGGCGTCGTTGCCAGGGATTGCAAATTACTACCATTAGTTTTAGAATCATAGTTTAGTTAATTCATAAATATTATATTAGGTTTTCTTTTTCTTATTTTCTATTTTTGTGTTGAGTCCCTAACTTTTCCGTTTGTTTTGTAGTTTCTTGTGTCATCAAATTCTAACATTTCGGAGTGGAAGAGCTTAGGACATCAAAGGAGCTAACACGAATCAATTAAAAAAAATTGCAAAAAAAAAAAAATTTGAAAAGCAAAAATTCAAGTAAATCGCATCCTTTAAAAATTGCTTCAAACCATTGTAAATCAAGGCTTTGAGATGCACTATTTGCATTAGTTTAGGGGTGATTTGCACGTGCATTATCTAGGAAACCCAGGGCGCTGGGCTTTGATACGAATCACTGCATAACAGGATTATTGCATGCGTCATAGTAGTATTGTGTGCCTGGTCTCTTTATTTGTATTATTATTTTTTTTCTTAATTGGTTTGAGTCAGTCTTAATTTAGATTAGTTCTCGTAGTGATGTTCGGTACCCTATCGAAAGCAACCCAAGTTACACTCGCTTAACCTCGAACTCGAGCGTACTTTAAGAGTCCTTAGGTCATTAACCCAAGCTTCTTTCGGTTATTGTTTGATGACGAATCAACTCTGAAACCGTCGTCATTGTTTCAGCCCAAAATTCAAAGTACCCTTAAACGTTTAATAAAAATTCGAACTATTAACATTGAACCTATTCTAATGGCTGACTTTGGAAACAATGAGAATAACGAAAATAATTGAAATAACCCTAATATACCTCAACTGCCTCCCTTAAAAGATTATTTCATTCCTACGGCCTATACGCCACAAGCATGTATGGAATTGCTGGAGGTGACGACTTCTCACTTTGAGATAAAGTCATCTACCATCGCGCTACTTCCCTCATTCATTGGCCCTATTAACGAAGATCTTTATCATCAATTAGGAGAGTTGCAAGACAGATGCTCTACATTGAAAATTCAAAATCTGACTAATGATGAATTAAAATTGCATCTCTTCCCGTTCTCCTTAAGATAAAGCTAAGTTATCGCATTTTTACAAAAAATTTTCCCCATCACAAGAACTAATCAAATAAGAAAATCCATAATGAACTTTATGATGGAAGATGAGGAAACGCTCTATGACAATTAGGAACAATTTAAAGAATGATTGCGCTGTTGCCCACATCATCAAATTCTTAAGTGGCAATTAGTGTAGATCTTCTATGAGGGACATGTTCCCTCTTTTCGTAATACCGTCGATGCCATCTGTGCGGGTACCTTCCTACACAAAAGTGTCGACGAGGTATGGAAGTATTTAAAATATTAAGAGAAAATTCGATGCATCAAGCTGTGTCAGTACGTCCTGGGGGATGCCTTCTCCCTCAACCTAAGTGACAGGAGCGGTTTGAGTCAAGTCACTCAATTGAATAGCAAGAACTATCTAAAAAACATGCCTGATTTATGATGATGAATCAAACATTAGGCTCACCCTCTTACGAAATTTGTCAAATTTGTTTTGATCCTTTGCATTCTACACTTGCATGCCCATCTGCGTCTCAATTTTTGGAATTAATTCGACCAGTCCCTAAGATTGCAAAATCTAAGGGGAAGGGGAAGGGGAAGGGGAAGGGTAAGGGTAAGGGGAAGGTGGGTGGACAAGGCAAATAAAAGTGTTTCCAATGTGGTGAGAAGGGCCACTAAAAGAGGAATTTTTCACAATTCTTGGCTACAAGGGTTCAAGGTATGATTGAATCGCATGTGATTGAAGTAAGTTTTATAACAGATACTTCAAACATTTGTTGCATTAATTCTAGTGCGACTAACCATATCTGTAATTCGTTGCAGGGGTTCAGATCAACTAAGAAATGTAGTGATGGTGCTGACTCTGGGATCTAGTGCAACCATTTTCCGCGGTTGCAGTAGGAGTATTAGCTTTAGATTTTTTAGACAACAATGTTTTGATTTTATCAGATGTACTTTACGTCCCTTTAATGAGACGTAATTTAATTTCAGTTTCTAATTTATCGAATAATGATTATTCTTTTCATTTTGGAACTGAAGTTATGATTAAAAGAAATAGTTCTTTTATTTGTTTTGGTGATAAATCAAATGGCTTGTATGTGAGCACTCCAAATATTTCTAAAGACTCTTGTATGGAACTTAATAACTCAGTGGTAACTATACTATCTAAAAGAAAGGGGCCTTCCACTAATCCAACTAGGCTTTGGTGTATGAGGCTTGGCCATATCAATCTAAATAGGATTGGCTGACTAGTCAAAGAAGGGGTCTTAGGCGATTTGGTTCTCGAACCAATGGAAGTTCGCAAGTCTTGCTTAAGGGTAAGATGACCAAAAGGCTTTTTCCCGTAAAGGGCAATAGGACCAATGCATTGTTGAAATTAGTACATACTGATGTGTGTGGACTAATAAATATTAGAGCAAGGGGTGGTTATGAGTATTTTATAACATTTACTGATGACCACTCTAGGTATGGATATGTGTACCTAATGCAGCACAAGTCTGAAGCGTTTGAAAAGTTTAACGAGTTTAAGGCTGCAGTGGAGAAATAATTAGACACACATATCAAGGCCATTCGATTTGATTGAGGTGACGAGTATCTCTCTAATGAGTTTATTGATTACCTCGTACAGAATAGGCACTTGGTATGCATTAGCAGAACGGTGTAGCGGAGAGAAGGAATCGGACTCTTTTAGACATGGCTAGGTCAATGATGAGTTATTCTGAGTTGCCATTATTCCTTTGGGGTTATGCTTTGGAAATTGCTGCATACATACTAAATCTAGTACCAAGTAAATCTGTTCCTAGGACACCACGGGAAATGTGGATTGGGCGCAAGCCTTCTTTGCAACATATTCGGATATGGGGGTGTCCGACACATGTGCTAAAAGGAAAGATGAGGAAGTTGGATTCTAGATTGGAAGTATGTTATTTGGTTGGGTATCTAAAGGGTACTTATGGATGGTATTTTTATGATCTAAGAGAACATAAAGTGTTTGTTAGTACAAATGCCGTTTTCTAGGAGGATGATTATGTCATGAACCATAAACCAAAGGGAAGGATAGATCTTAGAGAGATAGAAGGAGAGCCCTTAGTCCTACCCGTAGTTGATAATGATGTAACATAAGAAAATGCCACTTCTTCACCCATTTTTGCACCAGTATCTCGTCGTAGTGGGAGAGGATTATCAGCCAGCCTGATAGATATATGTTCTTAGGAGAAGTTTTTGAAGCTATCTCCATGGAATCTGAATCTGATCCTGCCATGTATGAAGATTCAATGGCTGATGTTGATTCAGCTCATTGGGTTAAGGTTATGAAGGCTGAATTGGAATATATGGATTCTAATCAGGTTGGTATCTTATAAAACTTCCAGCCAATATTAAACCCATTGGCTGTAAGTGGGTCTACAAGAGGAAAAGAGGATCTGATGTAAAGGTTGAGACCTTTAAAACAAGGCTTATAGCGAAAGGTTATACTCAGAGGGAGGGCATTGACTACGAGGAAAACTTCTCCCTGGTAGCCATGATCAAGTCCATCAGAATACTCTTATCCATTGCTATATGCCTAGATTATGAGATCTGGTAGATGGACGTCAAGACTGCATTCTTGAATGGTAATCTTGAGGACATCTATATGCAGCAACTAGAAGGGTTAATATCTGGTGGTAAAGGTAGCTTGGTCTACAAGTTGTAAAAGTCCATTTATGGGCTTAAGCATGCATCCAGGAGTTGGAACATTCGTTTTGACCAAGCGGTCAAGTCGTTCGGTATCATACAGAATCTGGATGAACATTTTGTGTACAAGAAGTGTGAAGGAAAAGTGGTGGCCTTTCTTGTTCTTTACGTTGATAAAATTCTACTCGTTGGGAATGATGTGGCAGCTTTGTTAATGGTTAAGGTTTGGCTAGCCAGTATTTTTGATATGAAGGATCTAGGAGAGGCGAGCTACATCCTCGGGATAAAGCTCTTTCGGGATCGTAAGTGAAAGATAATGGGATTATCTCAAGCTGGTTATATCGATAAGGTGCTAACTAGGCTTTTAATGGATAATTCAAAGAAAGGTTTATTACATTTTAGGCATGGTTTAACGTTCTCCAAGGACAAATGTCCAAAGACACAGGAGGAGAGGAATCGTATGGTAGGAGTTCCCTATGTTTCAGTAGTGGGAAGTCTCATGTATGCGATATTATGCACTAGACTGGATATCTGCTTGCCGTAGGCATGGTTAGCAGGTATCAGTCGAATCTAGGTCTAGAGCACTGGACAACTGTTAAAGCACATTCTTAAGTACTTGAGAAGGACTAAAGATTATATGCTTATGTACGGTAGGGATGAGTTAATTCCAGTAGGATACACTGACTCAGACTTTATGTTAGATAAAGATTCAAGGAAGTTGACATTTGGACATCTCTTTACCTTGGGAGGTGGTGTTGTTAGTTGGAGGAGCATTAAGCAGAAATGCATTACAGACTCAACTATAGAAGCTGAGTATGTAGCTGCTTGTGAAGCCGCAAAGGAAGTTGTTTGGCTCAAGAAGTTCCTTATGTAGCTCGGGATGGTACCAGCATCGTTGTCGCCTATTACGCTATACTGTGATAATAGTGGGGCAGTGACTCAGTCCAAGGAGCCAAGGAACCACGAAAAGGGAAGCAGATAGAGCAAAAATATCATCTAATTTGAGATATAGTTCAACATGGAGATGCCACTGTCAGCAATATTGCCACCGCTGACAATCTTGCGAGTTTACAAAGGCCTTGCCATAGAAGGTCTTTGATCGTCATCTAGATAGTCTAGGTCTTAGATGTAGTCCTGAATGGTTATGAGTGCAAGTGGGAGTTTGTTGGGTTTGTGCCCTCAAACCATTATTTTATGTATGAGACATTGACATTCTAATATATGGATATCAGTTTTACATTTCATTATGTATGTTTCTTTCATGAGATGATTGTTAATCCTTAAGCATCATAGTAAGTAATTCGTGTGTGTATGAGATACATACAAGTGAGATACAAATTACTATTCATTGATACTTAGAATTTGTCATAGTGGATGATGGAGTGATGAATCTCAATCACTAGAGTGTACATCTTAGATGATATGCTAGTACTTGTAGTGCATTTACATACCCGAGCTTTCCTATTGACACTTAAGGCTGTCAACAATCGATAGGAACTCATAACTTGTATAAGGTATGTGTTCTCAATCTTGAGATGACTATGAACACAGATTGTGGATATGGCTGCTTTGACTTACCAATCAGTGAGGTCTTAAAGATCAACACCTGGGTATCTTGGGTATGTCATTGTCATAGGGTTATGAACATATATTGTCAAGATAGAATCTACCCTCTGATATAGAGTAAGCATTCCCTTGAGAATGTCACCAAGTTTATTACTGAGAACTACAGTCTTGTTTATAAGTAGTTGTCAACATGTTTGGTAATCATGAGTGAAGAATGGAACTCAAGGAATACAAGAAGTAATCATGATTCATGTTGCCAGCAACCGTTTATCCGACTACCTGAATATGAATGCTGATGGTAGAGGGACATTAGTACACCATACAAGTTCAGTTATCGCTTTGGATCTGTTCTTTTGCGTTGGATTTCAGTTATCATTTTATAGTGGAGTAAGCATTAATTGACCAGTTGGTTAATTTGCTGATCAAAGAGTTTGGTCATGGGAATTAAGAACTGGTCTGAGAAGCTAGGATACTTAGAAAGGCACATGAGGATCTTGTCAAGACAGGTTTGATCGATCGAAGGAGTCTCGATCGATTGAAGTCAAGACAATTTTGCTCGATCGAAGGAATCTCGATCGATGGATGGCTCGATCGATCTCATCCACTTCGATCGCTTGAACGTTAGGTCAGTTCTGGGAATCTATAAATAGGGCAACTGCGTCCAGAAAATAAAGTTCATCTTTTTTATAAACCAGAAGCTGCAGAAACTATTTAAGGGTTCCCAAACCTTCTTATTCTCTCGATTAGAGATCCCACCATCTCTAGCTTCTTCGGGAAGCACTCATAGGACACAAGAGGGAGAAGACTACCTTGTGGAGGCTGCCGCACAACAAGGAAGAAGACAATCAGAATTGGGTTCAAGACTAGAGATATAAACTATTCTTTCCCTTTTGTATACGCATCTATAGAGTTAACGAGTAGTAGATCCGGGCTACCAATAAAGTTTTGAAACTTAAACTTTCCACTGCGCGTTTAAAATAATCATTAAACCTATTTTCCTACTGTGTAAACTCGTGAATTGGAGCCTATTTCCTTCACTTTCTGCCAAAGCTATTTTTACTCAAAACAGTCGAGTGACCACTCTATCAGTTGACCAGATTCATGTTTTGTTTTATAAATTTTCTAAAGGCTTGCAATCCAGTCGACTTGACCGTTTCAATCGACTTGATTTTCGAACCCCCAATCGACTGTTTTTATGTCCAATCAACTTATTTTTTTGGGTTTCATATTCTGCTTGTAAATCCAGTCGACCGTATAATTATTCAGTCGACTGAGTCTGTGCCCTAATTCATCCAGTCGACCGCACCCTCGACCCAATCTACTGTAAATGTGTTTATTTATATATTTCCCGCGTTCTTTCTTTAACCCTAAATTTTTTTTCTCTCTCCTCCCAGGCGACTACACCCTTGTTCCTCTTTTATCTCTGATCTCCTCTTCATCTCTTTTTCCTCTATTTCTAGCCACCTCCATCACCACTTCAACCCCCATAATCTTTCATTCTCTCCACCTCTCTGCATTAATGGCTCCCAAGAAATGCAAGGACGCAGAGGCCCCCTTCTCTCAGCTGCCAGCTCTGCAATGATCTCGTCCCATTCCGTATTTTATTAATGAAGTTCGCAAACAAAGCTACTTTGACAACTTTATGCATCGCAAAGTTGTTATGGTAAAACTCTTCCCTCTAATTTTTCATATTCCAATGGCTTACGTCTTGGCACACTCTTTGAAGCTCTTTCTTGGACCCCCTTTTCTCTCCATTAACCAACCCATGTACCCCACTCTTGTTCGTGAGTTCTACGCTAAGCTTCATTTCACGCCCGCTGCCATGTCTTTTTCTTCTTATGTTGGAGGAGTCAAATTTATTGTTACTCCTGATACTTTTGTCCAGATTTTTTGTATTCCTATGTGCAACATTCACGCCTATGAGGAAAATTAATGGAACGTCGGACATGGTTTTAACCCTCGTACTACCTGTAGGCTAGTCTGTGGCAACCTTGGTCTAGTTCACTCCTTGAAACCGTTTGCATCACAGCTCACTTTTGAAGCCCATCTCCTCCACCACATTCTCATATACACGCTCCTTCCACGTGTAGGTGGTCGCGATTATGTATCCTATTTTTATGTCTTTCTTTTATGGTGTATTCTTGAAGGCAAAAATTTTGATTTTTCCACTCTTTTTTGCCATCATATCTATGAGTCACAGAAAAAGTCCAAAGCTAGCTCCCTTCCCTTTGGAATGGCCCTCACCACCATTTTATGCCATTTCCAGGTCCTCCTTGATGAGCGTGATCATTATGATCCCTCTCATCATGATATTCATTCCTCCACTACCTTGTCTCTAATCGGCTACAAGCTCGAGGATGGTGTCTACGTTCCCAAGACCCCCGTGCTCCTATTGCCCCTTTTGTTCCCACCACCACCACCACTGATCCTACCGCCACCACTGCTCCATCTTATGATATTACCTCCACTTCTACTCCATTCGTTCCTTCCACATCTTTAGCTCATCCTGCTGCTGCTAACCTCTTAGAGTATTTCTCCATCATCACTGCCTCCATCGAGTCTCTCTCCACTACTATCACCTCCCTCCACTCCTCTCTCCCTTCTCGTGTTTCTACACTCTCATCTATAGTGGCTTCTCATTTTTGACACCCTCTGTTCGAACATTTTAGAGATTGGGTACACTGTTGACATTCTCCATACTTCCACTGCTACCACTTAGGAGTTAGTGGATCCGCACTTATCATAGATGCAGTCTAGTCTTATGATGCACGAGATGACATTCGCCTGATTTAGACTCGATTTCAGATTTGACAACCCTATTGATCTCTTTTGAATATAAGCTAGATGTATAGCTAGTATGGACATCTAGATAGATAGTCTTGACTAGGGGATAGTATAGTCTTACTCATTCTTTTTGTATCTATAACATCCTGTTTGCATTTAAAACCATCTTTTGAAGTTATATAAAATTGTCTCTTTTTGTTATACGTCTCTCTTGTTATTTTTGCATGTATGTGGTTTCTTGTTTGTATGATATCTTGTTTATTATTGCTTCTCATGATATTGGTATAACTGTTTGTGTGCTAACCGTGGGAAGATGATAATACATCTTTATTCATGATTCCCACACTTCCCCCTCCCTCCCACCCCACCCCTACCCCCACCCCGTCCATCAACTCACTTAAAAAGTGGGAGATTCTCTCCGCTCTAAGTGATTTTTGTTGATAATGAAAGGGGGAGAATATCTTGTTGCTTATCCACATTGAATCAATTTTCAATTCTTATCAAAACTTATAATTTATTCATTTATTCACATCTTGATTGGACATTTACTTGTTATTATTTTAATCTCTGCGACTAGTAGTTTGTCATCATAAAAATGTGATTGCTAGTCCCAAGGGTTTTACCTTAAGTAATTTCGATGATTAACAAACTATGAAGTTGAGTACTTACGTTTATTTTAAGTGTTGTGTCCAAACAGAGATTTATAAACTTGATGGATATTCAAAAGGGAAGCTTATTGGAAGATTATATCTTACTTGCATTGTTCTTTTAGGACTCTTTGTAAAGTTAGGTAATTGATTCTCCAAGACAAGGCTTAAAACTGAACAAAATCTTTAAAACATGAAAACTATTCTTTATAGGAAAAACAATCGACTGGATCTATTTATAGTCGACTGAACGCGTAATCCTTCAGTCGACTTGAGTTTTGAAACAATCGACCGTTTCATATGTTTGAGAAAAATAGTTTCTGTTAGTAAAACCAGTCAATTGTCTAGGTTTTCAGTCGATTGTTTTACAGGTGCAATTTTATCTGTTTGAAATGTAGTTGACTGTATCGTGAATCCAGTCGACTGGATTACTGTGCAGAATAGTAATGATTCTTTTCCTAGGTTTTTCACTTTGCATTTAATGCTCCCAACTACTTCAAATGTTTAGATTTCCTAGATAGAGTATATATACTCATTTGAAATTGGTTGTTGGGCATTTAATACATTATGATAGGTACAAAAATATCAAGTCAAAGTCAATTTGCCATGTTAGCAGCTGGATGCCGGGTAACCCAGGATATTGACATGTTGCTCGACTGCCCCGGGCAGTCCAGCCCAGAACCGTCCAGTCAGTTAAAATCGTTCGGGGATACGTACGGTTGATAGTCGAAAATGGGCGCAGCCCGGACCTGATCCCGTGAGTCACGCTGAACATTTTCGGTAGTTTCCTAATTCAATCAGAAGACTAATGGAAAGTAGAAGATGTTTCCTAAACTGCTTAGAAAACATTCCATGATTTATGCTCATCAATTTGTAATTAAACTAGGCTTCCTAATCTGATAGTTTCCTCGTGCGGGTGGTCTCCTGCACTTATAAAAGAGGCCACCCATCCCCGTAAAGGGGATCCCATTCTTAACCAAAAGAATAGCAGAATATATCACTATTACGTATACACCCGACCGGTTATTGGTAGTGCCGCTCACTCTGTTTGCTCACCAGAAGCGCCAGTGATCTGTTAGTGAAAGTGCCCCGATGCACATATGGACGTAGGTCACCTCATTAACGGGGCCGAACCACATACAATCCTTTGGTGTATATCTCTCTGTATAAATATCTCTTACCCAAATTCTGGCATCATTAGTTTGACGGCGTCTGTGAGGAATGACCGCTCTCTCCAAAAACAAATCTTTGACTGACAAACATGTCGTTATAGGGTTAGAAGACTAGTGCTCTAGATGGTCAGATGAATTCGTATGCCAGAGAACCGACCACTTCCATGACCTCTGAGCATGTTACCGAGGCCCTCGTGCAGCTCCTAGAGGGCTAGCAAAAAACTCAGCAGCAGATTGAAGCGTCGTTTGCCTGCCAGGAAAAGCTCCCTTAAATAGAGGAACATCCTGAGAAGGGCGTACCCGGCCGGGAGCCCGTACGGATTTGAAGGCGCGCCCACACTAAGCCTGTATCTCCGTCGGATATGGGTCAGTTCGGGAATGACGAGAATAGCTAGGCTCCCGAGTAGACCCGGCGACACTCCTAGGCCAACCCACACCGAGTGGGGGATGCCAGAAAATCATCAACAGTAGGTGTGCTGCCAGAGGGGAGGGGCATGATCGGACTGCTCGGGACTTGGCCAAGGACCCCTCAGCCAAGAGCCAAGAGGACCTTAAGCACATGATTTTTCAACGCCGAAGCTGGGCCCTATCCCTAAGGACAACGTATTTCGAGGAAGAGGCCTCATCGTCTGACTCAACATATCATTCAGACACAGAGCGAAAGGCTGTTCAGACGGACATCAAGGCCCAGATCGAAGACCTGTGGAAACAGATCAACAAACGAAGCTATAAGTCGCGCCATGATCACACTAATGCGAATACCGAATCGCTCTTAACCGACCGGGTCACGGGATTTGCCATCTTGTGGAAGTTCAAGCTACCGCACCTTGATTCTTATGACGGTTCAGGGAGCCTAGTGGATCATGTACGTACCTATAAGGCTTAGATGGCGCTAGTCACCACTTCCGACAAACTGTTGTGCTTGACTTTCCCAGTACTCTTAAAGGGCCAGCCACATAGTCGTTCCATGCTCTTAAACCCCGAGTGGTTGATGACTTCACGGCACTAAGCAAACTCTTCATCAGCCAGTTTATGGGGATGCAAGACTGGTCATAACAGGATACCCAGCTGTTGACTGTTAAGCAGCACAAGGGGGAGTCTATAAAGGATTGCGTTGACCGTTTCAATCAACAGAGGCTCCAGATTGTCCACTTAGATGAAACAGTCGCCATTATGTCTTTCTACTCGCGAGTTCAACACACCAAAGTTGCAACGTCATTCCACCACGACCGACCGGTGACCCTGGTGGAACTCTCAGAGTGGGTTGGAAACTATATTGACATGGAAGAACTCCTAAAGGTCAAGCGCGCCAACCTCACTGGAGATGAGTCCCCAAGATCTAAGTGTAAGTGTGAGGGCTCATAAAATGGCTAAGGAAAGAAGCCAAAATAGGAACAGCAAAGAGGTGGTCGGGATCAAGCTCCAATTGCCTTCACTCCACTTTCCCTGCCTATCCACGAGGTCATGGCCGCCGCAGAGACCCAGAGGCTGCTCCAACTGCCGGCAAAGCTGAAGAGCCTGCTTGGGAAGAGAAACTGGGACAAATTCTGCCGGTATCATAAAGACTATGGCCACGATGCGGAGAACTACTATAAGCTCAAGATGGCCATAGAAAGGTTGATAGAACAAGGCTATCTGGCCAAATTTGTCATGACAGATAGACGACCTAGGTTGGACACCCAAATCCTCGAGCAATCTCAACCACTCGGGCAAATCAACATGATCTTTGGAGGAACCTCGGGCTGAGGGGACTCATAGTCGGCTAGGAAGAGGCATGCTCGGGCATCCCTAGTGGATGTTTGGCATATCTAATCCACCGACTCCTGACCAACTAATGTGTTAACATTCTTATTCGACGACGTGAAGGGTTCGCATTTCCCCCACGATGACCCGCTGGTAGTGACAATCTCCATAGCCAATTACACGATGAAGAGGGCGTTGGTGGACATAGGCAGTTCCTCTGACATTCTCTTTGCCTTGTCATTCTACTAGTTGGGGATCTCAAGGGACAGACCCCGGCCGGTTGCCACACCTTTGGTCAGATTCAATGGCTCAAGCACGCAGCCACTAGGCATGATTGAACTCCCAATCCTTATCGGAACCCATCCCTATTAAACCTCCATAATGGCCAACTTTGTGGTTATAGAGGTCCTGTTCGCATATAATGCCATCCTTAAAAGGCCAAGTCTTAATCAAGCCAGAGCCACTGTGTCAACATACAGCCTGGTGGTTAAGTTCCTGACCCCTAACGCTCCTGACAGCCTACAGGGAGATCAGACAATCGCTCAGAGCTGTTACGTTAGCTCCGTACACTGGGAGGCCATTACAGAAATGTTGAACGTCCAGGGGATGGATCCAAGAGACCAAAGTGATGGAATAGGCCCCATGGAGGAATTGGAGCAAGCAGTGCTAGACCCTTAACTTCCTGATCGGTCTATCAGCATCCGGACTCACATAGAGCCAGGCCTTAAGAAATAGTTCATCCAGTTCCTATGATAGAGCCAGGACATCTTTGCTTGGAGTCACGAGGATATGCCTTGGATTGACCCCTGGGTTATATCCCACCGTCTCAACATCGACCCGAACTCCCGACCAACTAAGTAGAAAAGATGGCACATGGCTTCAGAAAGACAAGCAGCGGTGCGAGAAGAGATTGAAAAGCTCTTAAAAACGAATTCCATCAGAGAAGTCCACTATCCCGATTGAAAAGCTCCTAAAGGTGAATTCCTTCAGAGAAGTCCACTATCCCGATTGGCTGGCGAATATGGTGCTAGTCAAGAAAAGCAACAGAAAGTGGAGAATGTATGTAGATTTCACCGATTTGAATAAGGCTTGCCCTAAGGATTGCTACCCACTGCTCAGGATAGACTTCTTTATAGATTCAATGGAAGGTCACTAACTTCTCTCATTTATGGATGCCTACTCTAGGTACAACCAGATCAGTATGTACCCCGAGGACAAGGAAAATACCTCCTTCATAACGGATCAGGGTACTTACTGCTACAAAGTGATGCCCTTTGGCCTCGAAAATGCTAGGGCTACTTACCAATGTCTGGTCAATAAAATGTTCAAGGATTTAATAGGGAAATCGATGGAGGTTTATGTCGACAATATTTTGGTCAAGAGCTGAGACAATTCCAACCATTTCGAGCATCAGGCCGGGGTCTTCAACATCTTAAGAAAGTTCAGGATGAGGTTGAACCCGGCCAAGTGCACATTTGGCATCTTGTTCGGGAAGTTCCTAGGGCACCTAGTCCGCAGGCGAGAAATTAAGGCGAACCCTGAGAAAATATAAGGCAATCATCAACATGCAATCAACAAGGTCAACAAAAGAAGTTCAGAGTCTCACTGGACGGGTAGCCGCATTAAATATATTCGTCTCCCGAGCTACCGACCAGTGCCTACAATTTTTTAAGATCCTTCAAAAGGCTTTTTCAATGGTCGAAAGAGTGTGAGAAGGCCTTTTAGGAACTCAAGAAGTACCTGGCATCGCCCCCCCTACTCTCAACACCAGTACAAGGGGAGGAACTGTTCTTGTACTTGGTAGTATCACCCTCAGTGGTAAGCTCAACGCTCATTTGAGAGGAGCACGGGATACAATTCCTGGTGTATTACACTAGCTGGGGACTCCAGGGTGTAGAAGGTCGATACTCCCGCATCGAGAAGCTGGCCTTTGCCCTCATCACATCTGCTCGGAGACTCCGTCCTTATTTCTAGGTCCATGTCATCGTAGTCCTCACGGACTAACCTCTCTGTTGGGTCCTAAGTAGGATAGAGACATTTGAGAGGCAAATCAAATGGGCATTGGATTTGGAAGAATTCGAAGTAGTTTACATACCCCAGACGATAATAAAGGGGCAAGTAGTGGCGGATTTTCTTGTAGAGTTCACCTACCTAGAAGAGGCAACCAAAGAGCTCGAACCGTCGATCAAACCGCCCGGTTTACAGCCTGACATCCCGACTTGGGTTCTATCTATTGACAGATCATCCAACAAGTAGGGCAACGGGGTAGGGATTATCCTAACCACACTCGATGGGATCCAGTTAGAGTACGCATTGTAACTCGGATTTCGGGCCTCCAACAACGAGGTCGAGTATGAAGCCCTACTGGTTGGACTACAATTAGCCACTTTAATGGGTGCACAGCAAGTCCAGGGATACAATGACTTCTAGCTTGTGGTCAACCAAGTCAATCAGGAGTATGAAGCTTAGGAAGACAACATGGTAGCCTACTTGACATTCATCTGAATGGTCTCCAAGAAGCTCATGGGATTTTCCATCACACAGATCCCGAGGAATGAGAACACTAGGGCCGATCGGTTATCCCGCCTCGCCTCATCCTCCTAGTTAGACTTACCTGGGATAAGGGTAGAATACCTACCCAAGCCCAGCATGGTTAACACGGGGGGTATGGGGGTTGAACCGACATTCTTTGGCAACTCTTATTGCTGAAAATTGTGTACTAACTAAGAGCAATAGGCATTCTTTGGAAACTCTTATTGCTTTCTACTGTATTTATTTTCTTATTTGACACTCCATTCTCTCTTCTTGGAGTTGGCATTCGTGTATCAACCTTTCATTTTGCATGTAGTGAAAACAATCACTAAATGATTGTTCATTGACCAGAATACTTTATGAAATTAGGAAATTAATAATTAGAATTAGAGAGCATTTTGGCTCACCCAAACCTCCACTAGGTGACATGTGTCCCATCTTATTCCCATTTTGTCCTAGTAATTATCGTCCCATGTCATCTAGTAGAACCCTGAGTGAGCAATGGCTGAGAAAAATTACTCTCTTGGAATTAGTATATATGACTTGAGGGCTATATGACTTTTGGTTTAAGGCTTTTCGCGTAGGAATTGTATTACAATAATTTTTGGTCGTAATTTTTTTTGGGAAGTGCCGAAGGCACATAGAGTTACTTATTGGTTCATGACATGAGTTACTTCTTGATTTTGTGGACATCCTTTTTCGATTAAATGTCAAATAAATATGGAAAAACAAGTTGTTTTCTCTGATGGTGCTGTTTTTAGTTGATGCTTATAGTAATTAATTCCTTGTCAGACTAATATAACTTAAACAAGTAATATAACATGGACCATGGGAACAGATTTTAAGTATCAATACGCACACACATGGTTCTGCTAGATGGATAATTAAGCTTATTCATTATGTTAATAAGGTAGGTTTTTGGAAAATTTGGTACCATATTGGCCTTTCTGTATTAGTAAAATATCCGGGAATTAGCATTTCATCTGAATAAAGCCAGTGATGGCCTATATAAAGTTGACTCTGAACACCTTGAAATGTTAGGGCCTGCATTGGAAAATGACTATGCTTATTCAACTTTGTTTATCTAATCTAAAGGAGTATGTGTTTATTTAACTTTGTTTTTGTCTGGACATGATATTGATGGGTTGTTAGGAGCAGCGAAATGGGTGAAAATGATACTAAATTAGCACTTGTGAGAATAAGTATAAGAGTTAAGAGACTAGGAATAAGTTTAATATTTGAAAATGAAACAATAGTAGGTGAGAGCTGCTGGATGATCAGAATTGCAGAAAAAGTGTGGAATAGTATTTCTAGTAAGGATTTTTAAAGAAACTCGGGAGCATTGTTGTGAAGTGGAAGTGTACTTTGATTTTACTTTTGTCATCACTTTCATTTTAAACACCTTTTTGAGTTAGTTCTAGCATGTCTCCAACGTTGGATAATAGAGTAGGCATGGAAGGAATACATCGAGTGGGTGCTACTAGGCTAGGAAGGAAGTGAGTTAACTAGTGGTATCTTAATAAAAATAGTATAGAAGAATGAAAATAGTAAGGGAGTGAGTTAGGAAGTAAGTAATGAAAATAGCTAAATAGTGAGGACGTGAGTTAGGCTAGGAAGGAAGAATGAAAATAGTAATACAAAAGCTTTTGTTTATAAAGCATAAATTTCTTCCTCACATAAGGAAAACAAAAATAAAAAATATTGCTTGGAATATGGATTCATTTTGTGAATTAAGTTCCAGTATTTTGAGTTGCATAAGTTACAACATCTTGAGTAGCATTCTGTAGGGTAACTACCTACTTCACTTATGCGCTGTATTTTCAATACATATTTTACTTAAACCATGTTGTGACTCTTAGATGCTATTGTTGCAGCCTATATATTGAATGCCACCATTGTCGTTCCAAAGCTGGACCAAAAATCTTTTGGGAAGGACACCAGGTTTTTCTTTTTGAAGTCATTTACCAATCTATTAACGAATTTCTTTACCTAAGACTCTTACTTTTACCATTTGCTAAAAGTAAACACAATTGATCGATTATAATCCTCTTTAGAATATCTCGTATTCAGAACACCAGTGAATATAGAGCTGGATATTATACTTGTGAATCGGTTCATAATGTTGTCATTTGAACTTTCAAGGGCTTATTCCTCATTACCTTAGTATGAATATGTTGCATTCTAGGGTTTTGTTTGGGTTACGGATTTAGTGAGTAAAGGAAAAGAAAACACCAAATAAAATATTTTTCTTTTTATTTAATATAGAAAACACTTGAGGATAATAAGAAGTACTAGGAGACAGAAAGTAGAAGAGAACATGGGAACATTAAACTAAAATTTTGAAACTTTGCTTGTCGCTTCCCTTTTATGTTTTATTGAGTTCCTACTACATTTTGAAAATCTTTAATTTCAATGTTAGTTAAGTATAGAGGAAAAAAACTATGAAATGCAGTGGAGAATAGTTTTCATCTTGTTTTTCTTTCATTTTCCTTCTCAAAATTTACAAATCAAGAGCAATGTTTGTACAATCTTTTAAACTCACATTCCTCTACTTGGATTTTGTTTGAAGGTTGGATGGGCATCATGTTGTGTTTGGCAAAGTGCTATCTGGAATGGATGTTGTGAACAAGATTGAAGCTCAAGGGAGGCAGAGTGGGGTCGCCAAAAGTAAAGTTGTTATTTTAGACAGTGGTGAACTCCCTTTGTAATTGATTCCTTCCTTTAACCTGGGCTCGCTCACTCTATAGGGTTAAAACTTTGTACACCTTTTTATTTAGTAGCTAGGATGTCGGATCTATGAAAAGTTATGTTAGGTTGGATTTTTTTTTTGTGAACTATTATGTATTTTTCGGATATATGAAACTTGTGTAATGTTGGATGTGATATTTAATATTATGTTATGCTGGACAAGTATTTGATTATTTTACATTTGTAAATTGATTAGGTTTTGAAATATTACAGGATTAAAAATAATTATTTGATTGCACAGGTATTGTTGGGGTTACTTTTAAGAGAACAAGATGGGCAAAGACCAAACTTTTCCTTGCTATAAGTCTCCTTTAGTAAGGAAATTATTTCATTGCCTTGTGTTAATATTATTTGCAAGAACACATGATTTCCTTGTTAAAAACAACTATTAGCAAGGAAAATATTTCCTTGGACTTGGATATTTAGCACCGAAATTTTTTCCTTGCAAACTGTCCAAATTACACACAAAGACATGTTTTTTGCACGTAAAATAGGCATTTAGTAAAGAAAAAGCTGAGTACTAGCAAGGAAAATTTTACTTGCCAAAAGTAAGAATTTGCAAGGAAAGTTATTTTCGTTGCTAGAAGCTTTAGAGAGGAAGCTTTTGCAAGAAATTGAGCAACGAAAATTTTCCTTGCAAAAGGGTTTTACAACGAAATTGTGGCCTTTAACAAGGAACCTTTTCTTGGCAAAAACCCATTTTTGTTGTAGTGACACTGATATTGCTTCCACTAAACTTAAAATATTTCCACTGCTAATATTACTCTGATATTTTATATATCGTTGGTATTTGGACAATCATGCAATCTGTAACCTGTTATAAGCCTACGGGTCCAATCATAAAGCTTACTTCCCATAATTATCGCTATGTTGGGGCGTGGCATGACCTCCCTCAAAGAAATGTTTGGGAAGCATGGCAGACCTGCTAGACAGATTGCCATGCAAAAGACATGAGTGCGAAAATATAGGAAGGAACTCCAGTCAGAGAGCACGTTTTAAAAATGATTGGATATTTAAATGAGCTAGAGACTCTAGGTGCCAACGTTGACGAACAGAGCTAAGTTGATATGATCCTAAACTTCTTGCCTCAACCATTCGCTCAATTAAAACTTAATTACAATATGATTCAAATGAATTTTTCTATGAGTGAGCTGATGAGCTCTCTTTAGTCAGCGGAAGGGGTGATAAAACCTGGGGGCAATGTTTTGAACATTGAAAAAAGTGCTTCCTCTTCCCGATCTATGCCAAAAAGGCAAGAAAGGAAAGAAGAATGCTGGCACAGGTGTTCCAAGTGTTGGACCAGTCCCGAAGATTGTAAAATCTAATGAAAAAGGCAAAGGCAAGGAGAAGGGAGGTGGTCAAGGCAAAGGAAACTATTTCCAATGCCGAGACAAAAGCCACTCGAAGAGGAATTGTTCAAAATTCTTAGCTACAAGAGTTTAAGGTATGATCGAATTACATGTGATTGAAGTAAGTTTTATAATGAATACTTCAAACACTTGGTGCATTGATTCTGGTGCTACTAATCATATTTGTAATTCATTGCAGGGGTTCAGATCAACCAGGAGGTGCAGTGATGGGGATATTGTGCTTTTTCTAGGTTCTAGCACAACCAATTCTGTGGTTGCAATAGGAGTAGTAGTTTTAGAATTTCCAAACAATAAGACTTTAGTTTTATGAGATGTACTTTACGTCCCTTTAATGAGACTTAATTTAATTTAAGTTTCAGAACTTTCAAATAAAGAATATTCTTTCTCTTTTGGAACTGAAGTTGTGATCAAAAGAAATGGTTCTTTAGTGTGTTTTGGTATTAAGTCAAATGGTTTGTATGTGATTACTCTAAATGTTTCTAAAGATTCTAACATGGAACTTATTAACTCAGTAGTAACTCTACCATGTAAAAGAAAGGAACCTTCCACTAATCTAACAAGGCTTTGGCATATGAGGCAAGGCCATATCAATCTAAATAGGATAGCCAGGCTAGTCAAAGAAGGGGTCTTAGACAATTTGGTTCTCAAACCAATGGAAGTCTGTGAATCATGTTTAGAGGGCAAAGTAACCAAAATGCCCTTTCCTACAAAGGGTAATAGGACTAATGCATTGTTAGAATTAGTTCATACTGATGTGTGTGGACCAATAAATATTAGAGCTAGGGGTCGTTATGAGTATTATATTACATTTACTAATGACCACTCTAGGTATGGATATGTGTACCTAATGCATCACAGGTCTGAAGCCTTTGAAAAGTTCAAAGAGTTTAGGGCTAAAGTGGAGAAGCATTGGGCATACATATCAAGGCCATTTGATAGAATCGAGGTGGCGAGTACCTCTCTAATGAGTTTATTGATCATCTCGTACATAATGGGATTCTATCACAGTTGACTGCACCTGGTATGCCTCGGCGGCAGAATGGTGTAGTAAAGAAAAGGATCCAAACCCTTTTAGACATGACTAGGTTGATGATGAGTTATTTGGAGTTGCCATTATTTCTTTGGGGTTATGCTTTGAAAACCGCTACGTACATACTAAATCTTATTCTAAGCAAATATATTCCTAAGACAACACGAGAGATGTGGATTGGACGCAAGCCCTCTTTACAACATCTTTGGATTTCGGGGATGAAATTTTTATTTAGAGGGGGAGGATGTAATATCCTGTATTTTTGAATGTATATCAATTGAAATGAGATTATGCATATTTGCCTTAATTGTTCCTATAAAAACTATCCTAATCGATTGTACTTAAACCAATCGATTGACTTGATGTCCTTCCTAATCAATTGGACCCCACCTAATTGATTGAATCCATCCAATCGATTAAATAGGACTGAACTTGGTCTCCAAGTTTGTTTCATGCGACTGTGATTCACCCACTCTCCCCATATATACCCCTCCCATATATCATATATATGTTTGGCTGTATGTTTGAGTTAGAGAAAGAGAGTATATACACTCAAATATATATACACACAAACTTTCACACACTCTCACATAGAGAGAGAAAAAGATGAGAAGAAGCTAGAAGCTAGAAGGAGAGAAAGAAGAGAGATAGAAAATTGGAGGAGAAGAGAAAAAGGAGAGGGAGAAAAGCTCACCGAGAACCCGCGGAGACCCTGAACCACCGGTGTCATCGAACTGCACTAGTGAGTGTTCAAACTCACTGAGTGGCATAGATATGATGTATACACATGTTTCGGCGAGAAATAATGGATGGCGAGCGTTCGTGGAGCATCTAATTCAGTTCTGGGAAGAAGACTTCCCAATTGATTGAATAAGGTTTCATTTGTTCAATCGATTGAAATAAGACCCAATTGTTTGGACTTTACCAAATCCATTAAATAGGGACCAATTGATTGAATGGGATCCAATAAAATGAACTTGACTTCAATCGATTGAATGGGACACAATCTATTGGTAGGGATTCCAATTGATTAGATATGTCAGAATGTTAAATGTTCAGGTTGTTTATACATGATGAGCTATTAAGTTGTTTTATAGCATGCGTTGATTGTTGGAAGCTGTATCAGAATAATACGCACGCTGAATAATGGGCTTAATGCATTAAATGGTGGAACCATTTGTATAGCGATGTGATAATGTGTTAATCGAATTTTAAAGCTGACATACATGAGAGTGGGTTAATTGACTAGGAAGGCTAATGTCATTCATTATTGAGTACGTGATGCGATCACAAAGATTGTAGGAGGTCGGGTGTGGGATCCTAATGAGTTGAGATATTCAAATGTGTAGGATTCGGATATATCTCGATAAACCTAGGGCTACGTTTCAGACTTACGTATGGGAACATTGGGACAATCTGTCAGGCTTTGTTGTATACAGAAGTGGTTTTGTGAAATACCTATATCACCTAAGTCCGATAGACGTTAAGGGAATATTGCCTTCGTCCATGACTGAGACGAGACTCCGATATAGGCTAAGGGATATGTCACTTTATTCTAGGACCTAGACTAAGTGATCTGGTGGTATCTCCTTAGTCCATGACCGGGATGAAGAGCTCGATAGAGACTAAGGGATACAAATTGTGGAAACTATAACGTGGTTATTGCCTTGGTTCGATAGAGGCAAATAGAATGTCACCTTAGTCTAAGAGCGTGATGAGATATTCGATAGAGACTAATGGATATGGTTACATTAGTTCATGTTCGAGACTCAAGGTTATAAAGATGTGTAATACCCTATATTTTTGTAATTTAATTATATTATTAATCCCTTGTATTCTTCTTTTAAATACTTGTATGAGTTTTACTTTACCCTTGGTGTATTCTATGTCCCAATCGATTGCCATACCTTGGACACCAATTGATTGGTATCATATCCAAATCGATTGCCATATCTTGGACACCAATCGGTTGGTATCATATTCTAATCGATTGCCTCTTGTGTACCTACTACCAGGACACAATCCATTGGACTTCATCGCAATTGATTGGAGTCATTAATACTAAACATCAATCGATTGGACCCTTGTGCCAGACGATTGGATCATTAACTAACTACCCCAATCGATTGCCACTCTTGCCCGTTGATTGGCAGTAGCTGGATAGATTCTTTTGCTTTGGCTGGGGTTTGGCCAGGTGAAAACATATCTTTCTCTATATATATGAGCCCATTTTGGACATATTTTTGGTTCTAGAAATCAGTTTTAGAGTGTTTGTGTGTGCTGTATATATATATACACTCCTATATATACACACACACATACACTCACCCATACAGACTAAAAAAGAAGAGAAAGAAGGAGACCAGAGAGAGATGAACAAATTAGATTGGACGTATGCCCTCTTTATTCCTAAACAACACGAGAGATGTGGATTGGACGCAAGCCCTCTTTACAACATCTTTGGATATGGGGTTGTCCAGCACATGGGCTGAAAGGAAAGATGAGCAAATTGGAAACTGGATCAGAAGTATGTTACTTTATAGGGTATCCAAAGGGTATTTTTGGATGGTGTTTTTATGATCCAGGAGAACAGAAAGTGTTTGTTAGTGCAGATGCTATTTTCTTGGAGGATGATTTTATCATGAACTTTAAACCTAAAGGAAGGATAGATCTAAAAGAAATAGATGGAGAGCTCTCTATTCCTATAACAGTTGAAAATGATGTAAGACAAGAAACACCACATCTTTATCCATTTTCACATCGATACCTCGTCGAAGTGGGAGGATTATCAGCCAGCCTGATAGATACATGTTCTGAGGAGAAGTTTTTGAAGCTGTCTCCACTGAATTGGAATCTGAATCTGATCTTGCCATGTATGAAGAGGCAATGGCTGATGTGGATTCACCCCATAAGGTTAAAACTATAACGGCTGAATTGCAATCTATAGATTCCAATTAGGTCTGCGATCTTGTAGAACTTCTAGCCAATATTAAACTCATTGGTTATAAGTGGGCTAACAAGAGGAAGAGAGAATCTAATGGAAAGGTTTAGACCTTCAAGGGAAGGCTTGCAGCGAAAGGTTATAATCAAAGAGAGAGCATTGACTATGAGAAAACATTCTCGCCAGTAGCCATGCTCAAATCGATCAGGATACTCTTATCCATTGTCGCATGCCTGGATTATGAGATCTGGCAGATGGATGTCAAGACTGCATTCTTGAATGGCAATCTTGAGGAGGACACCTATTTATAGCAACCGGAAGGGTTCATAGCTGGCAGAAAAGGTAACTTGGTATGTAAGTTAATAAGTCCATTTATGGGCTTAAGTAGGCATCCAGAAGTTTGAACATTCATTTTGACCAAGCGGTCAAGTCATTTGGTTTCATACCGAATCTGGATGAACCTTGTATATATAAGAAATGTGAAGGTAATGTGGTGGCTTTTCTTGTGCTTTATGTTGATGGCATTCTACTCATTGGGAATGATGTAAGGGCATTGTCATCAATCAAGGTTTGGCTAGCTAGTACTTTCAATATGAAGGATCTAGGAGAGGGGAGCTATATTCTTGGGATAAAGCTCTTTCGGGATCGTAAGCAAAGGATAATGGGATTATCTTGAACTAGTTATATCGAAAAGGTACTAACTAGGTTTTCCATGGATAATTCAAAGAAAGGTTTTCTACCCTTCAGGCATGGTTAAGCGATCTCAAACGACTAGTGTTCTAAGATACAAGAGGTGAGGAATCGCATGGCAGGAGTTCCCGATGCTTCGACAGTGGGAAGGCTCAAGTATGCGATTTTATGAACAAGAGCAGATATTTGCTATGCCGTTGGCATGGCCAGCAAGTATCAGTCGAATCTAGGTTCAGAGCACTAGATAGCCGTCAAGCACATTCTTAATTACTTAAGAAGGACTAAAGATTGCATGCTTATGTACAGAGGCAATGAGTTGATTTCGGTGGGATACACTGACTCAGACATTATGTCAGATAAAGATTCAAAGAAGTCAACATCCGAACATCTCTTTACCCTCGGAGGTGGTGCAGGTAGTTGGAGGAGCATTATGCAAAAATGCATTACAGGCTCAACTACAGAAGCTGAGCATGTGGCTGCTTGTGAAGCCCCAAAGGAAGCTACCAACATCATTGTCACCTATTATGCTACACTGCGTTAATAGTGGGGTAGTGGCACAGTCCAAGGAGCCAAGGAACCATGAAAAGGGAAAGCACGTAGAAATGAAGTATCATCTCATTCGAGATATAGTCTAGCATGGAGATGTGCTTGTTACCAAGATTGGCACAGTTGATAATCTTACGGATCCATTTACAAAGGCTTTGCCATAAAAAGTCTTTGATCATCATCTAGATAGTTTAGGTCTTAGATGTAGTGGGTTATGAGTGTAAGTGGGAGTTTTTTTTTTTGGAATTGTGCCCTCAAACCCGGTTTATATGTATGTGACATTTGGCATTTTATATATGGATATCATTCATACATTTGATTGTGCATGTTTCATGAGATGACTGCTTATAATCCTTAAGTATCATAGTAGGTAATTCATGTGTGTATGAGATACTTACAAGTGAGATACTAATTACTATTCTTTGATACTTGGAACTTGCCACAGTGCATGATGAGACTGGATATCTCATCAGGTATCCACTGTGACATTATTAACTACCATTTGATGGAGTGATGAATCTCAATCACTAGAGTATGACTCTTAGTTAATATGCTAGTTCTTATAGTGCATTGACAAACCATGAGATTTCTATTGACATATAAAACTATCAATAGTTGATAGGAACTCATAACTTGTATAAGGTAAGTGTTCTCAATCTTGAGACGATTATGGACACAGACTATTGATGTGATTGCTTTGAGTTACCAATTAGTGAGGTCTTGCAGGATTAACACCTATCTTGGGTATGTCATATTCTACGGTTGTGAACATATATTGACAAGATATGATCTACCCTCTGATAAAGAGTAAGCATTCCCTTGAGAATGTCACCAAGTTAATTACTGAGAACTGTAGTCTTGTAGAGAAGTACTTATCAACATGTTTGGTAATCATGAGAGGTGAATAGGACTCAAGGAACGGAAGATGTAATCATCATTCAGGTTGACAGTAACAGTTATCTGACTACTTGAATATGATTATGAATGCTGACAGTAGAGGGACATTAGTACACCATACAAGTCTAGTTATCGCTTCGGATTTGTTCTTTTGCGTTGAAGTGCAGTTATTATTTATAGTGGAGTAAACATTAACTGATCAGTTGATTAATTTGCTAATCAAAGAGTTTGATCATGGGAATTAACTAATCTGAGCCAACAATAAAGAACCTAAGTGGTCCCAGTCTTAGCTCCACCAGAATGCTTGGAGAGGTGTATAAGGATGATGAACTAATTGAATAAAAGAGTTTCAATTGATTGAAGGTTCAATCTATCGAACTTGTTTTGATTGATTGAACTCTGTTCAGTTTGATCGATTGAAGGGCTGATCGATCGCAAGTTCTTTGATTGATCAAAAGCTTAAAGTCGGTTTGGAAATCTATAAATAGGACAACTGCGTACAGTATTGTTTAATTGTCATTTTTACTATACAAAGCTGCAGAAACTGTTTAGGTTTTCCAAACCTTCTATATCCTCTCGATTAGGGTTCACACCAACCCTAGTCTTTCTGGGAACGTTCACTAGAGACATAAGGGTGAAGACCATCTGGAGGAGGCTGTTGGAAGATAAAGAAATCAGAGTTGGGTTCAAGACATAAAGGTAACATTCTTGTCCCATCTCCCTATGCATCTATAGAATTGATAAGTACTAGATCCGAGTATACCAATAAGTTTTTGAAACTTATTTTTCCACTGTGCATGATTTAATGTTTTTCGAAACCTGAATCCATCAAGTTGAACATGAGGCAACAACATTGAATGGAATTGTTAAAGGACCATGATTTCACGTTGCAATATCACCTTGGAAAAGCTCACATTGTTGTCGATGCTTTAAGTCAAAAACCTCAGAAGATAGTAGTAGCTTCCCTTATGGTCAAAGTGTGGCAAGTATTGGAAATGTTGGCTGAATTTGGTATTCGGGCCTCAAACACAAGTGAAGAATGACACTTTGGATGTCTCATGGTACAACCAACCCTCATCAGCCGTATCTTTGGAGCACATAAGTTTTTTTTTTTTAATAAAAAAGTCTAATTGGTAGCTTTTTAAAACATCTATTTTCCATAAAGTAGTGATTTTAATAGCTAACCCAAACAGGCTCATGGACCAATAAATCTAAATTCATTCCCTAAGGAGATAATAGTAGGGATTCTTTGAACTTCTAATTTGGATGTTTGGAAATAGGAATTAAAGAGGGTCTTGAAAGGATAGTAGGCTTTTACAAATTGTCAATACTTAAGAATTATGAAATCCAAGGATGGCTTCTTACATTATAAATAAAAAGACCTTTAGAATTTAATGATAATCACATATCTTAGTTTTGCTATACTGAAATGAAATCCAAAAAGGGCTCCTAAAATTATAAATTTATAGGACCTTTACGATTAAATGTAATCAGGTAGACTTTAGCAATGGTTAGTAAGCACCACGGTAAAATAACCGGAGAATTAGAGTATCAGTTTGGATGGAGCACTCAAATGTAGAGACAGAATTTGTGTGCCTGATGAAGATAATCTTAGAAAGGACATAGTGAACAAGCATACAAGTCGTGAATGACTATTCATCTAAGAGGTACAAAGATTTGAAGAGAAACTTCTGGTAAGAAGGAATGAAATGAAAAGTTACAGAACACATGTCTCACTATCTTATGTGTATTCAGGTGAAGGCAGAACATCAGAAACCACCAGGACTTCTACAATTGTTACTAGTTCCTGGATGGAAGTGGGAGCAAATAACCATGGTCTTCATGGTGGGATTACTAGGGTCTTAGCAAAACCACGATGCTATTTGGATAGTTATGGATCGACTTACCAAAGCGACACATTTTATAGCTTATAGCATATCGTATCTAGTTATGCGTTTGAGCCGAATGTATCTACAATAGGTCATGTAACTGCATGGTGTACCTGTCTCTATCATGTTTAACCATGATTCAAGATTCATTGCAGAGTTCTGGAAGAGTCTACAGACGGCTATGGGAACTTCATTAAACTTGAGCTCTATCTTTCACCCGTAGACTGATGGACAGACGGAACGAGTCAACCAAAAAATGGAGAACATGCTACGAGCATGTACCATTGATTTTGAGAGCACATGGGAGACATACCTACCATTGGTCGAGTTCGGCTAACAACAGTCACCACTTAAGTATAGGGATGACATCCTTTAAGGCATTGTATGGAATACCATGCCGATCACCTTTATACTGGGCAGAGATTGAAGATAATTAACTACTTAGAGCTGAATTAGTTTAGGATACTAATGAAAAGATCAAAATCTTGAAACAAAGGATGCGAATAGCATATAGTAGACACAAGAGTTATGAAGATAAACATCGCAGAAGTTTGGAGTTCAGCGTTGGAGATCATGTACTACTCAAAGTATCTCTGATGTGAGGAATTGTCAGATTTGGTCAGAAGAGAGAAAAGCTAGCACTGCGTTTCATTAGACTGTTTGAGATTCTTGAGCGTGTAGGGAAGGTTGCCTACAGACTCGCATTTCCACTCAAGATGTCAGGAGTTCACAATGTCTTTCACATTAACATGTTAAAGAAGTGCATTCATAATTTGAGTCATGAGGTCAACTTTGAAGATATTGAGGTTAACGATAATGTTTCATTCAATGAAGGACCAGTGAAAATTTTGGATCGAAGAGTTAAGAAGTTGAGGAATAAGAAAATTCCCTTAGTAATGATTCAATAGAAGTTCTATGACGAAGGACAAGCATCTTGGGAGCTAGAGTCGGAGATGCGTGAGAAGCATCTTGTTTTGTTTAGTGACACTAAATTCGGATTTCGGGGATGAAATCTTTATTTAGAGGTAGATGATGTAATATCTTGTATTTTTGGATGTATATCAGTTGAAATGAGATTCTATACATTTGCCTTAATTGTTCTTGTAAAACCTATCCCAATTGATTTTACTTAAACCAATCGATTGACTTGATGTCCTTCCCAATCGACTGGACCCCACCCAATCGATTGAACCCATCCAATCGATTGAATGAGACTGAACTTGGTCTCCCAGTTTTCTTCGTGTGGCTGTGATTCACCCACTCTCCCTGTATATACCCCTCCCATATATCATATATATATGTTTGGATGTGCTTTTGAGTTAGAGAAAGAGAGTATATACACTCAAATACATATACACACACCCATATATATATATACTCACAAACTTTCACACACTCTCAGACAGAGAGAGAAGAAGGTGAGAAAAAGATAGAAGCTAGAAGGAGAGAAAGAAGAGAGACAGAAAAGAGGGGGAGAAGAGAAAAAGGAGAGGGAGAAAAGCTCACCGAGAACCTGTGTACACCATGAACCATTGGTGTCACTGAACTTCACTGGTGTGTGTTCAAACTCACTGAGTAGCATATATATGATGTATATACATGTTTTGACGAGAAGGAATGGACCGGGAGCGTTCGTGGTGTTGGAAAAACAGGTTTAAATTAATTTTTTAAACGCGCAGCGGAAATAATCAAGTTATAAAACTTATTTGGTAGCTCAAGATCTACTACTCGTCAATTCCATAGATGCGTACTAATAGAGGGGACAAGAGTTATACCTTAGTGTCTTCAACCCAATTCTGATTTTCTTCCTACTTGGTGATGCAGCAGCCTCTACTAGGTTGTCTTCACCCTTCTGTCTCCTACGCATGCTTCCCGGAGAGACTAGAGATGGTGGGATCTCTAACAGAGAGGAAGGAGAAGGTTTTGGGGCTCTAAAACAGTTTCTGCAGCTTTAGACGTTCAAAACGACGAACAACCTTTCCAGAACGTAGCTGCCCTATTTATAGATTCCCAGAACCGACCTAACCTTCAATCGATCGAACGACTTCGATCGATCGAACATTCGATCGATCGAACCATTCTCGATTGATCGAACCTGCCATGACTTCGATCGATCGAACTAGCTTCAATCGATCGAACCTGCCTTGACAGCTTCCTCAAGTGTTTCTCCAAGTATCCTGGCGGAGCTAAGAGTGGGACCTCCTAGGTTCTTTATTGTTGGCTCAAATCAGTCGATTTATTCCCATGACCAAACTCTTTGATCAGCAAATTGATCGACTAATCAGTTAACGTTTACTCCACTATAAAACGATAACTGAACTCCAACGCAAAAGAACATATCTGAAGCGATAACTAGACTTGTATGTTGTACTAATGTCCCTCTACCTTCAGCATTCGTAATCATATTCAGGTAGTCGGATAACTGTTACTGTCAACCTGAATCATGATTACTTCTTGTATTCCTTGAGTCCCATTCACCTCTCATGATTACCAAACATGTTGATAACTCTTATCAACAAGACTGTAGTACTCAATAATCGACTTGGTGACATTCTCAAGGGAATGCTTACTCTGAATCAGAGGGTAGATTCTATCTTGACAATATATGTTCACAACCCTATGAACATGACATACCCAAGATACCCAGGTGTTGATCTTCTATAGACCTCACTGATTGGTAAGTCAAAGCAGTCATATCCACAGTCTGTGTTCATAATCGTCTCAAGATTGAGAACACGTACCTTATACAAGTTATGAGTTCCTATTGACTGTTGACAGCCTTAAGCGTCAATAGGAAACTCAGGTCCGTCAATGCACTATAAGCACTAGCATATCAACTAAGAGCTACACTCTAGTGATTGAGATTAATCACTCCATCCAATGGTAGTTAATTATGCTACAGTGTAGACCTGATGAGGTATCCAATCTCATCATCCACTGTGACATATTCTGAGTATCAAAGAATAGTAATTCGTATCTCACTTGTATGCATCTCATACACACATGAATTACTTACTATGATACTTAAGGATTAACAATCATCTCATGAAATGAACATACATAATGAAATGTAAAGCTGATATCCATATATTAAAATGTCAATGTCTCATACATAAAGTAATGGTTTGAGGGTACAAACCCAACACGTGGAGCATCTGATTTATCCATATATTAAAATGTCAATGTCTCATACATAAAGTAATGGTTTGAGGGCACAAACCCAACACGTGGAGCATCTGATTTAGTTTTGGGAAGAAGATGACTTCCCAATCGATTGAATAAGGTTTCAATTATTCAATCGATTAAAATAGGACCCAATTAATTGGACTTTACCTAGTCCATTAAATAGTGACCAATCGATCGAATGGGATCCAATCGAATGAACTTTACATTAATCCATTGAATGGGACACAATCGATTGGTAGGGATTCCAATTGAATAGATATGTCATAATGCTAAATGTTCAGGTTATTTATACATAATGAGCTGTTAAGTTAGTTTATAGCATGTGTTGATTATTGGAAGCTGTATTAGAATAACACTCACGCTGAATAATGGGTGTAATGCATTAAATAGTGGAACCATTTGTATAGCGATGTGATAATGTTAATCGAATTGCAATGCCAACATGCGTGATAGTGCATTAAATGACTGGGAAGGCTAATGTTGTTCATTTTTGAGTGCGTGATGCAATCGCAAAGATCGTAGGAGGTCGGGTGTGGGATCCTAATAAGTTGAGATATTCAAATGTGTTGGATTAGGTTATATGTCGAGAAACCTGGGACTACGTGTCAGGCTTACATATGGGAAAGTTAGGACTATCTGTCAGGCTTTGTTGAATACAGAAGTGGTTTTGTTAAATACCTATATCACCTTAGTCCGATAGACGCTATAGGAATATTGCCTTCATCCGTGATAGAGACGAGACTCCGATATATGCTAAGGGATCTGTCACATTAGTTCAGGATCGAGATTAAGGGATATACTGGTGGTATTTACTTAGTCCATGACTGAGATGAAGAGCTTAACAGAGACTAATGGATACAAATTATGGAAACTATAACGTGGTTATTGCCCTAGTTCGATAAAGGCAAATAGAATGTCACCTTAGTCCAAGACCATGATGAGATATCCGATAGAGACTAAGGGATATGGTTACGTTAGTCCATGTCCGAGACTCAGGGTTATACCGATGTGTAATACCCTATATTTTTGTAATTTAATTATAATTAATAAGACCTTGTATTCTTCTTCTAAATACTTGTATGAGTTTTACTTTACCCTTGGTGTATTCTATGTCCCAATCGATTGCCATACCTTGGACACCAATTGATTGGCATCATATCCAAATCGATTACCATATCTTGGACACCAATCGATTGGTATCATATTCCAATCGATTGCCACTTATGTACCTACTACCTGGACGCAATCTATTGGAATTCATCGCAATTGATTGGAGTCATTAATACCTAACATCAATCGATTGGACCCTTGTCCCAATCAATTGGATCGTTAACTATCTACCCTAATTGATTGCCACCCTTGCCAATCAATTGGCAGTAGCTGGATAGATTATTTTGCTTTGGTTGGGATTTGGCCACGTGAGCACATATCTCTCTCTATATACATGAGCCCATTTTGGACATATTTCTGGTTCTAGAAATCAGTTTTAGAGTGTTTGTGTGTGCTTTGTATATATACACTTCTATATATATGCACACATATATATACATAACATACACACGCACACTCACCCACATGGACTAAAAAAGAAGAGAAAGAAAGAGACCAGAGAGAGAAAGAAAGAAAGAAAGAAAGAAAGGGGAGAGAGAAAGAAGAGGACCACCACTGAAGCTCCAATCTTCAATCACCACCCAAGCACACCCTTTAATCCTAATGTGAGTTCTAAACTCACTTGGTAGCTGTTGGCCCAAATATGGAAACCTTAGAGGGTGGTGAATAAGGGTTTAGCGAAAAATTAACCTTTAAAAAAACCTAATTGTAAATTAAACACAATCACAAATAATAAAGTAAAGAGAGAAAGGAAGAGACAATTGCAAACCGAGTCTTTCAAGTGGTTCGGCAATCCGCACACTGCGGCCTACGTCCACCCCTCAAGAACACCTCTTGAGGATTCCTTTAATCTGACCTACTTCATGGGTGTAGATCAAACCATTACAAGAGCTTTCAATCTCTCCCAAATAAGAATACCTCTTCTTTGCACACAAGGGTTACTAATCCTCACTCTTTACAATGGTTGATTTGGATACCAATGATATCTTTCTCTCTCTAGAGTGGATAATACAATTAAAAGCTCACACAAGAACTCCTTAGTGAGTGGATAATACAAATGAAAGCTCACTATAATTCACTCTCTCAAAGATATGCAAATGAAGAGCTAGAGCAAATTGATTAACTCACACAACTAGGGCTCAAAAGTGAACGATGAAAGATCACCAAGTTGTGTGATTCAAATAATGTTTTCCAATGGATTGATCAGCTTTAAAAGGTTTGGAAAAGCAATGTATTTATAGGCCAAGAAAGATTATAGCCATTAGTGGCAATATGGTAAAAATTTGGCCTTTTAAGAAAACTAGCCATTATACAAAAATTGCACAATCCAGTCGACTGATGCCACGACCCAGACGACTGATGCCTTTTTCAGTCGACTGAAAAATGGTCCAGTTGACTAAATATGGTAAAGCAGAACCTTTGTTTTTCTTACAGAAACTAGTCGACTTAAAGGGGTCTGATCGACTGAAAAAATAAGGGTCCCGTCGACTGGGAAAATGTCCAGTCGACTGTTTTTCTTGTGAAAAACAATTTTCTTATTTTTTGAAAGGTTTATCCAAGTTTTAAACCTTTAAGCCCTTTTTGAGTGATAATCAAAATACTTTTACAAGTAAACCTAGTCTTCAAGTAAGGATGAAAGATCTTCAAATTCTTCTAGCTTGATTCTTGTTGAGCTCCATCACTCTTGGATTCACCATATGCTATCTCATGATCTCAAACAAAGTTAGAACATTGAAAGGCACAAATCAAGAGACTAACAGTAGCAATATATTGATTTTAGAGCAAGTGCAAAAGAAGAAAATCTGTTCAAAACGTAGTTTTCCCAATATTTTTGTAGTGGACTACCTTCTCTGTGAATAAGTGTAGACACCCAATTTTGACCACACTGATAGGATTTAGGGTGGACAACGTCTTGGAGGATTCGATGATGAAAAGTACCCCGTGGAAGGTACTGGATTCCACACAATCAGAAGATCGGACTTCGGAAGGTGACTTCAAGCTCAGAAAAGCCCTTTTCCATGGATAAATCCCGGTTTTGTCAAAATCATCTCTCAGAATTCATATTCTCTCAGGGTTATATGAACATTAAGTGTTCTAAACGCAGTATTCTAGGTATCCAGAGATTCAATTTTAAAGAAAAGTTCGAAATCGACGCACATTTGAAAGCAATTTTGGAAAAGACGTCATTTGATTTCAAAAAGACGACGAAAGTTCCGGAGGACTTCCGGACTTCAATTGGACTTCAATTCTCATTATAAAACCTCTGGAAATATTTTTATACTGAAATTCAACCTGACAGATTTCCAACGGTACGTAAACGGACGATTTCGGACACCAAAAAGCATTTTTACAAAAATCTGGAAAAGCAGTGCACGTGATTTTTGAAACAGGGTTTGTGGGTGACCAGAGGAGCAAGAATAGTAAGTGGCGGTTTTGGGTATGGGGGTGGCGGGTCCCACCATAACCGCCACTTCCATTTGTGTCCTCCACGGAGCTTTTTGAGTTCCAGACCCTTCTAGAAGCTTCCCACTGCGAGGAAATTGCCTGGAAATTGCGTTTAGGCTCCGAAATGGCCATTTTAACCCTCTTTTAAGCTCTAAAAATCCTGTTTTAACCCTGAAACTTAAGAGCTAAGTCTTCAAAACTCTATATAAGATCTCATACATCTCATATGAGATCACATCTTAACACACTAGACACTTGGAAGAGATACACTTGAATATACTTGGAGATACAAACACACATAGAAGCACATACAAGAGAGATAAGTATACTTTGAATATACTTTCAATTTAGGTGAATTCTAGAGAGAGAAAATTATGAATTGAATTTAGATTAACTTAGGCTAATTAGACCACAATTTGAACATCAATGGCCTCCCTCAACTTCCATGGATGAGTGCTTGAAGAACACTTGAATAACACTTGAAGAAGAAGATCTTCAAATCAATTTTGGTCTTATAATTGAGAATCCTCCAAGAGGTAAACACTATAGTTCATCTCTAATTCCTACTTTGTATATATAGATCTATAAGATTTGGATCTAACTTAGTTCTATTTCTACTTATTAGAACACTCATCTTCTTCCTCTCATGTTCTTCACACACTCACATAGTTAGATCCAAATCTCTTTGATTTTTATTAATAATTTACAATTAGAGATTGTTTTTCACTTTGATTTTCAATTTTGGTTTCATTCTTCAATTTTAGTTTAGATTCATGCATACATGATTATATATATATATACATATATCTATTTTGAATTCCATGATGGTTTGGAAATATGATCTATGAGAAGGATGATTTCTATGTTCATACCTATCTCTTGATTATTCCTATTACCTAGAATTCCTATTGAATTTCATCTCCAACATGATATTTATAAGTCCCTTTGATCCTTGATCTAAAAGTTCTTCATAGAACTTGAGGGCTAAATTGATTGGGAATCATGATAATTAAGTTGATCTATGAGTTTGATCTCTCTAATAAGCTTCAACTATCACTAAAATGTTTTCCTCACACTTTAAAATGAACTAGATAAAAATTCAGCAAAGCAGATTGGTTTTGTCCATTAGATTTGGTCCATCAAAACCCATAGTTTGATGGATTTCAAATTTTCTGGGTAAACTTTGATGAATTAGCTTTCATCCGGTCCGTTTTGAGAGCTTTTAGGATTCATATACTATTTTTAGAAATTGTTGAGAAATCGGTTGACAGATTTGAACATCGTCTCTTTGTGCTTGAATTTCAGAAAATCTATAATAGTTATCGACGTTCCGCTTTTTGGGGATGATTCCTAACTCATATATCTATATGCCGATGTAAAATCGTGAGCATACGATCGAGTTAGGATCGTTTTCTAAGCGTTTAAAGTTGATACAACTATTCTGGAATTTTCTAAGTTTAATTACAAATATGATTATGTATACAAAATGGTCATACCTTGATCACTCAACAACAATTGATGAATAAAACTTGGTTTAGAAATCACCTAAGATAAATGGATGAGAGATCAAAAGCTTAAATCAACTTGGTTAACATGATTCATGAACTTCTATTATACTTCTATTATGTTTTGCATTCATTTGTCAAATGATACCAAATTTCCAGAATAACAGAGTCTGTTTAAAACACTTTTTCAGAAACCTTGTGATTACAGAATGTCCATGGGTTTATTTTTATCATATACTACAATGAAATAGCTTTCTTTTGACACCAAATAGAGCTTCATATGATATTTGTAGATTTAATTATGATTTTTACAAGAACAATGGACAGTCCTGATCCACTGTTCCCAAAACATTTATTTCTCACACAATAAAATTGATATTGAGGTCCCACTTTTTGGAGAAGTTCCCTAAGACATGTATCTAACTTTCTGTAAAAGGGTTTTTATCCAGCTCATGTTTAAGACCACTTTTGATAGGATTCATTAGAGGTTGCTGAATCTGGAAATTTGATTGATGACATGTTTCCTTTGTTTATCATGCATATCATTTGTTTGCTTGTATTTTTGCAATGCTTTGGGTATTCTTTGGTGTCTTAGTGCAGAGAATTAAGTGCCTTGGACCCGGACGTCGATTTGTGGTTTGCCTCGTCTACATGTGGCTTAGTGCCCATGTATCATGTACTATCTCTATCCTTTCTTTTAGAATTTTTCTAGGTTTACAACTTTGATTTCAACGACACATTTCCTTTAGGGTAGTCTCCGTTTATATGATTATTTGTTAGAGACATCTTATCTAGGATTGTTGCATGATTGCATTGCACGTTTCCATTCTTTTTGCTTTCGCGACTCCGCTTGAGTCAACCAATGTAAGTCTTCTCGTTCCCTTTGCATATCATGACATGTTTACTTTATTTGCATCGGTCCCGGGCGGGACTAGCCACTGTGAGTATACTTCTCCCTTGTATTGCATGAGCATCCGCTTTCTACTTGATTTAGTCTCTTGAAATGATTTTCATTAGATGTTTCTTTTTGCCATGTATATATCTATCTAGTATGTTTGAGGAAACAACATCTATTATGAATTAATAACAAGGATATTTGAATCAAGGCCTACCATTCGGTAGGGCGAGGAGGGGGTGCTTTAGTCCTGCTTGGGCTCCTTCCCCTCTCGTACCAAGACCCCCGAACCTTGTTTCTGGTAATGAAGGGCGAGTAACCTTATTCAATTTTGGGCGAGTCAAACTTGGGTTTCCTAATTCCCGATAAAAATTAGGTGGTGACTCTTTGTCTCTAGGATCGCGTGAGGAAGTCCTAGTTTTCCCTGAAGTGTGCTCCTTGGGATCCGTCCCGGGACACTATCGAGGGAGAGCGTCAGGACCTCCTCATTCGCAGTGGTCCACAATCTGGCGACTCTGCTGGGGATTTGAACATGAAACCGATGGTTTCTTATTCTTCGAGGGTTTGACTTGAACCAATGAATATCCTTGTTATTAATTCAATAATCATGTTGTTTCTGCCTGCATTTGCACTTGCATTGTTCTTTCACCGCGACTGCTTGAGATCATTGCCTTGAAGATAGAGGGTCCTCTTTCCTCTATTTGTCAAGAGTTTTGGTAGCATGTAGTCACCGTTAGCCTTGTACCGCGTGCGGTATATAGAGCCTATGTGTGAACGGCACGCCCTCGGGGAGGCGGTCAACCACACCGCTGAGCTTGCTAATGGACCCTTTATGAGACTAAAACCCGGCCTTTGCATATAGTTTCTATTAGAACCCTTCAATTAGGATCTTGATTATCATCTTTGATTAGGACAATGTGATGAATTACTTGCGCTTGCCCGTAAGGGATTATGTGGATGATGAGGACGTGTATGCGAAGGCATCATCAAACCTTGTATGGTGGATTCCTCTAGGATAGTATGGTCTTTATCCGAACATCCAATCATTATTTGAGGACAATTTTGAAAATTTTTGAAACTATAAGCACTTCTTTGAAAAACCCCAAGTCTTTTGAAAATTCCAAGAATATCCCTTTTGAAAATTTGCTTTGAGATTCACTTTCACAAAATCTTTCCAAAATTCTCCTTAGATTTTAGAGAATTTCAAAATTCCTATTTTCAGAAATCATGATCACACTTTGATGATTCAATTTCAAATTCTCCTAGATTTTAGAGAATTTCAAAAAAAAAAAATTTTACTTTGGTCTTCAAGAAATCATGATGATTCAATTTCAAAATCTTCCTCTCAGATCTTAGAATTTCAAAATTCCCACCTCAATTTTTAAGAATCATGATTTCTCACCACAAGCATTGATGGTTCAAAAATTCTTTTGAAAATTACAAATCTCCCCATCTCTTTCAAAGATTTTCATGAAAAATTTCAATTTTGAAAACATGAACCATCAAGAATTTCAAAACTCAAAATCCTTGGATAATGATTGGATTAGTAGGGTGATTAGCATACTCAAGGAATCTTATGTGCTTATGTGCTGATGTGCTAGGTCTAAGCTAGATTAAGGTGCATTGCATTTAGATTAGATTGCATTTCATCTGCATTGCATGCACTACACGAGCATTGCATATACGACTCACGAGTGCGACGCCTCTAATATACTTTTAAAAAAAGAAAAGTTTTGTTTTCCTCAGAATTTTGAAAGCTTGAAAAGATTTCTTTGATTTTAAGAAAAATGTTTTTGAAAAAGGAAATGATTTTCCATTTATGATTTCCATCTTTGTAAATCCACCTTCTTATATCATTCTTTGAAAAATTCTTTTGCAATAAAGATACCTGATTATTTGAAAATCCCTAAATAAACCAGATAAGAAAAGATAGGACCGAAAAGTTGTACTCCTTTCTGGGTCAGAGCTCCGAACAGCCGAGTCGACTAGGGTTGAAGATATGACATACGAAGCGGATATGGAAGCCAGATTGGCCGCAATGCAAGCTGCCTTGGATCAGAGCAGGGAGCAGAATCGAGAACAACTTGCCACTATGATGAGAATGATTGAGCAGCTAACTAATCCACCACCACCACCTCCAGAGCATCATGAAGAAGAAGATTTTGGGGAGACAGTTCAACCAAAGGTTCAGCTAGATCAGGAAATTCAGGACAAGTTAGCCAAGATCGACAAACTAGAGAGTGTGATCAGAAAGAGCAAAGGGGTGGATGAGTATTTGTTCGATGTTGAAGGGTTGTGTGACGCTCCAAAAGCCAAACTCCCAGAGAAGTTTAAGATGCCGCATATTGAATTTTTCAATGGAACCGGAAATCCAAAGAGCTATCTGAGGCTTTATGTAGGAACTTTGCAGCCCATGGGCATTGGATCTGACCTCTTCGCTCTATTGTTTCCAAGAGTTTTGAGTGGAGCAGCACTTTCATGGTACTTGACGTTGGAACCAGCCATAACCAGAGATTGGGAGGCATTGGCCAAAGCTTTCGTGGCTCAATATTCATATAACCAGTTGTTTGATGTAACTGCAAGAGATCTAGAAACCACCCGACAAGAGTACAGGGAATCCTTCGCAGGTTTCCTTACTCGTTGGAGAGCTAAAGCTGCTCAAATGACTAGCAGGCCAGCGGAAAAAGATCAGGTCCGAATGATCATCAAGAATCTACAGCCCGAATACTTGGAAAGGCTAGAATTTCAGTCCATTGTGAGTTTCGAACAGCTGTTTGATGTGGGAACTTTGATAGAAGATGCCATTAGAGATGGAAAGATCAAGAAAGAAAGCACGAGCAATCGATACAGAAAGACAGAAAGGCCAGTCTATCATCAGTCTGCTGACGTCAACACACTATCTCCTCAGCCTTTTCAGAAAGAGCGTCGAAGTATGGCTAATGCAAGAGGAAGTCAAAATCAGAAACAGTCGAGAGAGAAAAGAGAATTTTCCGACTTGGGGATGCCACTAAGCACCGCACTTGAAAGAATGATAGAAAAAGGGCACTTGCAGAAATTGGAACCTAAACCAGATCCAAATCCACTTCCACCGGGTTTCAAAACAGAGTTCTTTTGTGACTTTCATCAAGGCCGTGGACATAGCACAGATAGATGCTGGAGACTTCGCCATGAAATTGAAGACTTGATTGAAAAAGGGGTCATCTCCCCTCCTCCCTCTCAGCCAAATGTTCAGAAGAATCCTCTCCCTAATCATAAGGGGAACATGCCAAATGTTAACTTTGTAGAAGAAGGATCTCAGATTTATAACCCAAAGATCTACATCACATCCTCGAATCAACCAGCTATGGATGTTCAACTTCCGGAAGACGCTGCAATTTGCATCTTGAGGAATATGGAAGAGGAAGAATGGGTCGAAGAAGCACTGGCTTTTGAAGAAGAAATAGCCAACGGAAATCTTACAATTGAATGGTGGGATCCCAATGCCATCACCGACGACTCGATCTGGTATGAGGAAGAAAAGCCCATAGAAGCAGTCACCGAGAAACAAAGCACTGAGCCGATAGAAGAATTGCTAAAGCCTGTCGAGAACCTTGAAATCAAAGATGACGATCTTATTGCAATGATGGAAGAAGAAGAAGATTGGTGGTATGATGATGAGGATGATTCCGTTAATAATACCATAATCCCCGATGATTCTGTTTGGAAAATCACTGTTGGCACCGAAAAGTTAGCCAAAGAACTTGAGTCTATCTGGATCACCAATGAAGCAAACCACTTGACCCGTTCCGGACGTCATTTCAAGCCTCATGAGTTAGAAAATCGTGGAAAAGAAACATGGAATGAGAAAGAAGTCGTCAAAGCAAAAGAGGCTGGTAAAGGAGCCGTGAGCGAAGAAGAAGATGAAATCCTAAAGCAATTGAAGAAAACACAAGCTTGGATCTCAGTATGGGGATTACTTATGACCTCTCACAAACACAGGCAGGCCATGCTCGATACTCTCAATCGTTTGGATGTTTCTGTCAATGCTACTCCCGAAGATCTAGTAAACATGATCTCTTCAAAGCCTTGTAAGCCTGTAATCACATTCACAGATGAAGATTTACCGCCGGAAGGGGCACACCACAACAGAGCTCTCTACATCACTGTACATTGCCTGGGGAATAGAGTACCGGTCTGCTTGGTAGATAATGGGTCAGCCTTGAATGTATGTCCTCTCCAAACAGCTCTCAGAATGAGGTTGTCTATTTCAGAACTCTTGCCATCAACACAAACTGTGAGGGCCTATGATAACACCAAAAGGGCCATTGTAGGAATGATTAAGTTGAAAATTGAAGTCGGGCCATTAAACAAAGAAGCTGATTTCCAAGTGATTGATATTCCGGCTAGCTTTAATCTGCTATTGGGACGTCCGTGGTTACATGTGAATGATGCAATCGCCTCCACTCTCCACCAGAAAGTCAAGTTCATCTGGAAAGAGGATGTGGTAACAATCTTTGGGGATAGCTGGATCAAAGAAGAAGGGACAAGCCATGGTCCTGTGCTAGAAGTCCAAACACCGGAAGAAGAAAATGAATTGGGAGGATTCAACTTTGTGGGAATGATAAATGAAGGAGCTAAGAAAAAGAAATCCGTTTGGGATCGACTCAGCTATGAGAAGAAACTTCCTGATGCATCTGTCTGGGGCGAAGAAATCACTCCGATCAAGAAAAAGAAGCCGTTCATCACCGGACGCGAATATAGAAAGATGTTCGAGAAGGGAAACCCGGTTGCCAAAGATCTACAAGAAGAAGTGGGACAGAATTGGATCCCTGAAGTCATGCCATTGTACTTTGACCAGTATGCCAATCCTAAAGTGGCTCATATGGTGCGGAAGATGAACTATTTTCCTGGAATGGGACTAGGTCGTCGTCAACAAGGAATAACTGAACCACCGAACTTCCACGAACAGAAAGATAAATCTGGGCTTGGGTATCAATTGACTGAAGAAGATAAGAAGAAGATGACAAAAGGAAAAGGGCCGATGGTTGTTTCTGGGCCAAGAATCCTGAATGGATACTTCGTGAAAGAAGGCGATGACTTTCCCTTCTGTGGGTTCCCTGAACCATGGTATGATCCGGCTACCAAGAACATTAAGCCTGGATTTGAGATTTTCTTCAAACATGAGTTCTCCGACTATGAGGATCCGTTCTTGTATACTCCGCCTATCAAGAAAGAAAGGAAGGACTGGGCTGAGCTGATGACAAGTGATGATTTGAACATGCTAATGGATGAAGAGCTGAACATGCTGATGGATGCCGAAGAAGCACTGGGAAATGTGAAAGAAATCAAGCCAATAGAGGGAGCTCTGAACAATTGGGTGATAGAATCGGAAGTCAACAAATCCCCTCCCCCATTTCCCCGGAAGTCTGTAAAGGCCAATATGAGCCATGATGTTGAGTCTGCTTTTGCTTTTGATGTACCCAAAAATGTTAATGAAATGAACGAGGATTTTGCTTACTCTTCTGTGTCTGATGATCTTGATTTTGAAATTTCTGAGGATTTGCAAAGATTAATTGAAAATGAAAATGAATCTGCATGCAAGATTATTGAAGAAACTTTGCTAATAAACTTGGATAATGAAGATAATCCACAAAATGTTCATATTGGCACCACACTCACTTCACAAGAAAGCAATGAACTAATCAACTTATTAAAAGAATTTAAAGATGTTTTCGCTTGGTCCTACCAAGATATGCCAGGCATCGATCCAGAGATTGTCCAACACCACATCCCTCTCTTTCCAAATTCAAAACCTGTTAAGCAAAAGTTGAGACGCATGAGACCCGAATGGACTTTGAAGATCAAAGAAGAAGTTGAGAAACAATTGAAAGCTGGATTCCTGATGGTAACCCAATATCCGGAATGGATAGCCAATATAGTTCCTGTGCCAAAGAAGGATGGAAGGATCCGTGTATGTGTTGACTTCAGAGATCTAAACAAGGCTAGTCCTAAGGATGATTTTCCGCTTCCACACATAGATGTTCTGGTAGATAGCACCGCGGGGCATGAGTTGTTATCATTCATGGATGGTTTCTCAGGGTACAATCAGATTTTAATGGCACCCGAAGACAGAGAAAAGACTACATTCACAACTCACTGGGGGACGTATTGTTACCGAGTAATGCCATTTGGGTTAAAGAATGCCGGAGCGACCTATCAGAGAGCTGCTACTACTTTGTTACATGACATGATCCATAAAGAGGTAGAAGTTTATGTGGATGATATGATTGTTAAGTCCAAAGAAAGAAGTGGGCATTTAACAGCACTCGCCAAGTTCTTTGAAAGATTAAGGAAATACAGAATGAGATTGAATCCACAGAAATGTACTTTTGGAGTTACCACCGGAAAGCTGCTAGGATTTCTCATCACACAGAGAGGAATTGAGGTTGACCCCACAAAGATCAAGGCTATTATGGATATGCCGCCTCCGACAAATGAAAAGGAAGTAAGAGGGTTTCTGGGAAGAATCCAATTCATCAGCCGCTTCATATCTAAGCTCACTGCTACTTGCGATCCGCTTTTCAGCTTGTTGAGAAAAGGGAAGAAATTCGAATGGGACAATCAATGTCAAGAAGCTTTTGACAAGATCAAGGCTTATTTATCAACCCCACCGGTTCTTTCACCCCCGAAGTCAGGGAAGCCTTTGCTGTTGTACTTATCCGTGTCAGAGAATGCTATGGGATGCATGTTAGCCCAAGAAGGAGATGAAGGGCGTACAGAGAAAGCCATTTACTACTTAAGTAAAAGGATGACTGGATACGAATTGAAGTATTCTCCGTTAGAAAAGACATGTTGGGCTTTGGTTTGGGCCACTCGTCGTCTGAGGCATTATATGTTGGCCTTCCCTGTTGTTTTAATCTCCCGAATGGATCCTTTGAAGTACCTATTTGAAAAACCAGCATTGACCGGAAGAATCTCCCGATGGACATTGATGCTATCTGAGTTTGACTTGATACATGCTACGAGTAAATCTGTTAAAGGAAGGGCTGTCGCAGAACATTTAGCAGAACATCCGATAAATCTGGAAAACGAAGGAGAGTTCATGTTCCCTGACGAAGGATTGATGGAATTAAAAGAAGATGTGTGGAAAATGTATTTTGATGGAGCTGCAAACCAGAAAGGATATGGAGTGGGGATCATCCTTGTATCCCCTAAAGGAGCACATACCCCGTTCTCTATTAAGCTGAAGTACACTTCCACCAACAACACTGCTGAGTATGAAGCTTGTATCTTGGGGCTAGAAGCCGCATTGACTTTGGAGGTAAGGAAACTTGATGTATTCGGGGATTCCAATTTGATCATATCCCAAGTTCGAGGAGATTGGAAAGTCAAGGAAGAGAAGTTAAAACCCTATCATGAGTATCTTGATTCTTTACGAACTCGTTTCTTGCATATCACGTTCTTCTACCTGCCTCGAGAAGAAAATCAGCTAGCAGACTCTTTGGCTACTTTAGCGTCAATGATTGAGATTCCTGTGGGGATAAAGCTAACTCCTTTGATGATTGAACAAAGGGAAAAGCCGTCTTATGAGATGATTGGGGAAATAGAAGAAGCAGAAGAACTTCCGTGGTACACCGACGTGTGGAACTTCATTGAAAATGGGGAATATCCGGAAAGCGCCTCCGAGAAAGACAAGAGAGCCATAAGAAGATTCTCGGCTCAGTTCATGATTTGTGGTGGAAGTCTATTGAAGAGATCTTACAATGGATTCAACTTGACATGTCTATATGGAAACAGTGCGAGAAAGATGATGGAGCAAATTCACGAAGGGGTGTGTGGTCCTCATATGAGTGGACACATGTTAGCTAAGAAGATCATCCGACAAGGATATTATTGGACTACTATGGACAAGGACTGCTATGAATATGTCAGAAAATGTCACAAATGTCAGATCCATGCCAATATGAAGCATGTGCCGCCGTCACTGCTATACAACATGACTACCCCTTGGCCATTCTCAGTTTGGGGAATAGATGTTATTGGAGAAGTAACCCCGAAGGCGTCTAATGGGCATCAATACATCCTGGTAGCAATTGATTATTTCACAAAATGGGTGGAAGCAGAGTCTTATGCGACATTGAAGGCTAAAGATGTGGCCAGATTTATCAGAAGAAATATAATCTGCCGATACGGGGTCCCTCATGAGTTGATATCCGATCATGGCAGTCACTTCCAGAAAGAGGTTTTGGATCTACTAGAAGAATACAAGATCATGCACCACATGTCAGCGCCGTATAGGCCACAAACAAATGGGGCAGTTGAAGCAGCTAATAAGAATTTGAAGACGATCCTAAGAAAGATGACTGATACATACCGAGATTGGCATGAGAAGTTACCGTATGCACTATGGGGATACAGAACATCTATCCGAACATCTACAGGAGCCACTCCTTATTCATTGGCTTACGGAATGGAAGCAATACTCCCAGTTGAAATAGAACTACCATCTTTGAGAGTTGTGGCAGAATCCGAGATTCCAGAATTTGATTGGCTAAGAGATAGATATGAGGAGCTAATGTTACTTGATGAGAAAAGGTTGGCCGCAATTGATCATGTGCATGTGTATCAGAGAAGAATAGCTCGAGCATTCAACAAGAAGGTCCGTCCAAGAAAACTTGAGGAAGGCGACCTTGTGCTTAAAGCCTTAAAAGCACCCGTTTTCGATCCTAGAGGGAAATTCAAGCCAAATTGGGTTGGCCCATACGTCATCAAGAAGCTTCTCTCTGGAGGAGCGGCATACCTGATGGATCTAGATGGAGTTGAGTTCAATCAGCCAATCAACATTGACCGTCTCAAGAGATACTATGCTTAAAAGCCTTTTCTTTCAAAACCTGTTCTTTCAAAACCTCCAGCATTCGAGGAACTACACTTGACCTGATTCCCACTTGGGGATATGTAGGCAACCTGCTCGGTTCGGTCACTGCTCCTGAAACCCTCAACCATACTTTCTTTCAAGACCTGGCCGAACTACTTTGGATCTGATTCCCACTTGGGGATAAGTAGGCGAGCTTTCCTGGCTCTCGATCCCTGAACCTTGCAAACTAGGGGCAAACTTTCAAGTTTGCCCAAAGCCTCAAGATATCACTGCCACACTAGGGGCAAACTGCGTTTGCCCAAACTTCCATTTATCTCTGTCAACTAGGGGCAAACTGTCGTTTGCCCATACCTCGCTACCTGTCCTCTCTGGATCACTTGGCTATCAGAATTAAAGCACCTAAGTGAAAAATCTGGTAATTCTTGATATTAAGTTGAAAAGTTTTTTTAGCAATCTAAAGATGTGAATCTAATGTCAAGACTGAAACATTATGTGGAAAATTTTCAAAAGCTTCAAGATTACATGCAAAGCTAACACAATATCCTGCTACAAGATAAAATCTCATTTTCAAAACATGCAAATCCTTAGAAAATTCAAATATCCAAGTCAAAAGACATTGTCGAGAAAGAGGAATCGTCAGAAATTTCCTTTCCCTGTAAAATCGAGTCCTGTGTGTCAGTGTACAAAGTGTCAATCAAATCAGTCTCGTGACAAGGGATGCAAAGCGAAACAGAAGGATAGCATAAAACAGCATCAAGCAAAGTCAAGAGTACAAGCCCATCAAGTCTCAGACAGAATACATCAACATCAGTCTCAGCACAGAAAGCAAGAAAAACAGAAAGATAGTCATGGGTGCATATGATCATCATCAGCGACGACGAGTAGCCCGTGGGTACCGAGCAGGCATATCTGAGGCCGTAGAGCTATCATCATCTTCAATTTGGCGCCTTCGCCTAGACCCACCAGCCCCACCAGAAGGGCCTGCATTCATCCGCTCCAACTGTGATTGAAGCTGCCTAACTTGAGCCACCTGTGGAAGAAAAGAATCAGTATAGGGGTTTGAAAAAACAATGAGATAAGAAGAAAAGGTCAAGAAATTTACCAGGGCCGCATCACGGTCTATGTAAGTCTGGCACATGCCATCCCACTGCAAAGAGAAGAAAGATATGGTCAGAAAGATCAGAAGAATCAGAGGTAATGAGTTCAGAAATTACTTACATGTCCCTCACGAGCAAGGCTCCAAGCCCTCAGATTCTGTGCATAAGCTCGCTCTTCATTGAAAACGGCTCAGGGAACGGACTCATGTTGTTCTGAAACTAGCTGAGGCTCTACAAGATCACGGGGGATCTCTACAGAAGATATAACTCCGCGCAGCATGGTCGAGGCTCGCCAATCACAAGGAGGAATGAGAGGTAGAGGTCGACCAGGGCCATCCACAAAAGAACTCCCCTGCAAATGATGATGAGAAATAAGATAAAGCAAGCATTCGATCAGAAATGAAGAAGTCGTGAAATACCTGCGGGTCATCCGAGAGCGGGAAATTAGGCATCAGATGAGTAACCCTGAAGACGTCATAGTTCTCCTCAAACAGAGTAAAAGAGGCTGAAGGAATTCCGTTCAAAGCATTAATAAGATCTTCATCTTCCAAATTCTGCGCCGACCTCATACAAGAAGGCGGATCCTGTGGCACTAAGAGACGATCCTCCAAATCAGTCTGAGGAGCTACTCTCTCTCCAAGATACCACTCAAGAACAGAGGGACCCTCAAGAAGAATCCTCTCTCCAGTCATCTGTCTATCTAAGCCAATCTCAGTCACATCTCCATTTGTCACCCAAGGATGCCAGTTAACTTGGGTGAATCTGAGACGGGTAAGAAAATCCCGGCAAGAAATAACATTATGAGCATCATTCTTGGTACCTACGGCTTGGCGACGCCACTTCAGAGCCCGTGGAAAAATATGAATCTCTTCCTCCCGGAATGATGGAGCCGTCATGGAGAAATACTCAAAGGCCCACACCTACAAGAGAAAATAAAGCAGTGGTCAAAACAGCAGAACATCAAATGATAAAAACTGGAAATGAAAATATTTTCAGTACCTCCCAAGCTCTCCAGAATCCGCCGAATCCAGGGGATTTGCCTCGAGAATGCTCCCCCATATGACTATACAGAATGGCTAAACCAGCAGAGCCCCAATCAAAATTTGCAATCTCCTCAAGATTTCGAAGACTATCAAGCATATTCAATGTAATCCGCTCAGCTCGAGTAGAAAGAAGAGAGCAACCAAGCAAATACAAGATGAAAGCACGGGTAAGCTGCATATCGGTAAATTGAGCCGCTCTTTCAGAAGGCCTGAAGTTGTTGATGAACCATGTGATGCCTACGCTCGATCCGTGAAGATCTCTCTGGGATGGGATGATGCCTAGGAGACGCTCAATGATAGTAGGATGTCTATGGATGTTCTTTGCAAAGGCAAGACGATGCCCGCCAAATGAGATGCCGGTTATCATTGCAAAATCAAGAGGGGTCATGGTTATCTCCCCAAAAGGCATGTGAAAAGTATTTGTGGAATCCCACCACCTTTCAGCAAGAGCTTGAATCATGGCCAAATCATTAGTCGATCTCTCCAATAAGGTTACAAACGACCCAAAGCCCGCTTGCTTGATATTGGCTACTACTTGGGGACGCGACTCCGACAATTCATTAAACCATTCAAGGCATTTTCCATGGCTACCATGACCTCTAAGATGACCAACCACATTCTAAAAAGAAAAAGGATGATTTCTAAGGAATCGCAAGAATAAAGAGACACGTATGAAGATGTGAAACAAAGGAGTAATTAAAGAATGGGTTACCTCTTGACGAAAGGCCCTCCTAGAGATATGATTTAGTGGATTTTTCATGGTTGCATACTCCATGGTTTGAGTTGATGAAGCTCCACTAGCTTGAAATTGGCTTCTACGTGTTCTAGAACTTTCACCTTGTCCATGGGAACTCATGGTTGTTGATGCTTGAAGCTTGAAGATAAGAGGTTGAAGATGATGAATAGTAAAAACCTTGGTACTTGAATCCCCTAGAATAGGGAGGAGTTGATGAAATCAACAAAGTTTTTGGAGGTTTTAATGCAAGAAATCACTCAAAACATCAAGAAATTGCAAGATTTGAGCACCTTAGAAGGAAAAGGTGATGCATTGAAGAAGAAATGAATGAAGAACAAAGAAGAAAATGGGTTTAAAACCCCAAAGTTGCGGCTGGCGGTTCCCAAGGGGGTGTGGGGAACCGCCATTTACTATTCACTTCCTGCCATTTCCCCATTTTGCTCTATATTCGCGTTTTGACCCCCGGAACTCTTGATTTGATCCCAGATTGGTCCATTTTTGATATATAAGCCTTGAGAGTGCTTAAAACTTGTTGGAATTGGTCTAGAGGACCTCTGGAGATTTGAATCTTGGTAAAAATCCATTCAAGAATTGAAAAAAAGTCCCCCAGATGAGAAGAATCAAAGGCACCGCAGCCTGAAAGTGGCCGAGAAACGGCAAACTCCCGTCGTTTTGGGATTGATTATGAGTTGTCTTAGAAAATGGACATTTGAGTCTACTGTCGCTTGAGAATTACATCCAGAAAGGACTTTCAGAAGATGGGTCAGAATGCGAGATGTTCAGAAAGGGTTAGAGTAAGCCTGACGTGTTGCAAGAATGATTGCGTTGGTCGAAGCACCAATATGAGTCTCAGAAAGAATCAGCAGGGCCTCCAGAATATGTGCTCGCGTCCCAGAAACCTCAGATATCTCCTCAAGCAGAGAATTTCCAGATATTGTCAAGGTATAACAGAATTCGTGCATCTCTCAGAATCATAGGATCTCCCCAGTAGAGAACTTTCAGAATTAAGTTTCTCGCAAGCATCATGTATCCACGGGTTGCCTCCAGATAAAGGGTATCTCTCAGAATTTGAGCATCAAAATCGCCTCCAGAATACAAGGTTTATGCCAAGCATCATGTATCCAGGGTTGCCTCCAGAATGTAGGGTTTCTCTCAGAATCGTGGGTTGCCTCCAGAATGTAGGGTTTCTCTCAGAATCAGAATCGTGGGTTGCCTCCAGAATGTAGGGTTTCTCTCAGAATCAGAATCGTGTATCCAGGGTTGCCTCCAGAATGTAGGGTTTCTCTCAGAATCGTGGGTTGCCTCCAGAATGTAGGGTTTCTCTCAGAATCAGAATCGTGTATCCAGGGTTGCCTCCAGAATGTAGGGTTTCTCTCAGAATCATGTATTTCTCAGCATCGCATATCAGGGTTGCCTCCAGAATGTAGGGCTTCTCTCAAAATCAGAATCGTGTATCCGTGGGTTGCTCTCAGAAGAAGGGTCATCTTTCAGAATTTGTGTATCTCTCAGAATCCGTGCATCAGAACAGAAGATTTGTCCTCAGAAGAAGGGCCTGTTTCAGAAGAACAGAGGATTTGTCTCCGGCAGAGAGACTTGTTTCAGAAGATTTGTTTCTAGACCTGCCACAGAAGATTTGTCCTCGGAAAAAGGGCCTGTTTCAGAAGAACAGAAGATTTGTCTCCGGCAGAGAGACCTGTTTCAGAAGACTTGTTTCCAGACCTGTTACAGAAGATTTGTCTAGAAGAAGGACCTGTTTCAGAAGAGCAGAAGATTTGTCTCCGGCAAAGAGACCTGTTTCAGAAGATTTGTCCCCAGCAAAAGGACTCTACATCAGCAATCGTCCCCAGCAAAAGGACTCTACATCAGCAATCGTCCCCAGCAGAAGGACTCTACATCAGCAATCGTCCCCAGCAAAAGGACTCTACAATCAGCAATCGTCCCCAGCAGAAGGACTCTACATCAGCAATCGTCCCCAGCAGAAGGACTCTACACCAGCAATCGTCCCCAGCAAAAGGACTCTACATCAGCAAATCGTCCCCAGCAGAAGGACTCTACATCAGCAATCGTCCGCAGAAGAAGGACCTATTTCAGCAATCGTCCCCAGCAGAAGGACTCTACATCAACAATCGTCCCCAGCAGAAGGACTCTACATCAGTAATCGTCCCCAGCAGAAGGACTCTACACCAGCAATCGTCCAGTTGTTTGACATGACTCAGAATTCATCCAAGATACTTCGCTATTTCAAGAGTCGTCCAGGATACAGATGACGCCTACGAGCCTTAAGATCAGAAGAATAACTTTGACAAAAACCTCGAGAATCATCCAAGATACCTTTAGCATATTCGACTGTGAGAGAAAGTCATTACATCCCTTGCATTAGATTTTGCATCCAGAGAACCCTTGAGGATGATTCCTCCAGCACTTGCACATTCACGTTTTCATACTGCACCAGCATCCTAGGATAGGAGCATTTCATCCGCATTGTTGTTGTTTGTTTTCCGTTTTCCCGCGCGCTTGAACTACGCCCTGGTCTGATTCCTGGAAAGGATACGTAGGCAGCTCCAGCAGAGCACGACCAGCATCAGCTTCAACTTAGCCGCCTCTACCCAGCATTGCATTGCATTCTTGCATTCGTAATTTCTTGATTTTCTCTGATTTTGAATTTCTTGATTTTGCGAATTTTTTTGTTTTTCCTAAAACCTCTCAGTATGGTTATTTGGGTGCCTTCAAGGCTTTGGCACTCACTTGCAGTTCACGTTGTTCACAACAAGCTCTGCCAAAGAGGGGCAAACTGTAGACACCCAATTTTGACCACACTGATAGGATTTAGGGTGGACAACGTCTTGGAGGATTCGATGATGAAAAGTACCCCGTGGAAGGTACTAGATTCCACACAATCAGAAGATCGGACTTCGGAAGGTGACTTCAAGCTCAGAAAAGCCCTTTTCCATGGATAAATCCCAGTTTTGTCAAAATCATCTCTCAGAATTCATATTCTCTCAGGGTTATATGAACATTAAGTGTTCTAAACGCAGTATTCTAGGTATCCAGAGATTCAATTTTAAAGAAAAGTTCGAAATCGACGCACATTTGAAAGCAATTTTGGAAAAGACGTCATTTGATTTCAAAAAGACGACGAAAGTTCCGGAGGACTTCCGGACTTCAATTGGACTTCAATTCTCATTATAAAACCTCTGGAAATATTTTTATACTGAAATTCAACCTGACAGCTTTCCAACGGTACGTAAACGGACGATTTCGGACACCAAAAAGCATTTTTACAAAAATCTGGAAAAGCAGTGCACGTGATTTTTGAAACAGGGTTTGTGGGTGACCAGAGGAGCAAGAATAGTAAGTGGCGGTTTTGGGTATGGGGGTGGCGGGTTCCACCATAACCGCCACTTCCATTTGTGTCCTCCACGGAGCTTTTTGAGTTCCAGACCCTTCTAGAAGCTTCCCACTGCGAGGAAATTGCCTGGAAATTGCGTTTAGGCTCCGAAATGGCCATTTTAACCCTCTTTTAAGCTCTAAAAATCCTGTTTTAACCCTGAAACTTAAGAGCTAAGTCTTCAAAACTCTATATAAGATCTCATACATCTCATATGAGATCACATCTTAACACACTAGACACTTGGAAGAGATACACTTGAATATACTTGGAGATACAAACACACATAGAAGCACATACAAGAGAGATAAGTATACTTTGAATATACTTTCAATTTAGGTGAATTCTAGAGAGCGAAAATTATGAATTGAATTTAGATTAACTTAGGCTAATTAGACCACAATTTGAACATCAATGGCCTCCCTCAACTTCCATGGATGAGTGCTTGAAGAACACTTGAATAACACTTGAAGAAGAAGATCTTCAAATCAATTTTGGTCTTATAATTGAGAATCCTCCAAGAGGTAAACACTATAGTTCATCTCTAATTCCTACTTTGTATATATAGATCTATAAGATTTGGATCTAACTTAGTTCTATTTCTACTTATTAGAACACTCATCTTCTTCCTCTCATGTTCTTCACACACTCACATAGTTAGATCCAAATCTCTTTGATTTTTATTAATAATTTACAATTAGAGATTGTTTTTCACTTTGATTTTCAATTTTGGTTTCATTCTTCAATTTTAGTTTAGATTCATGCATACATGATTATATATATATATACATATATCTATTTTGAATTCCATGATGGTTTGGAAATATGATCTATGAGAAGGATGATTTCTATGTTCATACCTATCTCTTGATTATTCCTATTACCTAGAATTCCTATTGAATTTCATCTCCAACATGATATTTATAAGTCCCTTTGATCCTTGATCTAAAAGTTCTTCATAGAACTTGAGGGCTAAATTGATTGGGAATCATGATAATTAAGTTGATCTATGAGTTTGATCTCTCTAATAAGCTTCAACTATCACTAAAATGTTTTCCTCACACTTTAAAATGAACTAGATAAAAATTCAGCAAAGCAGATTGGTTTTGTCCATTAGATTTGGTCCATCAAAACCCATAGTTTGATGGATTTCAAATTTTCTGGGTAAACTTTGATGAATTAGCTTTCATCCGGTCCGTTTTGAGAGCTTTTAGGATTCATATACTATTTTTAGAAATTGTTGAGAAATCGGTTGACAGATTTGAACATCGTCTCTTTGTGCTTGAATTTCAGAAAATCTATAATAGTTATCGACGTTCCACTTTTTGGGGATGATTCCTAACTCATATATCTATATGCCGATGTAAAATCGTGAGCATACGATCGAGTTAGGATCGTTTTCTAAGCGTTTAAAGTTGATACAACTATTCTGGAATTTTCTAAGTTTAATTACAAATATGATTATGTATACAAAATGGTCATACCTTGATCACTCAACAACAATTGATGAATAAAACTTGGTTTAGAAATCACCTAAGATAAATGGATGAGAGATCAAAAGCTTAAATCAACTTGGTTAACATGATTCATGAACTTCTATTATACTTCTATTATGTTTTGCATTCATTTGTCAAATGATACCAAATTTCCAGAATAACAGAGTCTGTTTAAAACACTTTTTCAGAAACCTTGTGATTACAGAATGTCCATGGGTTTATTTTTATCATATACTACAATGAAATAGCTTTCTTTTGACACCAAATAGAGCTTCATATGATTTTTGTAGATTTAATTATGATTTTTACAAGAACAATGGACAGTCCTGATCCACTGTTCCCAAAACATTTATTTCTCAAACAATAAAATTGATATTGAGGTCCCACTTTTTGGAGAAGTTCCCTAAGACATGTATCTAACTTTCTGTAAAAGGGTTTTTATCCAGCTCATGTTTAAGACCACTTTTGATAGGATTCATTAGAGGTTGCTGAATCTGGAAATTTGATTGATGACATGTTTCCTTTGTTTATCATGCATATCATTTGTTTGCTTGTATTTTTGCAATGCTTTGGGTATTCTTTGGTGTCTTAGTGCAGAGAATTAAGTGCCTTGGACCCGGACGTCGATTTGTGGTTTGCCTCGTCTACATGTGGCTTAGTGCCCATGTATCATGTACTATCTCTATCCTTTCTTTTAGAATTTTTCTAGGTTTACAACTTTGATTTCAACGACACATTTCCTTTAGGGTAGTCTCCGTTTATATGATTATTTGTTAGAGACATCTTATCTAGGATTGTTGCATGATTGCATTGCACGTTTCCATTCTTTTTGCTTTCGCGACTCCGCTTGAGTCAACCAATGTAAGTCTTCTCGTTCCCTTTGCATATCATGACATGTTTACTTTATTTGCATCGGTCCCGGGCGGGACTAGCCACTGTGAGTATACTTCTCCCTTGTATTGCATGAGCATCCGCTTTCTACTTGATTTAGTCTCTTGAAATGATTTTCATTAGATGTTTCTTTTTGCCATGTATATATCTATCTAGTATGTTTGAGGAAACAACATCTATTATGAATTAATAACAAGGATATTTGAATCAAGGCCTACCATTCGGTAGGGCGAGGAGGGGGTGCTTTAGTCCTGCTTGGGCTCCTTCCCCTCTCGTACCAAGACCCCCGAACCTTGTTTCTGGTAATGAAGGGCGAGTAACCTTATTCAATTTTGGGCGAGTCAAACTTGGGTTTCCTAATTCTCGATAAAAATTAGGTGGCGACTCTTTGTCTCTAGGATCGCGTGAGGAAGTCCTAGTTTTCCCTGAAGTGTGCTCCTTGGGATCCGTCCCGGGACACTATCGAGGGAGAGCGTCAGGACCTCCTCATTCGCAGTGGTCCACAATAAGATGGAGTCCCAATCAATTGGGGCTTTTCCCAATAAATTACCATCTTTGATAACCTAATCAATTGCTATTTTATGCAATCGATTACCATTATAGATACCCCTAATCGATTGCCAAAGTTAGCAATCGATTGGCATAGATTATAACCCAACCAATTGGACTTTTTCCCAATCGATTGTTAATATTTTTATACCAATGATTGGACCTCTGTCCCAATTGATTAGCAGTTATAGAATACTGATATTCTTGTTTGGTTGATCTTATAGCTGCTTTGTTGTTTACTTACTACTCAGTAATCCCCAGCATGCAATACTATTGTAACAAGGAGATAGTGTAACATAGGATCGTAGTAATATTATGAATAACGAGATGATGATCGTGATATTAGATAACCCATTAGTTATGAATTGTTTGGAGTTATAATTCATTTCATTCAAAGCATTTAGGCCACAAGGGATTGTCATGTATCAATGTTAGAGTTAAATTTAAGTAGGTTTGTTAAGATTCGAAAATCTTGCGTGGACGGGCCTTGTTCATTCATATATTCTTAAAAGTGGTGAACTGTGCACATGTTCGTAAAAGTGATAGACCGAACCAAGTAGCCATAAGATAGACTAGTGATCCATTGATATGTTCTTAAAAGTGGTGAACTGTGCATATATTCTTAAAAGCAGTGGACTGGGATCAATAATAGATGACGTTAAGTTGTGGCATTAGAATGATGTATTGTTGCTTAAAGTGTTATATCCTAAAGTGTGGTAAATTGGGCATATGTTCTTAAAAGCTCGGAATGGATAAACGTGGTGTCCATGGCATGTGGTGGACTATGCATATGTTCTTAAAAGCAGTGGATGGAGCAATGTTGTATTCATAGAAGTGAACTACTGTCGAGTCTATTCTTATATCAACAATATGTTGTCAGTCTTGGTTTTGTAAGACATTAGTAATCGGAAAATTGATTGATTAAAGATAACATATCCCAATGGAATCTAATTGTTTATAGTTCACAACTTGTAACATCTTCAATAGTTGATACCCTATTAGGATCTAATTCACTCAGCTCTCATTAAGCTGACGGTGTTTATGCCGTTGGACATTTCTACATTTCAGTGCACCCTGTCTATGACTATACAGGTAAAGGGCCTGTAGGCGAGGACTACTATACTGGTGATGATGCTCCCGAGGAGGATTGCCCTGAGGGTAATCAGGCGGAAGAAGACTACTATGCTGAGGACTATACCTATGCCAACTGAAGACTAGGCTTGATTGTAGCTTAATTATCCTTACTGCTTTCTAGACCTTTTGTGATCAAGCATATATTTCCTCAACATTGTAATCCGTTATGCTTTATTTGATTCAAAACTCTGATTGTTAGTAACTTTCTTTTGACTTTAAGTTATGTTGTTATCCCCGAAGCTAGATTATTTTGTTATCTCTTTATCCTTGTTGTTGCTTAGTACTGCATGGTGTGGACAATTATGTTACTTCACTAGTCATTCCCTATGAACCCAAAAAAGAAATTCATTTTTCCCAATTTTTGCTATTTCGGGGCATGATAGGAATTTTGGTATTAGAGTTAGGTTATACCTTTTTGCTGACTGATTGTCCCACACCATCGAGTCCGAAAACCTTGAGATCCCCATAGTTGAGTATTAAGATTAGTTCGGACTCAAGGTAGTCTCTTTTTAGGTAGCATGACACCACTACTATTCATTCTTGATGAGTTTATAGGACTCTATGTGTATAAGGGTAGAATAGAGCCAATAGATCTACAGTATTATGTCTGGAAGGTTCAGTAGAGAGCCATCGTAAAGACAAAGTGAGATATACAGATTAAGTAGTACAGATTTAGGACCCAAGATCTAGAGGTGATACCACAAGAGATGATATATCATAAATATACCTTCAGACGCATAAAAGAGGACTCGCTATAGATGCTATGAGACCCTTGGTCATCTCAGGCCCTATTTGTAGAGGTTAGAGCAGTTCTCCCACCTCCCCAGATAGAGCCACCACTATAGACACCTCTACCCCCACCAGAGGAGGACATGGATGATGCACCCTAGCAGATGAGGACCTAGAGGAGGATGATTCGAATGAGCATGAGGATGATAACAATGATGAGCCAGAGAATGATGATGAGGAAACTGACAATGAAAAGCCAGAGTATGATCCAGAGGAGGAACTAGAGGACCCAGCTGGTATGGATGTGCCACTTGGCATAAATATTATAGTAGCATAGGGTTACCCAGTGGAAGAGGAGGAGATTGCCCCAGAGGACAAGGCAAGTGATGATGCTGTGGTACCAGTCTTACCACGTTGCGTGGTAGCATAGCTGGCAGCAGAGTGGGTTACGAAGATGGCTGCACATCAACATAGATTTGAGATAGGAGTAGTAGAGTTGGCACATGCTATGACAAAGGCTGAGGCACTTGTTGTTGCATTCGATGCAACCCAGGCTAATATGGCTGACGTGGGAGACTTAGGAGATGTTGTGGAGCATGATAGACCGGAGCTAGCTGAGGAGGATTTGCTGGACGATAAGGATATGATGGATGATGATGACATGGATGAGGATGATGACTTGTCTGAGATTGCCCTGGGGATAAGGCTTCTCTCTACGGATCTGATGTGGACAACTTTTGAGTCCAGAATCTTTACAACATAGTGTGGATACCGGAAGTGGACCACTTCTCTCTCTTGTTTGAGATTGCTTTGAAATTGATTTGAATCAAGGAAAGAAAACGAAAGGTCTGTTGAAAACAGATACAGAGTCGCCACTTGGTCTTTAAGGAACCAAGAAACCTAATTTTGACTCACCCAAGCGGATAAGGGCACCGGCCCTTCATAACCAAAGAACTTGGTTCGGGGTTTTGGTACGAGAGAGGAAGGAGCCTTTGTCACGACTAAAACACCCTCAACTCGCCCCGTCTTTCGACGGGCCTCAATTAGCATCCAAATAATCATCTTATACTATGTTTGGTTCGACCAATAATACTATGATAGTATATTACATCACATAAGAGACTTGAAAATAGAAGATCTAAAGATAAAATATCATTCATAAGATCTAAATCAAATATCACGCAATGTAAAGTGAAAAATCACACAAATCAACCTAGGAAAAATCGTCTAATCATGTATCGAGTAATTAGGTTTCCTTAATCTAAAGGGGATATGAATTGTTCTTGAAACAAATAGACAAAGAAATCAAAATATGCTTAGCAAGCTAGTGTGGTGCATGTTAATCTTTGAGAAAAGAAGATCTCTCAATCCCCGGGACGGATGAGAAAAGAATGATTAGATCGAGGGGAGCATGAACGTGTGATCAAGTTCATTCCCTATAATCTTCTTAGATTAAGAGTTACAAAAACCCCAAATCTTGCATGAATGCAATGCATGTATCTAAAATGTGCCAAGGTTGTAGTGTGCTTTGTGTTCATGGCTTCCTAGAATGACTTAGAAGTCTATAATGTGTATGAATGAATGAATGAAATCAACATGGGATATGTACAAATGTAGTATGAACTACTTCCTAAGATATGAACTAATTTGAAATGCATATGAGCATCAAATCAAAGAATAAAAGTTGAAATGTGCTTGCTGTGAATAGTGGACAGAACAGTAGCATGATCTTTTGGAATTTGAAAAGAGGGGTTAGGAATGTTTTCAATGCATGATTTTTTATGGAGATGTTCCTTATTGTGTCTAGAACACAACCCAAAAGACCAATCTTGGATAGCTATCACAGATTGAGAGAAATCATATAAACAATGAAGGTCTCTCAGAAACAGAGTCCGTACCGTCGACTGAAATGTTGAAAAATCTTATAAAATGAAAACGAATGATCTAGATGCCCATTTTATACAGAAAGTTTCCTAAGACATTGAAGTTTAAGGGAAAAATAATTTAGGACCACCCCTTTTGGAAAAGGTTTTCTGGAAAACAAGTTGAAGGTGGACCTAGCTGCTGTGACATCAAAAACAGAATGTCTAGAGAAAATGTTTGGATCCAAATGGGCCATTTTCAAGTATTTTCAAGTGAAAGCAAAAATCATGGGTGTTCCCTAATGAGTTAGGAAGACTTTCCAAGTGGTCTTACATTCATACATTGAGTATTGAACTCAAAATAATTCCTTGAAGTTAAGTGACTCACTGTTTTGAGGGTTTTGAGAAAAACAAGGTTTATTTCTTGACATCAAAATGAGGGGTTTAAGAGGGGGTTTTGAAATGAGGGTTTTGAAAGTATACTTCCAGACCTTGGATGAATATTCTAACCACTTGGAATATCAATTCCTAACTTATTTCAAGAACTTCCCAAGTATTTGCAAACCATGATTTTATTTGGAAACCAAACTCAAGAATCTATGGGAGTATGATACATGAGAGGATAGATGATACATGATATGATATTGCATGATAAAAGTGGTAAAGAACATGTTCATGGGACATGGGTTCATCTAGATACAAGAGAGTGTTGTATCAAAGTGTGAAAGTCAAAAAAGTGAAATGCTGTGAATAGTGGACAGACTGTATGCATCACTTTGTAACATTATAATGGGAGGTCAAACGTGCCTAGGAAAATGTGATAAAAATCGGAGATCATCCTTAATGTGTCTAGACAATTACCCAAAAAGCTAAACCTCAATATCTATCACAGATTAAAAGAAACAAATCAGAATGTACACATGACTCAGAAACAAAAGCTGCACTGTTGACTGATTTTGTATGATTTTTCATAAATCAAAGAAAGGGTTTATGACGACCCATTATACACCAAAAGTTTCCTAAGACACTCAAGGTTCATAAAAAAAATAGAAAAGATATATGTACAGTGACGTAAATATCCAGAATAAGTGCAAGAAGTTGGGTGAACATTCTGTGAGAACAGAGGCAGATTATGAATATTAACTTCTCACATCCAAAACAAATACTTTCATATCTCTATAATTGATGGGAAAAATCAGAGACAAACTATGATGTCTTAGGAAGATTTTCCAAGTGGTTTCATCATCATAACTCAAGTATTTAATTCAAAAAAAATCTTTGAATCTGAACAGCTCACTGTTTTGGATCATTCTTGAAGAAAATGGATTTGGGTTTGAAATAGAGTTTGAGTTCTTGATTGGGGGTTTTGAAATAGATGTTCAAAGCATGAACTTAAACTCTTGAGATGACCATGTGACCACTTAGAACCTCATCCAACCTTGAATCATCAAAGAACTACCAATATTATTGGAGAGATTCATTTTTATTTTGAACATAACTTCAATACATTCCAAGAATACCTTGGAAGTATTGAGGTTATGATCATCATCTATCAAACATGTTTTTGAGGTCAAGAGCTACTATCCATAAGGATTCACTCACCTCAAACTTCATGTCATCATCTAGATGATGATGAACTAGTAAGTAAATAAAGAAAATAAAAAGAAATGAGATTAAGAAGAGATGAACATAATATGAACAAGCACGTAAATAACAATCAATAGATGATAATCAATATGATTTTGGACTTGTAGCTTGGTGTTTCACTCATAGATTTTGACATTTGGACATGGAAGTAGCTTCCTAACTCAAGAATGCTCAAGAATGGTGATTGGGAATATTGATGATGAAGTATATAGAAAAATGGTGGAGGAAAACAAGATTAGAACTCACTTTGATTGGAAAAAATGGAAGAAGAAGACTACTTCTTCTCTTTCTCTCTCTATATTTTCCTAGAGTTTCTTCCTAAGCTCTCTCTAAGCTTCCATGTCTCTCCTCTAAATGGAAGTAAATGGCTTCTTTTATAGGCAAAGGAGGGGTGGTAAATGGAGTTTTAAAAAGTTTAAAATGGTCTCCTATTGGTCCAAAATAAGCTGGGAATCAAAACTACGTCGTTTTGGTTTTTAATTAATCAAAATGGACCCCCAAAATAAATTACAAAAACTCACTGTTCTAGAGGGGAGTGCCGCGGCGGCACTGGGCCAGTGCCGCGGCGGCAGTGGGCCAGTGCCGCGGCGGCACTGCTCCTCCCTTCGTCCAGATAATGCTGTTTAGGCCCCCTGAAGTTTCGGTATTCGCGAAAAGGCCCTATTTCGTCCGAAATTCACAGAAAATGCGTACGAACTCCAAATTGGGATTGTGATATACCGTTGGAAAGGTAATGGAGTCTACTTTACATAAAAAAAGTTCGGGGATAGGTCACTTTGAAAAGTTTTGCGGTATTTGCGATAAAAGCCGATTTGATCGCCTTTTTCACCTTCGGAAATTCATAATAAATTCGTTTTAAATCCAGAAATTATGTGCGATATACCGTTGGAAAGCTATTGACCTCTAGTATCTATGAAAAATATTTGAAAATTGTTTCGGTGCCCCGGTTCCAAAGTCAAATTTCGGTCAAACCGGTCAATCCAGGGATTCCCGAGAAGTTCTGGAAACCTCCGGGAATTCCCGGGAGCTGATGTTTTCGCTCGATTTTCTTTTGGAACTTGTTTTAACATTTTTCTCATGATTTTAAATGATTCTGGTGAATTCGGACGATTTCGGTCAAACTTGGTCAAACTTGGTCAAACCTGGTCAAACCTTGGTCAAATCTAGTCAAACTTTGGTCAAACCGGTCAACGGGGACTTTCCGGGAACTTCCGGGACTTCCGGGGGTCTCTGGGAGCTGACGATTTCATCCGATTTTTCTTTTAAAACTCATCTGAATACTTTTCTTACGACGTAGCATGTTTCCAGAGCTTTGGGACCAAATCTGGGAGTTTTATGGCTTTCAGGGGCATTTTGGTCATTCTGAGCATTTTGAGAAATAGAACCAACTTCCAGGAGTCCTTTTTCGATCATTGTGAACCACCAAGCTATGGGTCTCCTAAATCTAATAGCCGACAAAATGGGGTGTCTACAGTTTGCCCCTCTTTGGCATGAACTTGCGAGGCAACGCATGTCGCAAGCGAGTGCCAAAGCTTTGAAGAGACAGGACTTTTTGGAGGCTATAGATTTAGGATAAAAAGCGTTGCAAAAGATGCAAGGATGCTGAGGTCAGTGCTGGTCGTGCTCTATGTGAGCTGCCTACGTATCCCGAGGGGAATCAGACCAGGACGTAGTTCGGGGCACAGAGGAACGAATCACACATGCACAGCAAGACAGGCGGATGCTACGCTATAAGAGTGATATGCAATGCATGGATGTGATATGACTTGTGTCATGAGTCCGGTGTTATGACCCTAGTATGAGCAGGTGCTGTGGGGTGTGCCACTCTGAGTGGGCTGGTATTGTGCTAGTGTTTGTGAATGTGATGTAGTGGATGACTCGGATGAGGACATCAAGGTTTAGAAGACTCTAAGTCTTGGGGCAAACTTTTGGAATTTGGGAAGTGTGCTTTGTAAGCAAAACGGATCGGATGCGAGGTCCTAAAGATAACTGACAAGTGAGGGAGCTCATGATAACTGACAGTTTGAGGAAACCAGAGTGAGAAAGCTCAGGAGCGACAAGTGAGAAAGCTCGTAATAAGTGAAGAAACTCATGATCAAAGGAGTGAGGAAGGTCACGATAAGCGACAGGCAAGGAAGCTCACAATAATCAATAGGTAGGTGAGGGGGACTCACGATTTTGGACAAATGAGTGATGAAGCTCACGATGAGTGAGAAAGCTAACGATTTCGGAGGAAGGAGTGAGGAAGCTCACGATAAACGAGTGGTGAGGAAGCTCATGATTTTGGACAGAGGAGTGAGGAAGGTCACGATAAGCGACAGGCAAGGAAGCTCACAATAATCAACATGTAGGTGAGGGGGACTCACGATTTTGGACAAATGAGTGATGAAGCTCACGATAAGTGAGAAAGCGAACGATTTCAGAGGAAGGAGTGAGGAAGCTCACGATAAACGAGTGGTGAGGAAGCTCATGATTTTGGACAGAGGAGTGAAGAAGCTCACGACAAGTGAGGAAGCTTATAATTTTAGACGAAGGAGTGAGGAAGCTCATGATATTTGTTTGGTGAGGAAGCTCATGATTTTTGTCTGGACACGGATCCTTGAATTGTGAATAGACAGTGCTTGCCCTGGGAATCGTGGTGATTTGACTGCGGGTGATGTTTTTAATCGCTGGCCGATCCTTATGATGACAAAGTTCGGAGAATTGGTTCAGACTTCTGTTATCTTCTGCTGGAGATGGTAGGGGACTCTCTGAGAATCTCTCTAAAATGATTGATAGATGTGGAAGTTCTACCTTAACCTAAAGGGTTTATAATGAAAGATTTGCCTCAATCTGGAGGGCTGGTGACGAAGGATTTGCCTCCATCTAGAGGGCTGATAATGAAGGATTTGCCTCAATCTAGAGGGCTGACAATGAAGGATTTGCCTCAATCTAGAGGGCTGATGAAGAAGGATTTGCCTTAATCTAGAGGGTTGGTGATCTTCGCTTCACTACGACTAATAGACTTGTGAGGGATCTCGACCTGGAGGTCTTACCTAAGGAAGAGCGTGGTGCTCAAAGTGATACTGTGGTGCTCAAAAGAACGCTTATGGTGTGTTTCCCACTCTTAGTGGGCTTTGTGATTTGTGTGTGCCGTGACTGATGGGCTTTGCGTCATGTTATGGCCAATTTGTTGAAATGACGCTCTAGACTTGACTCGTGCTCCCCTTAATCGTGATCCTATGGACTCGGTGACTCTCAGAGTCTCGACGGTACTTCTCAAATTTCAATGATGATCCTCAATTCTCAACGACGCTTATGTTGTTCCTCAAATCTTTGACGGTGTTTCTCAATGCTTCTTGATTCTCAACGATGTTCTTCAAATCTTAATGATGCTCCTCGACTTTTCAATGATGCTTTTCAACTCTTCTGATGCTCCTCAATACATCTAATGTTCCTTTAACGATGCTCCTCAACACATCTGATGTTCCTCAACTCTTCAACGATGCTTCTCAACTGTTCTGATGCTCCTCAACACATCTAATGTTCCTCAACTCTTCAAGGATGCTTCTCAACAAATCTGATGCTCCTCAACACACCTGATGTTCCTTAACTCTTCAACGATGCTTCTCAACAAATCTGATGCTCCTCAACACATCTGATGTTCCTTAATTCTTCAATAATGCTCCTTAACACACTCGATGCTCCTCTTCAACAATACTCTCTTCTGATGTTCCTTGATGCTCTAATAATGCTTCTCAACTCTCATGATGTTCCTCGATGCTCCAACAATACTTCTCAACTCTTCTGATGTTCCTCGATGCTCCAACAATGCTTCTCAACTCTTCTGATGTTCCTCGATGCTCCAACAGTGCCTCTAAACTTTTCTGATGTTCCTCGACACATATGATGCTCTTCCTCAACAACACACTTGGATTTTGAACCTTAAACACATCTTATCAAAACATCTAGACTCTGAGCCCTGAAATACATCTTATCAAAACTCCTTATCAACACATCTAGACTTTGGGCCCTAAAACACCTCAACAACACGTCTCATCGACACACCTTATCAGCAATAGTTTCTTGGTGCTGGTGATATTTCCTCCGATCAGCTGTCTTGAGAAATAACTATCGGTTTGTAGTTTGCAACCACTTACGAGTTTATGCCACTCGTACCTGGGACACTTCTCACATTGCGACCTTGACTGGTGTAGTAATAATGTTTGGTACTTCTGCTTATATCCAAAGTTTTTTTGTTATAATTGGGAATCACCTTTAACCCACACATTTGAGACCATCAGGACAAATGGACTTAACAGGAACGACAAGGAAAGTTGGGTTAGTTTGTATGAAACCTCGATCTCTGACACACTTGTGATCAGATTACTACTGACTCAAACAAAGAAGGATTGATTTGGACATGAAATTCTCAAATTGCCACGATCCAATGTGCCTTCATCATGAATGATGTACCGCTCATCTTTTATGTTCACTCCTCATCTTAATATGATAGCACTCTAGTTTTTGAAAATTCCTTCCTATTGATCTAATCAATTCTCTACTTCTCCCCGGAAGTGCTTTGAATTAGTGCCTTAACTTTTAGAATAAGAGATGCTCCATTTCAAAAAAATTTCAAAACAACTTGGTACAACTTGGTGACTTGAAGACTCGTCCCTTGGTGTGAAGGGATCGTGTTAGGCAAACGAAGTTTGCCCCTAGTTTGAGGTGTACGAAGTGGAATTCATAGGCAAACGAGGTGGGTGACCGAAGTTTGCCCCTAGTTTGGACAACGGTTTATTGGAGGTTTTGGGCAAACGAGGTAGGTGACCGAAGTTTGCCCCTTGTATGGAGGGCAGATAGTAAAAGTCAGGCAAACGAGGCGGGTAGCCGAAGTTTGCCCCTAGTGTGGAAGGTGATTTTCTGGCTTGACGCATGGACCGTGACTTTAATCTCTCAAATGCTCATAACTTTTGCCTAGGCACCAGTGAGGTGACCTAGCGAGCTCTTTTCTCTCTTTTGTTATTGCTCACCTTGGATTTAGCTCTAATTTTTGCCTAGGCGTCCTTTTGGATTTTCGACCTAGCGAGCCATCCTTTTTCTTTTTGAAAGTCTGCCTACGTACCCCCAAGTGGGGATCAGGTCCAATGTAGTTCGGGCCATGGTCGGAAAGAAGCGGGTTGATTTTTAGGTAGGTGGGGTGACCGAACCATTGTGGTTGCCTACGTATCCCCGAGCGGGAATCAGGTCAAGCGTAGTTCAAGGCAAGGTCTTGAAAAAAAATGGGTATGAGGGTTTTTCAAACCAATCATCAAATCAGTTCAAACTTGAGCCACTTGTGGTAGCTTTGAATAAAAGGATTCAGTTTCAATCCCCCTTTCTTTTCTCGTTCTTGTTCTTTTTATTTTGAGGATTGATCCTTTTCACTTTCGCCTAGCCAGTCAATTTTACTTTTCATGTAATTGATTCTTGCAAGATCGTTCAATCGCAATCTTAGAATTCCGAAACGTGCATGTCAGCTCTCAGAATTTTGTGGTTGTTCCGTGCCTTTGGAAATGTGATCCAGGCACGTTCTTATGATGTACCTTGAAGCATACAATTTTCTCATTTGTTTCATCAAAAATTTCTTCAACCTTTTGACTAGCTAGGGTCAGATTTTGGAAATCAACACCTTTTTAGCTCTCATTTTTGCCTAGGGGCCCTTTTCGGATTTTCAACCTAGCGAGCTTTTCTTTTCTTTTTTTTTTCTTTTTTTGAAGGGGGAAGAAACTCATTGAAATGTTTGGCTACCAACAAGGACCAAGTTCGCACAGGTTCGCATGGCTATCAATTGGGTTGGGTCCAAGGCTTTGAAATGGTAGAAATGGTGTTGGGCAAGCCCCAAATCAGTCTCAAGTATGTCTTTTCGAGATTTGAGCAAAAGCATCTTTAAATTCTTAAAGTAAGACTATTCAATTCTCAGCTCTTCTTTGGGGTCAGCGCGAAATCGACTTTGGCCTGTTTGGGATTCTCTCTTTTTTTGTTTGACGCAAAAATTTATTAGCAGAGTAATGTCCATGATAATTTGAAAAGTGACATTTTTAGTTCAGCGATTCATGCACTTATGAATATACACATTAGATTAGGCAAAATGAGACTTCATTCCATTAGAAGAGAAGGATTACATTACTCGATACAGACAACAACTCGATGACAGACAGACTCGACCACAAGATCAAACTTGAAATAGACTCAAAACATAGAGCAGACTCGACTTGGTCTCAAATGGAGTGTCTTTGTGACCCATTTATTATCAATTTTTTTTTTTTTTAAGCAGAAGGTCCAAACACTATCGCTCCACTGCACGGATTCAACATTCATGGGTGTCAATAAAAGGGATCATTTGAGAGGATAGGCAATGGGCTTAGGTGACATGGGGTTGAATGGGTGGTGGATCGATGGTTCCTCGATCAATGAGGTCTTGGATATCATGGCGGAGACGTATGCACCGGTCGGTGTCATGGCCAGGGCCTTGGTGGTAGGCACATCGTTTGGACAGGTCACAGTTAGGTGGTGGGGGATCGGCACGGGGCTGAAGGAGTTGGAGGTGCCCCTTTTTTAGCAGGCGGCCTAAGGCTACGGAGGGAGAGATATCCAGCTTGGAAAATTCACGGGGTACCCTATTTTGGTAAGGGCGACTAGGCGAGCTGGTTTGATTTGTGAGCTGGTATGATTGGGGAGAATAGGTCATGGGTTGGTTACTAAGGGCGTTGACATTCGAAGAGTTTCGGGAGTACTCAGGCCTCTTGGATTGGCTTTGTGATTCTTCATTCTTGATTTTCCCTTCCCTGATTGCATCCTCAATTCTAGTCCCAACCTCAAACAGTTCTTCAAATGTTGAAATGGACTGGTAGAAGAGTTTCTCATGGTACAGCGGTAGTAGATTCTTGATCAACCATCCGGACTTGTTCCTTTTCGACTGGTCGGTGGGTCATTTGGGCCACCTTGTTCCTCCATCTGCTCAAGAACGCAGCGAAGGACTCATTGAAGTTCTGCCGGGTAGTCTCCAGATCCCGGATGGTGACATCGAGCTCTTGGTTATAGGAGTAATGATTAATGAAGACCTGGACTATATCTTCCTAAGTTCGAGTCTTAGATACCTCCAAGGTCAGAAACCAGGATAGAGCGGCCTTGGCTAGGGTTTGAGGGAACAACATTGCAATGTGCTCATGGGTGCAGCCCATTGATTGGAAAACACTCATGCAGAACTTTATGTGGCTCTTCGGATTCCCAGTTCCATCAAAACGATCAATTTCAGGCATCTTGAAGTTCTCCGGCAGTTTCAGCTTAACAGGCTCAAAGAGGCCTTCCAGGTCTAGCATGTAATCATCGATTCCCTTGCTTTTCCTTAGCACGCTCTCCAGTTTGTCGACCTTGTCCATTTTCTCTTGGAGCTTCTTTTCATACGCAAGCGGTGGGACCCCTTGGAACCAATTTTCCTCCCCATTATCCTCATGTAGAGGAGGTTCAAACCCTGGTGGTGGGAACTCGGGCGGAGGTTGCGGCTGCTGCTGCTTCAGTTCTTCCATGAACCTCAGGACTTGGGCTAGACTGTCGGACTGTTGGCTTATAGTCGCTCCCAACTCGGTGACCTTGATTTCCAATTCTTCTCTATTCATGTTGAAGCGGGTTGTCGGACTGATTCTGACTAAACGATTATCCGAACTCCTGGTCCACAATGAGGATTCCGGCTGCTGACCTTGGGGATCTATACTGACCTGACAGATTTTGAGAGAAAGGGGTGTATTAGATCCTAACAGTGATGAGTTTTAGACAGACAAAGGCAGTGACGTGGACTGACTCGAGACAGTGCGCACAGAGAGATGGGGATGGTGTATGCATGGGAGACAAGCATGCGGATGTAAGCCCTAATCTACATGATGCTCCTATTTCTAACAGATAGCAGTCAAGCAATTAAGGTCCTAACCATATAGAGTGTGCCAATCTTACTTTCCAGTACGATCACCAAGGGATAACAGGGATTTCCAGGGTTTACGGAGGCTTCTAAGAAGTACTGGGCATTCTTGGTTGATTTGGACAGAGTTTCTGGGAGAAAACGGGATATCCGGGTACAGTTTTGAGCAGAGTTTTTGGGAGAAACAGGTTAATGCGGGTATATCTGGGACATCTGGACAGAGTTTCTGGGAAAAACTGGTAAATATGGTTATATCTGGGACATCTGGACAGAGTTTCTGGGAGAAACTGGTAAGTATGGTTATATCTGGGATATCAGGACAGAGTTTCTGGGAGAAACTGGTAAGTATGGTGATAGTGATCATACTTTCTAGCAGGTTTTCATACTCCTATGTCTCAAGACCGACAAACAAGGTTTGCGGTGTATATCTTTGCGAGCATGGAGCAGACATCCTTGTCATGATGCTTAGGCAGGTCAACTCAATGTGATTACATGTGAGTGATTGCCTTGGGAATCATAAGAAAGAGGTTCTGTTCTATGCCACATAAGCGTCTACATCGCGCAGGTAATCCCGCCAGGGCATACAGCAGTTATATCACATTGTCCTATCTGAAAAGATAAATGAACAGTCCTATGAAAGGTTCTACAGGAATCTATATGCAAGGGCTGGGTTTAGTCAAAGAGGGTCCGTTGACGAGAGTTCCAATATACCATCGGAGAGACAGTACGGAGGTTTTTACTCTTTTTGATATACCTTGGAAGGTACAGTATCAACGGTGACTTGTGCCCTGGCACAGCAAGACCTGAACAATGTCAGCGCCGTGTTTCAGACACAGTCGGAGGGGGAAATGCAAGAGTGCAATGCGGTGAACCAAACACAGTAAAAAGATGATTTTAAGGATGCTTCTTATGAGTCAAACCTCTGTATTATTTTGTTTTAAAATAAAAAATCCCCAGCAGAGTCGCCAGATTGTGGATACCGGAAGTGGACCACTTCTCTCTCTTGTTTGAGATTGCTGTGAAATTGATTTGAATCAAGGAAAGAAAACGAAAGGTCTGTTGAAAACAGATACAGAGTCGCCACTTGGTCTTTAAGGAACCAAGAAACCTAATTTTGACTCACCCAAGCGGATAAGGGCACCGGCCCTTCATAACCAAAAAACTTGGTTCGGGGTTTTGGTACGAGAGAGGAAGGAGCCTTTGTCACGACTAAAACACCCTCAACTCGCCCCGTCTTTCGACGGGCCTCAATTAGCATCCAAATAATCATCTTATACTATGTTTGGTTCGACAAATAATACTATGATAGTATATTACATCACATAAGAGACTTGAAAATAGAAGATCTAAAGATAAAATATCATTCATAAGATCTAAATCAAATATCACGCAATGTAAAGTGAAAAATCACACAAATCAACCTAGGAAAAATCGTCTAATCATGTATCGAGTAATTAGGTTTCCTTAATCTAAAGGGGATATGAATTGTTCTTGAAACAAATAGACAAAGAAATCAAAATATGCTTAGCAAGCTAGTGTGGTGCATGTTAATCTTTGAGAAAAGAAGATCTCTCAATCCCCGGGACGGATGAGAAAAGAATGATTAGATCGAGGGGAGCATGAACGTGTGATCAAGTTCATTCCCTATAATCTTCTTAGATTAAGAGTTACAAAAACCCCAAATCTTGCATGAATGCAATGCATGTATCTAAAATGTGCCAAGGTTGTAGTGTGCTTTGTGTTCATGGCTTCCTAGAATGACTTAGAAGTCTATAATGTGTATGAATGAATGAATGAAATCAACATGGGATATGTACAAATGTAGTATGAACTACTTCCTAAGATATGAACTAATTTGAAATGCATATGAGCATCAAATCAAAGAATAAAAGTTGAAATGTGCTTGCTGTGAATAGTGGACAGAATGGTAGCATGATCTTTTGGAATTTGAAACGAGGGGTTAGGAATGTTTTCAATGCATGATTTTTTATGGAGATGTTCCTTATTGTGTCTAGAACACAACCCAAAAGGCCAATCTTGGATAGCTATCACAGATTGAGAGAAATCATATAAACAATGAAGGTCTCTCAGAAACAGAGTCCGTACCGTCGACTGAAATGTTGAAAAATCTTAGAAAATGAAAACGAATGATCTAGAGGCCCATGTTATACAGAAAGTTTCCTAAGACATTTAAGTTTAAGGGAAAAATAATTTAGGACCACCCCTTTTGGAAAAGGGTTTCTGGAAAACAAGTTGAAGGTGGACCTAGCTGCTGTGACATCAAAAACAGAATGTCTAGAGAAAATGTTTGGATCCAAATGGGCCAATTTCAAGTATTTTCAAGTGAAAGCAAAAATCATGGGTGTTCCCTAATGAGTTAGGAAGACTTTCCAAGTGGTCTTACATTCATACATTGAGTATTGAACTCAAAATAATTCCTTGAAGTTAAGTGACTCACTGTTTTGAGGGTTTTGAGAAAAACAAGGTTTATTTCTTGAAATCAAAATGAGGGGTTTAAGAGGGGGTTTTGAAATGAGGGTTTTGAAAGTATACTTCCAGACCTTGGATGAATATTCTAACCACTTGGAATATCAATTCCTAACTTATTTCAAGAACTTCCCAAGTATTTGCAAACCATGATTTTATTTGGAAACCAAACTCAAGAATCTATGGGAGTATGATACATGAGAGGATAGATGATATATGATATGATATTGCATGATAAAAGTGGTAAAGAACATGTTCATGGGACATGGGTTCATCTAGATACAAGAGAGTGTTGTATCAAAGTGTGAAAGTCAAAAAAGTGAAATGCTGTGAATAGTGGACAGACTGTATGCATCACTTTGTAACATTATAATGGGAGGTCAAACGTGCCTAGGAAAATGTGAGAAAAATCAGAGATCATCCTTAATGTGTCTAGACAATTACCCAAAAATCCAAACCTCAATAGCTATCACAGATTAAAAGAAAAAAATCAGAATGTACACATAACTCAGAAACAAAAGCTGCACTGTTGACTGATTTTGTATGATTTTTCATAAATCAAAGAAAGGGTTTATGACGACCCATTATAAGTGCAAGAAGTTGGGTGAACATTCTGTGAGAACAGAGGCAGATTATGAATATTAACTTCTCACATCCAAAACAAATACTTTCATATCTCTATAATTGATGGGAAAAATCAGAGACAAACTATGATGTCTTAGGAAGATTTTCCAAGTGGTTTCATCATCATAACTCAAGTATTTAATTCAAAACAAATCTTTGAATCTGAACAGCTCACTGTTTTGGATCATTCTTGAAGAAAATGGATTTGGGTTTGAAATAGAGTTTGAGTTCTTGATTGGGGGTTTTGAAATAGATGTTCAAAGCATGAACTTAAACTCTTGAGATGACCATGTGACCACTTAGAACCTCATCCAACCTTGAATCATCAAAGAACTCCCAATATTATTGGAGAGATTCATTTTTATTTTGAACATAACTTCAATACATTCCAAGAATACCTTGGAAGTATTGAGGTTGTGATCATCATCTATCAAACATGTTTTTGAGGTCAAGAGCTACTATCCATAAGGATTCACTCACCTCAAACTTCATGTCATCATCTAGATGATGATGAACTAGTAAGTAAATAAAGAAAATAAAAAGAAATGAGATTAAGAAGAGTTGAACATAATATGAACAAGCACGTAAATAACAATCAATAGATGATAATCAATATGATTTTGGACTTGTAGCTTGGTGTTTCACTCATAGATTTTGACATTTGGACATGGAAGTAGCTTCCTAACTCAAGAATGCTCAAGAATGGTGATTGGGTATATTGATGATGAAGTATATAGAAAAATGGTGGAGGAAAACAAGATTAGAACTCACTTTGATTGGAAAAAATGGAAGAAGAAGACTACTTCTTCTCTTTCTCTCTCTATATTTTCCTAGAGTTTCTTCCTAAGCTCTCTCTAAGCTTCCATGTCTCTCCTCTAAATGGAAGTAAATGGCTTCTTTTATAGGCAAAGGAGGGGTGGTAAATGGAGTTTTAAAAAGTTTAAAATGGTCTCCTATTGGTCCAAAATAAGCTGGGAATCAAAACTACGTCGTTTTGGTTTTTAATTAATCAAAATGGACCCCCAAAATAAATTACAAAAACTCACTGTTCTGGAGGGGAGTGCCGCGGCGGCACTGGGCTAGTGCCGCGGCGGCAGTGGGCCAGTGCCGCGGCGGCACTGCTCCTCCCTTCGTCCAGATAATGCTGTTTAGGCCCCCTGAAGTTTCGGTATTCGCGAAAAGGCCCTATTTCGTCCGAAATTCACAGAAAATGCGTACGAACTCCAAATTGAGATTGTGATATACCGTTGGAAAGGTAATGGAGTCTACTTTACATAAAAAAAGTTCGGGGATAGGTCACTTTGAAAAGTTTTGCGGTATTTGCGATAAAAGCCGATTTGATCGCCTTTTTCACCTTCGGAAATTCATAATAAATTCGTTTTAAATCCAGAAATTATGTGCGATATACCGTTGGAAAGCTATTGACCTCTAGTATCTATGAAAAATATTTGAAAATTGTTTCGGTGCCCCAGTTCCAAAGTCAAATTTCGGTCAAACCGGTCAATCCTGGGATTCCCGGGAAGTTCTGGAAACCTCCGGGAATTCCCGGGAGCTGATGTTTTCGCTCGATTTTCTTGTGGAACTTGTTTTAACATTTTTCTCATGATTTTAAATGATTCTGGTGAATTCGGACGATTTCGGTCAAACTTGGTCAAACTTGGTCAAACCTGGTCAAACCTTGGTCAAACCTAGTCAAACTTTGGTCAAACCGGTCAACGGGGACTTTCCGGGAACTTCCGGGACTTCCGGGGGTCTCTGGGAGCTGACGATTTCATCCGATTTTTCTTTTAAAACTCATTTGAATACTTTTCTTACGACGTAGCATGTTTCCAGAGCTTTGGGACCAAATCTGGGAGTTTTATGGCTTTCAGGGGCATTTTGGTCATTCTGAGCATTTTGAGAAATAGAACCAACTTCCAGGAGTCCTTTTGAGTCCTTTTTCGATCATTGTGAACCACCAAGCTATGGGTCTCCTAAATCTGATAGCCGACAAAATGGGGTGTCTACACATAGTCTTTTTTCTTACCTTTGATGCTTATATAGACAGCTATTGACCATAGCCCCTTTTGTATAGGTAGCCACTAGTGGTGATCTTGTTTATATCTTTTTGCTAGATCTTGTATAGGATAATGTACTATGCGGTACACAAATGGTCTATTGTGTACTTCGTGGTACATATTTTGGATATATATATATGGAAGATTGTTTCTTTTGATTATCTCTATTGTCATCTCATTATGTATGTCATGTTTATGATTTAGATTCGTGTTATGCCTTCCGTTGTTTCCCCGAGAAGATTGCTAACTAATCATTAGATCTTTCATAGGTATATCTCACACGGAACACTATGGCTGGGAACACGAGATATCAAGTATGACTATGAGCACCAATTCTTGAGGGTATGGACCCAACCGGAGTCTTTGAAGCAACGAATGGAACATGTTGGCGACACTTACAATAATGCCACCCATCGATCTAACTCCGGCAATAGCAATATTGCTCCTCTGTGGCAGATAGGCAATAAGCTAATGGAGCGATTTCGAGCCCTGTAACCCGAGAAGCTCGAAGGCATGAAAGAATCATGGAAAGTTGAACAATGGGTACGAAAGATGGAGTTAATCTTCGAAGCGCTAGAATGCAGCGAGCTTGACAAAAGATGTCTAGCCGCATTTCAACTGACTTACCCTACCTGCTAGGAGGTTGAGAGAGCCATAATTTGGATCGATGCTGTAAGGAGAATGCCTTGGGAATCATTCAAGCCTCAATTTCTCGAGAAGTATTTTCCCGAGGACGAAAGATATCAGCATGAAAAGAATTTCCTGAGTCTAGCTCAAGGAAACTGGATGGTCAGCTAGTGTACCACATAATTTGACTGACTTTTCATTTTGCTCCGCACATGATAGATAGCCCCGTTAAGAAGGTTAAGCAATTCCACCAAGGACTCAACCCACATCTCTAACACATGATGATCGGCCATCTGGGCTAGACATTTGAAGGGATTGCCCATATGACTTCCAGTTTGGAAAAGGATGCGTACCCTGTGTAATGGCTACATGTGAATTAACCTCTACCCAGGACCTACCGATACATGAACTTTCCCCACTCCACCACCACAAAATAATCAAGGAAGAAAATCCTAGATTAACAATAAACAGGGAAACAAGAGCACTTGGGATGGGATAAGGAAGCCCTAAGCCAACTTTCCTCGACAGCAAAATCAACAGCGTGGATCACCTAAGGCACAGCCAGCCACCCAGTGATAGAACATTGATGGATGCTTCAATTATGGAGTGCCTAGACACATTGCAAGATATTGCATAGCTCCCAAGACCAACCACCGTAATGATCTCGTATGCCATAACTGTAACAAGCCTGGTCACATGAGCAAGGATTTTTCAGCACCTCGTGGAGGATACTATGGAGCACCCACTCAGGGACAACAAGGAAAGATTAGGGTAACTGCTATCATCCCTGAAATGTATGATACAATGCTGAGGAACAATAAAACTTCGAAGGTGCACTCATTTTATTCATAGTCAAGTTAGAGCTTTGTTTGATACTGGTGCTACTTGTTCTTTTATAGCGATTAAGATCGTGTGTGATTTGGGTTTGGTACCCCTATCACTTGAGCCGACCCTTTGTGTCGTTTTGCCCTTGGGAGTAATAGTAATGTTAAGTATGGTGTGCAAGGATTGTTCTTTGCCCCTAGAGGATAGAAACTGCCTGCCAGACTTGATAGTCTTGTCAATGTTTGAGTTTGACGTGATCGTTGGAATGGATTGGCTTACCAAGTATGGTGCCAACCTAGATTGTGTTAGTTAGACCATTGTCTTTTCAACACCCAGTTGTTCACAAATCAAATTTTGGTGCTAGCCGTTAAGCGACATCTTTCTTATGAGCTATTTTTCCATGATTGAGAGTTCAAGCAAGGAGTTTACTATCAACTAGATCCCTGTAGACACCCTATTTTGGTTCATCTGTTCGTTAGAAGGGACCCTGTAGACACCCCATTTTGTCGGCTATCAGATTTAGGAGACCCATAGCTTGGTGGTTCACAATGATCGGAAAAGGTCTCAAAAGGACTCCAGGAAGTTGGTTCTATTTCTCAAAATGCTCAGAATGACCAAAATGCCCTTAAAAGCCATAAAACTCCCAGATTTGGCCCCAAAGTTATGGAAACATGCTACGTCGTAAGAAAAGTATTCAAATGAGTTTTAAAAGAAAATCGGATGAAATCGTCGGCTCCCAGAGACCCCTGGAAATCCCGGAAGTTCCCGAAAAGTCCCCGTTGACCGGTTTGACCAAGGTTTGACCAGGTTTGACCAGGGTTTGACCAAGCTTGACCAAGTTTGACCAAAGTCGTCCGAATTCACCAGAATTATTTTTAAATCATGAAAAAGTGTTAAAACAAGTTCCGAAAGAAAATCGAGCGAAAACATCAGCTCCCGGGAACTCCCGGAGGTTTTCAGAACTTCCCGGGAATCCCAGGTTTGACCGGTTTGACCAGAATTTGACTTTGGAACCGGGGTGCCGAAACAATTTTCAAATATTTTTCATGGATACTAGAGGTCAATAGCTTTCCAACGGTATATCGCACATAATTTCTGGATTTAAAACGAATTTATTATAAATTTTCAAAGGCGAAAAAGGCGATCAAATCGGCTTTTATCGCAAATACCGCAAAACTTTTCAAAGTGACCTATCCCCGAACTATTTTTTATGTAAAGTAGACTCCATTACCTTTCCAACGGTATATCACGACCTCAGTTTGGAGTTCATATGCATTTTCTGTGAATTTCGGACGAAATAGGGCCTTTTCGCGAATACCGGAACCTCAGGGGGCCTAAACAGCATTATCCGGACGAAGGGAGGAGCAGTGCCGCCGCGGCACTAGCCCACTGCCGCCGCGGCACTCCCCTCCAGAACAGTGTATTTTTGTAATTTATTTTGGGGGTCCAATTTGATATATTAAAGATCAAAACGACGTAGTTTTGGTTCCCAGCTTATTTTGGACCAATGGGAGACCATTTGAAACTTTTTAAAACTCCATTTACCACCCCTCCTTTTCCTATAAAAAAAAGCCATTTACTTCCATTTAGAGGAGAGACATGGAAGCTTAGAGAAAGCTTAGGAAGAAACTCTAGGGAAATATAGATAGAGAAAGAGAAGAAGTAGTCTTCTTCTTCCATTTTTTCCAATCAAAGTGAGTTCTAATCTTGTTTTCCTCCACCATTTTTCTATATACTTCATCATCAATATACCCAATCACCATTCTTGAGCATTCTTGAGTTAGGAAGCTACTTCCATGTCCAAATGTCAAAATCTATGAGTGAAACACCAAGCTACAAGTCCAAAATCATATTGATTATCATCTATTGATTGTTATTTACTTGCTTGTTCATATTATGTTCATCTCTTCTTAATCTCATTTCTTTTTATTTTCTTTATTTACTTACTAGTTCATCATCATCTAGATGATGACATGAAGTTTGAGGTGAGTGAATCCTTATGGATAGTAGCTCTTGACCTCAAAAACATGTTGATAGATGATGATTTTACCTTCAATACATTCATATGTATTCTTGAAGCCATATTCTCAAACAAAACTATGTTTGTGCAAATAATATTGGGAGTTCTTTGATGATTCAAGGTTGGATGAGATTCTAAGTGGTCACATGGTCATCTCAAGAGTTTAAGTTCATGTTTTGAACATCTATTTCAAAACCCCCAATCAAGAACTCAAACTCAATTTCAAAACCCAAATCCATTTTCTTCAAGAATGATCCAAAACAGTGAGCTGTTCAGATTCAAAGATTTGTTTTGAATTAAATACTTGAATTATGATGATGAAACCACTTGGAAAATCTTACTAAGACATCATAGTTTGTCCCCATTTTTTCCCATCAATTATAGAGATGTGAAAGTATTTGTTTTGGATGTGAGAAGTTCATATTCATAATCTGCCTCTGTTCTCACAGAATGTTCACCCAACTTCTTGCACTTATTCTGGATATTTTCGTCACTGTACATATATCTTTTCTATTTTTTTTATAAAACTTGGGTGTCTTATGAAACCTTTGGTATATAATGGGTCATCATAAACCTTTTCTTTGATTTATGAAAAATCATACAAAATCCGTCAACAGTGCAGCTTTTGTTTCTGAGTGATGTGTACATTCTGATTTATTTCTTTTAATCTGTGACAACTATTGATGTTTGGCTTTTTGGGTTAGTTTCTAGACACAATAAGGATGATCTCTGATTTTTCTCACATTTTCTTAGGCACTTTTGATCTCCCATTATAATGTTACAAAGTAATGCATACAGTCTGTCCACTATTCACAGCATTTTACTTTTTGGCTTTCACACTTTGATGCAACACTCTCTTGTATCTAGATGAACCCATATCCCATGCACATGTTCTTTACCACTTTTAGCATGCTATATCATATCATGTATCATCTATCCTCTCATGTATCATACTCCCATAGACTCTTGAGTTTGGTTTCCAAATAAAACCATGTTTTGCAAATACTTGGGAAGTTCTTGAAATAAGTTAGGAATTGATATTCTAAGTGGTTAGAATATTCATCCAAGTTCTAGAAGTATACTTTCAAAACCCCCATTTCAAAACCCCCCTCTTAAACCCCTCATTTTGATTCCAAGAAATAAACCTTATTTTTCTCAAAACCCTCAAAACAGTGAGTCATTTAACTTCAAGGAATTATTTTGAGTTCAATAATCAATGTATGAATGTAAGACCACTTTGGAAAGTCTTCCTAACTCATTAGAGAACACCCATGATTTTTGGTTTGACTTGGAAATACTTGAAAATGGTCCATTTGAATCCAAACATTTTCTCTGGACATTCTGTTTTTGATGTCACAGCAGCTAGGTCCACCTTCAACTTGTTTTCCAGACAAACTTTTCCAAAAGGGGTAGTCCTAACTTATTTTTCCCTTAAACTTCAATGTCTTAGGGAACTTTCTATATACAATGGGTTTCTAGATCATTCGTTTTCATTTTCTAAGATGTTTCAACATTTCAGTCGACAGTACGGACTCTATTCCTGAGTGACCTCTATTGTTTATGTGATTTCTCTCAATCTGTGATAGTTATTAAAGATTGGCTTTTTGGGTTGTGTTCTAGACACAATAATGAACTTCGCCATAAAAAATCATGCATTGAAAACATTCCTAACCCCTCTTTTCAAATTCCAAAAGATCATGCTACTGTTCTGTCCACTATTCACAGCAAGCACATTTCAACTTTCATTCTTTGATTTGATGCTCATATGCATTCCAAATTAGTTCATATCTTAGGAAATAGTTCATACTACATTTGTACATATCCCATTTCAATTTCATTCATTCATTCCTACACATTTTAGACTTCTAAGTCATTCTAGGAATCCATGTATCCAAAACACACTACGACCTTTGCACATTTTAGATACATACATTGCATTCATGCAAGATTTGGGGTTTTTGTAACTCTTAATCTAAGAAGATTATAAGGAATGATCACGATCACACGTTCATGCTTCCCCTTGATCTGATCATCCTTTCTCATCCGTCCCGGGGATTGAGAGTTCTTCTTTTCTCAAAGATTAACATGCATCATACTAGCTTGCTAAGTATATTTAGATTTCTTTGACTATTTGTTTCAAGAACAATTCAAGTCCCCCCTTTTAGATTAGGAAGCCTTTATTATTTGATATATGATTAGACGATTTTTCCTAGGTTTATTTGTGTGATCTTTCACTTTACATTGTATGATATTTGGCTTAGATCTTATGAATGATATCTTATCTTTAGATCTTCCATTTCAAGTTTCTTATGTGATGTAGTATACTATCATAGTATTACTTGTTGAACCAAACATAGTACAAGATGATTATTTGGATGCTAATTGAGGCCCGTCGGAAGACGGGGCGAGTTGAGGGTGTTTTAGTCGTGACAAAGGCTCCTTCCTCTCTCGTACCAAAACCCCGAACCAAGTTCTTTGGTTATGAAGGGCCGGTGCCCTTATCCGCTTGGGTGAGTCAAATTAGGTTTCTTGGTTCCTTAAAGACCAAGTGGCGACTCTGTATCTGTTTTCAACCGACCTATTCTTTTCCTTTTTCAAAACAATCTCAAACAAGAGAAGTGGTCCACTTCCGCGTGTCCACAATCTGGCGACTCTGCTGGGGATTTTTTGTTTTTTAAAACAAAATAATACAGAGGTTTGACTCATAAGAAGCATCCTTAAAATCATCTTTTTACTGTGTCTGGTTCACCGCATTGCACTCTTGCATTTCCCCCCTCTGACTGTGTCTGAAACGCGGCGCTGACATTGTTCAGGTCTTGCTGTGCCAGGGCACAAGTCACCGTTGATACTGTACCTTCCAAGGTATATCAAAAAGAGTAAAAACCTCCGTACTGTCTCCCCGACGGTATATTGGAACTCTCGTCAACGGACCCTCTTTGACTAAACCCAGCCTTTGCATATAGATTCCTGTAGAACCTTTCATAGGACTGTTCATTTATCTTTTCAGATAGGACAATGTGATATAACTGCTGTATGCCCTGACGGGATTACCTGCGCGGTGTAGACGCTTATGTGGCATAGAACAAAACCTCTTTCTTATGATTCCCAAGGCAATCACTCACATGTGATCACATTGAGTTGACTTGCCTAGGCACCATGATAAGGATGTCTGCTCCATGCTCACAAAGATATACACCGCAAACCTTGTTTGTTGGTCCTGAGACATAGGAGTATGAAAACTTGCTAGAAAGTATGATCACCATCATCACCTATTCCCGTCGTATATCCCTATTTCTTCCAACAGAAACTCTACCCAACTCATCAGGATATCCCTGTTTCTCCTAGAAACTCTGTCCGAATCACCAAGATTTCCTAGAAATCCCTATTTCTCCCCCAGAATACCCAGAAACTTCAATTTTCCTTAGAAACTCCGATAAACTTGTTTCTCCCAGAAACTATGTCCGACTTACCCAGTTATACCTGTTCTCCCAGAAGCTCTCAGATTACCCAGGAACTTCAATTTTCCTTAGAAACTCCGATGTACTTGTTTCTCCCAGAAACTCTATCCGACTTACCCAGTTATACCTGTTCTCCCAGAAGCTCTCAGATTACCCAGAAATCTCAATTTCTCCCAGAAACTCCGGTATACTTGTTTCTCCCAGAAACTCTGTCCAACTTACCCAAATTTTCATGTTTTCCTGTAAGCTCTATCCAAATCTCCAAGATTTCCAAAAAATTCCAGCAACTCCATCCAAACATCCCAAAAATGCCTAGATGTACCAATTTCTCCCAGAAATTCTGATTTCCCAATTTCTCCTAGAAGCTCAGTCCAAATCAACCAGAAATCCCTATTTCTCCTAGAAACTGAAATGACTTCTAGAAATTTCTCCGAATCTTCCAAATCCCTATTTCTCCCAAAAACTCTGTCCAAAATTTCCGAAGTATCCCGGAAATCCCTATTATCCCTTGGTGATCATACTGGAAAGAAAGGTTAGCACACTTTGTATGACTAGGACCTTACTTACTTAACTACTATATGTTAGAAGTAGAGGCATCATATAGATTAGGGTTCGCATCCGCATGATTGTCTCATATGCATACACAATTCATGTCAGTTTGCACACACATACATCTCATAAGTCCACACAGTCTATCCCTTCTAATCATCACATGATCATCGATCTTCATCCTCCGAGTCTGATCCTTGTCATTTCAATTTGTAAGACATCACAGGTCCTAAACGTTGTCCTGCTACATTTTCTTTTTGGGATTAATAGCCCTCCCGAAAACAAACCTATGGATCACAAAAGCTTAGAAACTCGAGTCGCCAAGATGAGAACCACTATGACTCAGCTTTCGGATCACCTCACCCATGTCCTAGGATTTCTTGAGAAAATGAGACCAGAAGTCCGCATTCACTCCGCTTGGACTAGTACACCGAATGATCAACTAATCAGAATAACTGTGGATGCTAGAATGACCGCTATGGAACCTGCTGTTGAGAAGATCAGGGACGAGCTTGCGGAAATGATAGATATGATACGGCATTTGGCTAACCCACCACCCTCGATTCTGTTATCTTCCCGGGCAGCACCTTGTACTGAATGGTTTGGAAAATTAGCTGATCTTTGGATACATAGTTTGGATCAAGAAGCTCTTGACAAGCTCACCAGAATAAAGGATGCCATTAGAGAAGGAAAGTTCAGGAATAATGAACCCCAACACCAGTCCAAGGGACCCAACTACTCCCTAGACTCCCCAGATGTCCATGAACCTAACCACCAACCAATGGCCTACTCTCTCCGTCCACACCAGTCCATTCCACCAAATCGCCCTAAAGGCCCTCGCAAATTCTCTAGACTTGATATTCCCCTCTCCACAGCCTTAGACCACCTACTCAAAAAGGGCCACCTGCAACCCCTCCCTCACAAACCACTACCGGATCCCATACCATCTCACTACAACATGAGCCTATAATGTGCTTACCACCAAAATATAGGCCATGCCACCGATCAGTGCATCCGCCTCCGCCATGACATTCAAAATCTCATAGAGGATGCACCCCATCCTAATGCCATCTCCTATCTTGGCTTGGACCAACCGCTCGAATGATCCCCTTTGCTGAGACCCGCAAATGTTGAACCTATGCAAGTGAAGTAATGGTGTTTGGGACTCTTGCTAGAAAACCAAAGGAAGTTGCTCTTCAGAAAAAGAAATAAAAAGAATAGGTGAGTCATTGTGACTTTCCATTTGAGACCAGGTCGAGTCTGTTGTATGTTTTGTCTATTTCATGTTTAATCTTGCGGTCTAGTCTGTCTGTCATCAAGTTGTTAATGAGTATGTAATCCTTCTCTACTGATGGAATGAAGTCTCATTTTGCCTAATCTGATGTGCTTAGTCATAAATGCATGAATCACTAGACTGAAGTGTCACTTTTCAAATTACCATGGATATTACTCTGGTGATAATTTTTCTACGACAAAACAAAAAAGAGTCCTGAAAGGTTAAAATTAATTTCACGCTGACGCTGATGAAGAGCTGGAATTGAATAGTCTTACTTTAAGAATTTAAAGATGCTCTTGCCTCAATCTTAAAAAGACATACTGGAAACTGACTTGGGGCTTGCCCAACACCCTTTCCACCATTTCTATCATTTCAAAGCCTTGGGCCCAACCCAATTGATAGCCATGCGAACCTATGCGGACTTGGTCCTTGACGGTAGCCAATCATTTCAGTGAGTTTCATCTCCACTTAAAAAAAAAAAAAAAAAAAAAAAAAGAGCTCGCTAGGTTGAAAACCCGAAAGGGCACCTAGGCAAAAGTTAGAGCTGAAAAAGGTGTTGATTTCCAAAATCTGACCCTAGCCGGTCAAAATGTTGGAGAAAATTTTGATAAAACAAATGAGAGAATCATACGCTTCAAGATACAACTTAAGAACGTGCCAAGATCACATTTCAAAAGGCACGGAATGACCACAAATAAATTTCGAGAGCTGACATGCACATTCTGGAATTCTGAGATTGCGATTGAAAGATCTCACAAGAATCGACTACATTAAAAAGCAAAATTGACTGGCCAGGCGAAAGTGAGAAGGATCAATCCTCAAAACAAAACAAAAAGAAAAAGAAAAAGAAAAGAAAGGGAGATTGAAACTGAATCCTTTTATTCAAAGCTACCACAAGGGGCTCAAGTTTGAACTTCTTTGACGATTGGTTTGAAAAACCCTCATACCTCAAACCCCTTATTTTAGACCGTGCCTTGAACTACGCTTGACCTGATTCCCACTCGGGGATACGTAGGCAACCACATCGGTTCGGTCAATACCATCATAATCAAACCAATTTCCTTCAAGCCTTGCCTTGAACTACACTTGACCTGATTCCCACTCGGGGATACGTAGGCAACCACATCGGTTCGGTCAACACCATCATAATCAAACCAATTTCCTTCAAGCCTTGCCTTGAACTACGCTCGACCTGATTCCCACTCGAGGATACGTAGGCAACCGCATCGGTTCGGTCGACACCATCATAATCAACCCCCCGCTTCTTTCCAACCATGGCCCGAACTACGTTGGACCTGATCCCCGCTCGGGGGTACGTAGGCAGACTTTCAAAAAGAAAAGAAGGATGGCTCGCTAGCTCGAAAATCCGAAAAGACGCCCAGGCAAAAATTAGAGCTAAATCCAAAGTGAGCAATAACAAAAGAGAGAAAAGAGCTCGTTAGGTCACCTCACTGGTGCCTAGGTGAAAGTTATGAGCATTTGAGAGATTAAAGTCACGGTCCTTGCCTCAAGCCAGAAATCACCTTTCACACTAGGGGCAAACTTTGGCTACTCGCCTCGTTTGCCTGAATTCTACTCTCTACCTTTCATACAAGGGACAAACTTCGGTCACCTATCTCGTTTGCCTAAAACCTCCAATAAGCTATCATTCCATACTAGGGGCAAACTTCGGTCACCCACCTCGTTTGCCTACCGATCCCACTTCATGCCCTTCAAACTAGGGGCAAACTTCGTTTGCCACCCGATCCCTATAAACCAATGGTAAGCCTTCAAGTCCCAAACATTGTCTCGAACAGATGGAAATGGAGCATCTTTTATTCTATAAGCTAAGGCACTAATTCAAAGCACATCTTGGGAGAAGCAGAAAAATTGATTAGATCAGTAGGGAGGAATTTTCAAAAATAAGATTCACCATCAAAGTGATGCCACGATAAGGTGAGAAGTAAACACAACAGAGAAATGGTACATCATTTATGACAAGAGCACATTAAGCTTTGGCAAGTCGAGCTTGTTTCATTTCAGTGTCGAATGTGTCACCCTCGCGTGTCGGTGTCTGTCATAGTCTTTTTCAGGATAGGAGTCTGTTGTAGTCTCAAATAAGTAAGTCAACAGTGACGAATAATGAATCTTTCAAATCAAGTTATAAAGAGCATGCCAATACAAGTAGGAGCACCGAACACCATTACTGCACCGGTCAAGGCGTCAACATGAGGAGCGTCAAAACTTGGGGAAGATTTCATCCCTTTCCAAACTGCCAGAAGCTAACCATCTTTCTTCATGCAACATAAGTCCATGAGTGGCTGTTGATGATCGTCTTTCATCCTAGCAACATAAGTCCATGAGTGGATGTTGATCATCTTTCTTCATGCAACATAAGTCCATGAGTGGCTGTTGATGATCTTCCTTTCTCCTTGCAACATAAGTCCATGAGTGGCTGTTGATCTTTCATCTTTCTTCATGCAACATAAGTCCATGAGTGGCTGTTGATGATCTTCCTTTCTCCTTGTAACATAAGTCCATGAGTGGCTGTTGATCTTTCATCTTTCTTCATGCAACATAAGTCCATGAGTGGCTGTTGATGATCTTCCTTTCTCCTTGCAACATAAGTCCATGAGTGGCTGTTGATCTTCCGTCTTTCTTCATGCAACATAAGTTCATGAGTGGCTGTTGATCATCTTTCTTCATGTAACATAAGTCCATGAGTGGCTGTTGATGATCTTCTTTCCATCCTAGCAACATAAGTCCATGAGTGGCTGTTGATCTTCCGTCTTTCTTCATGCAACATAAGTCCATGAGTGGCTGTTGATCATCTTTCTTCATGCAACATAAGTCCATGATTGGCTATTGATGATCTTCTTTCATCCTAGCAACATAAGTCCACGAGTGGCTGTTGATCTTTCATCTTTCTTCATGCAACATAAGTCCATGAGTGGCTGTTGATGATCTTCCTTTCTCCTAGCAACATAAGTCCATGAGTGGCTGTTTAATCTTTCTTCATTGCAACATAAGTCCATGAGTGGCCGTTGATGACCTTCTTTCATCATAAGTCCATGAGTGATTGTTGATCACCCTCCTCTTTCAATAATCAAAACCTTAATTGCCGCGGACCATCTCTATATCCCTCATCACAATTAGAATGATACCTTTACTCTAGCAGAGTACATTATCCTTTAGCTCCTGAAGGCCCTAACCAGCTCTTTTGGATTGAGCATTACAGAATCTGACCAACTGTGAGAGATTAAAAGATGGGTCCTGGGTCTAGGTTAAGAATTGAAGAGAGATTCTCAGAGAGTCCTCTACATCATCCTCCGAGGACAGAAACAGAAAGATAGCAGCTCCCGGAGGCCCCAACCGGCCCTTTTGGATTGAGCGCCGAAAGATTTGATCAGCCGTGAGAGATTCAGAGATGGGTCCTGGTTCCCCGATCAAAGAAAAAGAGATTCTCCGAGAACCCTACATCATCCTCCGAGGACAGAAACAGAAAGATACTAGCTCCCGGAGGCCCCGACCGGCCCTCTTGGATTGAGTGCCGAAAGATTTGATCAGCCGTGAGAGATTCAGAGATGGGTCCTGGTTCCCCGATCAAGAGATTCTTCGAGAACCCTACATCATCCTCCGAGGACAGAAACAGAAAGATACCAGCTCCCGGAAGCCCCGACCGGCCCTCTTGGATTGAGCGCCGAAAGATTTGATCAGCCGTGAGAGATTCAGAGATGGGTCCTGGTTCCCCGATCAAGAGATTCTCCGAGAACCCTACATCATCCTCCGAGGACAGAAACAGAAAGATACCAGCTCCCGGAGGCCCCGACCGGCCCTCTGGGATTGAGCGCCGAAAGATTTGATCAGCCGTGAGAGATTCAAAGATGGGTCCTGGTTCCCCGATCAAGAGATTCTCCGAGAACCCTACATCATCCTCCGAGGACAGAAACAGAAAGATAGCAGCTCCCAGAGGCCCCGACCGGCCCTCTTGGATTGAGCGCCGAAAGATTTGATCAGCCGTGAGAGATTCAGAGATAGGTCCTAGTTCCCGATCAAGGAAATAAAGATTCTCCGAGAACCCTACATCATCCTCTGAGGACAGAAACAGAAAGATACCAGCTCCCGGAGGCCCCGACCGGCCCTCTTGGATTGAGCAACGAAAGATTTGATCAGCCATGAGAGATTCAGAGATGGGTCCTGGTTCCCCGATCAAGAAAAGAGAGATTCTCCGAGAACCCCGCGTCACCCCCCCGAGGACAGGAACCGAAAGATACTAATTCTTACTACCCCCAGCAGAAAGTAGCAGAAGAGGAACCAACTCCCGAAAGTCAGCCATCAGGAACAATCAGGGCATCGCCCACATGAAGCACAGTCCTTCCATGGCTCCGTGTCTCCCGTCTATCATGAGTTTCCTCATCTATCCCTTTTCATCACAAAATCCCTCGATCACCTTTAGCTGTTGTCTTTTTTTAGACAACGCGCACCTGATCCATCTCACTCGTTTGCAACACACACTTCCCATGTTCCAGAAGTTTGCCCCTAGACCCAGAGTCTTCTAAACCTTGATGTCCTCATCCGAGTCATCCACTACATCACAGTCACGAACACTAGCACAACACCAGCCCACTCTGAGTGGCACACCCCATGGCACCTGCTCATACTAGGATCAAAAAGCTAGGCATGATAGGACTCATGTACAAAATCATATCACATCCACACATTACATATCATCCTCATATAGCATAGCATCCGCCTGATTGTTGTGTATGTGCATGTGTGATTTATTCCTTTGTGCCCTGAACTACGTCCTGGTCTGATTCCCCTTGGGATACGTAGGCAGCTCACGCAGAGCGCGACCAGCACTAACCTCAGCATCCTTGCATCTTTTGCAATGCTTTTTATCCTAAATCTATAGCCTCCAAAAAGTCCTGTCTCTTCAAAGCTTTGGCACTCGCTTGCGACATGCGTTGCCTCGCAAGTTCATGCCAAAGAGGGGCAAACTGTAGACACCCCATTTTTTCGGCTATCAGATTTAGGAGACCCATAGCTTAGTGGTTCACAATGATCGAAAAAGGACTCAAGAAGACTCCTCGAAGTTGGTTTTATTTCTCAAAATGCTCAGAATGACCAAAATGCCCTTGAAAGCCATAAAACTCCCAGATTTGGCCCCAAAGTTCTGGAAACATGCTACGTCGTAAGAAAAGTATTCAAATGAGTTTTAAAAGAAAATCGGATGAAATCGTCGGCTCCCAGAGACCCCCGGAAGTCCCGGAAGTTCCCGAAAAGTCCCCGTTGACCGGTTTGACCAAGGTTTGACCAGGGTTTGACCATGTTTGACCAAGTTTGACCAAAGTCGTCCGAATTCACCAGAATCATTTTTAAATTATGAAAAAGTGTTAAAACAAGTTCCGAAAGAAAATCGAGCGAAAACATCAGCTCCCGGGAACTCCCGGAGGTTTTCAGAACTTCCCGGGAATCCCAGGTTTGACCAGTTTGACCAAAATTTGACTTTGGAACCGGGGTGCCGAAACAATTTTCTAATATTTTTCATGGATACTAGAGGTCAATAGCTTTCCAACGGTATATCGCACATAATTTCTTGATTTAAAACGAATTTATTATAAATTTCCAAAGGCGAAAAAGGCGATCAAATCGGCTTTTATCGCAAATACCGCAAAAATTTTCAAAGTGACCTATCCCCGAACTATTTTTTATGTAAAGTAGACTCCATTACCTTTCCAACGGTATATAACGACCTCAGTTTGGAGTTCATATGCATTTTCTGTGAATTTCGGACGAAATAGGGCCTTTACGCGAATACCGGAACCTCAGGGGGCCTAAACAGCATTATCCGGACGAAGGGAGGAGCAGTACCGCCGCGGCACTGGCCCAGTGCCGCCGCGGCACTCCCCTCCAGAGCAGTGTATTTTTGTAATTTATTTTGGGGGTCCAATTTGATATATTAAAGATCAAAACGACGTAGTTTTGGTTCCCAGCTTATTTTGGACCAATGGGAGATCATTTTAAACTTTTTAAAACTCCATTTACCACCCCTCCTTTGCCTATAAAAGAAGCCATTTACTTCCATTTAGAGGAGAGACATGGAAGTTTAGAGAAAGCTTAGGAAGAAACTCTAGGGAAATATAGAGAGAGAAAGAGAAGAAGTAGTCTTCTTCTTCCATTTTTTCCAATCAAAGTGAGTTCTAATCTTGTTTTCCTCCACCATTTTTCTATATACTTCATCATCAATATACCCAATCACCATTCTTGAGCATTATTGAGTTAGGAAGCTACTTCCATGTCCAAATGTCAAAATCTATGAGTGAAACACCATGCTACAAGTCCAAAATCATATTGATTATCATCTATTGATTGTTATTTACTTGCTTGTTCATATTATGTTCATCTCTTCTTAATCTCATTTCCTTTTATTTTCTTTATTTACTTACTAGTTCATCATCATCTAGATGATGACATGAAGTTTGAGGTGAGTGAATCCTTATGGATAGTAGCTCTTGACCTCAAAAACATGTTTGATGGATGATGATTTTACCTTCAATACATTCATATGTATTCTTGAAGCCATATTCTCAAACAAAACTATGTTTGTGCAAATAACATTGGGAGTTCTTTGATGATTCAAGGTTGGATGAGATTCTAAGTGGTCACATGGTCATCTCAAGAGTTTAAGTTCATGATTTGAACATCTATTTCAAAACCCCCAATCAAGAACTCAAACTCTATTTCAAAACCCAAATCCATTTTCTTCAAGAATGATCCAAAACAGTGAGCTGTTCAGATTCAAAGATTTGTTTTGAATTAAATACTTGAGTTATGATGATGAAACCACTTGGAAAATCTTCCTAAGACATCATAGTTTGTCCCCATTTTTTCCCATCAATTATAGAGATGTGAAAGTATTTGTTTTGGATGTGAAAAGTTCATATTCATAATCTACCTCTGTTCTCACAGAATGTTCACCCAACTTCTTGCACTTATTCTGGATATTTTCGTCACTGTACATATATCTTTTCTATTTTTTTTATAAAACTTGGGTGTCTTAGGAAACCTTTGGTATATAATGGGTCATCATAAACCTTTTTTTTGATTTATGAAAAATCATACAAACTCCGTCAACAGTGCAGCTTTTGTTTCTGAGTGATGTGTACATTCTGATTTATTTCTTTTTATCTGTGATAGCTATTGATGTTTGGCTTTTTGGGTTAGTTTCTAGACACAATAAGGATGATCTCTGATTTTTCTCACATTTTCCTAGGCACGTTTGACCTCCCATTATAATGTTACAAAGTAATGCATACAGTCTGTCCACTATTCACAGCATTTCACTTTTTGGCTTTCACACTTTGATGCAACACTCTCTTGTATCTAGATGAACCCATATCCATGCACATGTTCTTTACCACTTTTAGCATGCTATATCATATCATGTATCATCTATCCTCTCATGTATCATACTCCCATAGACTCTTGAGTTTGGTTTCCAAATAAAACCATGTTTTCCAAATAAATTCATCCAAGTTCTGGAAGTATACTTTCAAAACCCCCATTTCAAAACCCCCCTCTTAAACCCCTCATTTTGATTCCAAGAAATAAACCTTATTTTTCTCAAAACCCTCAAAACAGTGAGTCATTTAACTTCAAGGAATTATTTTGAGTTCAATAATCAATGTATGAATGTAAGACCACTTGGAAAGTCTTCCTAACTCATTAGAGAACACCCATGATTTTTGGTTTGACTTGGAAATACTTGAAAATGGTCCATTTGGATCCAAACATTTTCTCTAGACATTCTGTTTTTGATGTCACAGCAGCTAGGTCCACCTTCAACTTGTTTTCCAGACAAACTTTTCCAAAAGGGGTAGTCCTAACTTATTTTTCCCTTAAACTTCAATGTCTTAGGGAACTCTCTGTATAGAATGGACTTCTAGATCATTCGTTTTCATTTTCTAAGATTTTTCAACATTTCAGTCAACAGTACGGACTCTGTTCCTGAGTGACCTCTATTGTTTATGTGATTTCTCTCAATCTGTGATAGTTATTAAAGATTGGCTTTTTGGGTTGTGTTCTAGACACAATAATGAACATCTCCATAAACAATCATGCATTGAAAACATTCCTAACCCCTCTTTTCAAATTCCAAAAGATCATGCTACTGTTCTGTCCACTATTCACAGCAAGCACATTTCAACTTTCATTCTTTGATTTGATGCTCATATGCATTCCAAATTAGTTCATATCTTAGGAAATAGTTCATACTATATTTGTACATATCCCATGTTAATTTCATTCATTCATTCCTACACATTTTAGACTTCTAAGTCATTCTAGGAATCCATGTATCCAAAACACACTACGACCTTTGCACATTTTAGATACATATATTGCATTCATGCAAGATTTGGGGTTTTTGTAACTCTTAATCTAAGAAGATTATAAGGAATGATCACGATCACACGTTCATGCTTCCCCTTGATCTAATCATCCTTTCTCATCCGTCCCGGGGATTGAGAGTTCTTCTTTTCTCAAAGATTAACATGCATCATACTAGCTTGCTACGCATATTTAGATTTCTTTGACTATTTGTTTCAAGAACAATTCAAGTCCCCCCTTTTAGATTAGGAAGCCTTGATTATTTGATATATGATTAGACGATTTTTCCTAGGTTTATTTGTGTGATCTTTCACTTTACATTGTATGATATTTGGCTCAGATCTTATGAATGATATCTTATCTTTAGATCTTCCATTTCAAGTTTCTTATGTAATGTAGTATACTATCATAGTATTACTTGTTGAACCAAACATAGTACAAGATGATTATTTGGATGCTAATTGAGGCCCGTCGGAAGACGGGGCGAGTTGAGGGTGTTTTAGTCGTGACAAAGGCTCCTTCCTCTCTCGTACCAAAACCCCGAACCAAGTTCTTTGGTTATGAAGGGCCGGTGCCCTTATCCGCTTGGGTGAGTCAAATTAGGTTTCTTGGTTCCTTAAAGACCAAGTGGCGACTCTGTATCTGTTTTCAACAGACCTTTCCTTTTTCTTTGATTCAAATCAATTTCAAAACAATCTCAAACAAGAGAAGTGGTCCACTTCCGCGTGTCCACAGACCCCGCCTCAAGAATAACCCAATGATCAAAATCAGGATTTGTCAATTTTGAAGCAAAACTCTGTAAAGCACCATGGTCTCCAAGATACGTTAGAATAACCTTTAGGGAGATTTAGGTACGTTAGGAATCCAATTTAGAAACAAAAACCCATTGTAGGATAACTTTTTCACCTGAAATGACAAAAAATTGCCTTTTACCGAGAAAAATGCAAACCTCGAAGTGGGATCTTGAGAACTCTCCTTACAAAAAATTCCCAACATAGCCTAAATTAGTGACCCAAGCCCTTGCATTGGCCAAAAACCAATTAGGAAAATTTCCACCCGTTTTGCACCTCACATGTTTGCTCCTTCTTGAAGTCGGCCTCACTCTTTTGACCATAACACAAAATGTATAAACTCTTTTTGAATGAAAATAAAAACATTTTAAACTAGACTCCCATACCTTTCCAACGGTACATAACAAGCCCAAAAAGGATAAAAAGGTAACAGAATGAAGTCTGAAAAATCTGGAAAAAAAACACAACTGCTGGGCTGAAAGCCATGGTGGCTCTGAGCTGAGTGCTGCGCGGCACTCTTGGAGTGCCTCCCTAGAGCTTTGAGTGACACTATGTCTTTTAGATTTCCCAAACCCATTGTAGACCCTTGATTTGACCCCAATCCATGTGAAAACGCCCGAAAACATAAAAATTTGTGTTTTTTTCGTCCCACAGCGCTTAGCTATGAACTTTTTCACCCAAATCTAAAACTACAAAATGGGGTGCTCCCTTCCCCATCCAACATGTCTAAAAATCCTAAGGACTAGATAGCCCAAGGAAATCCCATTGGAGGATTCCTAGAGCACTCCTAGAAATTTCTCAGGAAAAGTATATTAAAGTTAGGATTGAGTCATGGAGTATGCGGTGCCGCCGAAGCACTACTGAAGGAGTGTTATGAGGGTAGTTCTTGGGGTAAGTTCTTCATTGTTTCAATTTTATTTTTTGCTTTTGTTCTCTGCTTTGATCTTTAAATTCCTAGTTCTAGGTTTAACATCTCGTTTGTTCATATGGTTCTCAGTTATTTACTAGCTTATGCCTTTAAAATTTAGGATAGTATTATTTGCTTGTTAGTAGCATCCTCATTAAAGCAGAGTTATCCTAGGTGAAGCTATCCCTCTATGTTGGGGGAGCTAGAGCCCATGGGGTTAGTGTCCAATCCATGGATATCCAATCCCCAGGGATCATGAAACCTTAATTTTGATCTACGAGTCTAGATTTAGAGCACAACATAAGGATACTATTGTAATTCATATTAGTTGTAATAGTAGGCTATCCATGTTTTATTTCTATTCATGTTTTATCCATGCATAGTAATTTAATCCATAAATTAGATTATTCATAGTAGTTAATTTAATTCAAACTGTTTAATTCTTGAATTAATTCTTATCTAAGAACATGCATACACATGCACACTATCCATCACTTAGAATAGTAGGTTGTCCAATCAGACTTACACATGCACACTACTACACATAGTAGTCATGTTTGGACATGCATGCACACTATCCATGCCTAGATAAATAGGGCATTCACTTTGATTATCCTAGATTATCTTGTTATTATCCTAACCATGGTTAATTAGGATACTTGGGAATGTTGTGCTATCCTGGGTAAGTTCCTACATTCCCTCTTATTTACTATTTTCCTAGGATCACATAGAAGCATGATTAGTTGGATAAAATATAGATTTAAATTCCTTACATGATTACATGTGCTTCGATATCATGTTTTTCAAGGGTTTTGAGTGCGAATTCATGTTTAATTTCCTTTGATTTTCTTTCGCATGCATAGGGGAGTGTAGTAACACGTTTAGTCCCCGAATTACTACTTTAGCACGTGCATTGTGTGTAATTGCTTAGTTTCTTGCACGATTTTCTTTTGTTAGCTGTTCATAACTTGAATTAGGATTGCATAACATAGTGTCTTGTCAAACACCTTGAAAGCTGAGTAAAGGCTTGTGTTTTAGCACAATATAGCTCATTTATCTCTTGTGCCTAGACCCTCGAACTGAGTTTTTGGTGATGATGGGGCTGTGCTCTCTATCCACTGGACATGATAGATTTTGTTTTCTTGGTTTTCTTTATCAAACCAGGTGCCGACTCTGTTAGCGAGGATCTCTCTGGATTTAGCTTTGTGGGATATGTATATAGATTACTGATTCATGTAGCCTCAGATATGGATCATAGGCATCGATTGTTGCCTCGGGTGGGATAAAAAGCCCCATGGAATCCAAAATACAACTAATCCAAATCCGTCAGATCAAATAAAGGCTAATGAAGGGTATTGAACCTCACTTTTATTTGTTGACATAAGATTTGAAATAGGATCAATCAAGTGAGCTTAATCCTTCTAAGCTCCAAGCTTTGTTTGGGTACCCACAATTGACGACTATGTTGGGGACCGAACTAAGAGCGTTAGACTCCAAAACTTTCAAGGTTTTTTTTTACTTTATATTATGAGGATCGCACGTGCATTAGTTGTAAGAAGCTCAAGAGGACCAAAGTTGGGGGCATGCAGCTTGTCAGATCCCTCCCACAGAGGACTTCCCTACCCTAGTACATACCTAACGGTGTAAGAAGTTTTCATGTGCCACACTAAACCTTATAATTAGAGGTATATAGGACACTCTATGGGGGACCCTTGTTGACTTTATTCACCTTTGTTGAGTATAGTAGCCATATTGCCAATCGTTTAGGGCTTGACCTGTTACGACAATGAGCGCACACACGCTTTACTTGCCCTTCTGGATTATGTGACATAATAAGGAAGCCTATACGACACATGAAACATAGTCCTGTCTAACACTCAAGGTATTCTATCTATATGAAATGCTCGCCACATGACATAAGGATGGTTTGCTTATGTGCTGTACTAAGAATATGTGCAATGAGGCCGTAGGACTACGAATCATAACCTTGTTTGCGTCCTATTTGCTAGAAGTACCCTTAATTAGACCCAGGCAATTATACACCCTGTCAGACGTAAAATTTTGAGCATGGCTTTGATTATGGTAGCCGCGGAATAAGAAGGAGTACTTGATGATGTAATTAGACTTATATGCCTATGTATTAGTTAAAGTGGTTACCAAATTCAGTCTCTTCATAGCATGCATAGCATACATAGCACTGAGAGAATCCAAAAAAAATTATAATGAAAAGATAAAAATAGTTTCCTAATTTGGGCATATGTGGGTATACAGACTGTCTAGAGATAGCTCCAAAGAAGACCGTAAGCACACCTTCTTGGGTCCATCCCCTTGGTTCAGGAAGACTAGTTCGAGCTACGACTACTGTGATACCTATGATTGAAGAAAATGAGATAATGGAATAGTTAGAGGTGTCACACCCCGGAGTAAGCCAAAAATAGGGAAAATAAAAATTTTCTTTATAGGCTCGTGGACACATGACTGGTTGGAGATGCTCCTGATTGTCCTCAACAATATAATAACAAAAGTATAGTAATATTGGCAATGCATCAAATTCAAGAGCAGCATAATAATAATACTAAACACTACTGAGTCTTACATGAAACATTATATTACAGACCTGACGATTCGAAGGGTAACAAAATGAAAGGAGTAGTCTTGTGACATCCACTGTCACGAACATTGGCCACAACATTATATTACATCATTATTGAAAGATAAACAGAAAGTTAAAAAAAAACTACAATATTCAACTCACAAATCCATAGCAATCTCCATAGTAGTCCTCTCCCGAATAATCCCCTCCATGGCCCTTCTCTAGCTGGGTCTTACCTACTAACCCTGGCATCGCTGGACATGGAATGTCCAGCGACATAAAATGCCGTTAGCTTGAATACAAACTAAGTGAGCATAAATTCTTACAAAGCACCGTTAGCAACAGTAAGGAAACTCTACAATTCATTATGCATTAGTCAGCTTGTATCGTCTTTTAAGATAATCACCAACCAACAAGGAAAAGACACAGACTTCTTATCTCCATTATAATTCCAAGGTAAGGGACACGCTCTCTTGAAAAGTGACTCAACACACGACTTTGAAAACAACCCTTCCCCGTCTGACAAACAATGACGATGGTTATATGGTCATTTACTTCGTAATTATTAATTCACTTTAGTTGATAACTCACCTTACAGCTGATAACTCACCTTATGGCCAATAACTCACCTTACGGCTGATAACTCACCTTACAACCGTTAGCTCACCTTACGACCGTTAGCTCACCTTATGGCCGATAACTCATCTTACGGCAGTTAGCTCACCTTACAGCCGATATGATGTTAATTTTTTCAGTACTCTTCATTGTTAATGGATACGATAACCACATCTATATAAGAAAATCAATACCGACACTTGATATCCATAACCAACAAGATTACGTGAAGTATATCCCAGGGTGCACAAACCAACTTCAAGAGAAATGACTAAAAGACACGAGTTTACACTGCGTAACATAACGAACTAGTCATAGAGTTATTTATAAGTTTTGATCTTTTATGCGTACATTATTCCCATTATCAGAGTCATCGCATTGCGAAAAGCGTCGTCGTTGATTCATGAGTTCCAAGGTCTGATTCTAACATCTACATGACCACATAAGTTGTACAAATCAGCATGAATTATCAATTAGCGATTAGTGCAAAGTGTCCATGTGATAGGTGAACATGCGAGTACTAAATCATGGATTAAACATCTCAAGTTCGTAGTAATAACAAACATTAACCTATTCAAGACATGCAAAACAAATAACATGGCAAAACTGCTGAGTTTGAGCGCTCGGGGTGCGAGCGCTCGGGTTTATGTAGTAAAATAGTTTCTAAGCAAATCTCACATATATGGACAAGTGGCCTTCGGGAGCTCACACCTTTCCTTCCAGGGGGTTTTAGAATTGATTTCCTTTAAAAATTGTTTGAAGAAAAGAAGAAAGTATGTGAAAATAGATACAGAGTCTCCACTTGGTCTTTAGGGAACCAAGAAACCCAATTTGACTCAACTAAATTGATAGAGGGCACTGGCCCTTCATTACCAAAAAACTTGGCACGGGATTTTGGTATTAGAGAGGAATGAGCCTTTGTCACGACTAAAACACCCTCAACTTGCCCCGTCTCTCGACGGGCCTTAGTTAGCATCCAAATAATCATCTTATGCTATGTTTGATTAGATAATTAATATTTATGATAAGTATTTTATATTGCACAAGAATCTTGAAATGGAAGATCAAAAGATAAGATATCGTTGATAAGATGTAAGCCAAGAATCACACAATGCAAAAGTGAAAGATCACACAAATAAACCTAGGAAAAATCGTCTAGGATGTATGCATGTTGATTCTTGAGAAAGTAAGATCTCTCAATCCCTGGGACGGATGAGAAAGGAAGATTAGATCGGGGGAGCATGAACGTGTGATCAATCTTCATTCCTTATAATCTTCTTAGATTAGGAGTCACTAAAACTCCAAATCTTGCATAGATTCAATGTATGATTCTAGAATGTGGAAAGTAGTAGTGTGTTTGTGTTAATGGGATTTTCTAAAGTGATTTGAGACTATGCAATATGCATGGATGCATGTAGAATGTTATTATAGGATATGTACAAATGTAGTATGAACTACTTCCTAAGATATGAGCCAATTTGGAATGCATGTAGACATATAATCAAAGAATTAAAGTTAAAACATGCTTGTTGTGAATATTGGACATAACAGTGAGTTGATTTTGTAAAAATGGAACAGTGAGGTTAGGTGTGTTCACAATTCATAATGTTTTATGGAGATCATCTCTACTGTGTCTAGAACATGTAGCAAAAAGCCAAATCAAGATGGAAGTTACAGATTGAGACAAATCATATAAAAAAGAGAGGTAACTCAGAAACAGAGTCCGTACGGTCGATTAAAATGTAGAAAAATGATTGGAAATGAAAACAAAACATTTGGAGGTCTATATTATACGGAAGGTTTCCTACGACACTGAATTGCAAGGGAAAAATGAGTTGGGGACATCCTTGATGGAAAAGGTTTTTGGAAAACAAGTTGCAAGTCAACTAAGCTGCTGTGACAGAGAAAACAGAATGTTTGAAAAGAATGTTAGGGTTAAAATGGAACCCTTCCAAGTGTTTTTAAATCAAACCAAAAATCTTGGTCATTCCTTGATGAGCAAGGAAGACTTTCCAAGTGGCATTACAATTATCTATTGAGTATTGAATTCAGAATGGTACTTTCAAGTTGAAGAACTCACTGTTTTGAAAAAAAAACACATTTAATTTCTTGAAATCAAAATGGGGGTTTGGAGAGGGGTTTTGAAATGAGGGTTTTGAGAGTGCATTTCTAGTACTAAATGGAGATACTGACCACTTGGAATATCAACTTCAAACTCATCATCAAGAACTTCCAAAATCATTTGCAAGACATGGTTTTATTTGGAGACCAAACTCAAAAATCCATGGAAGTATGATACATAAGATGATAGATGATACATCGTATGATACAATATGCTAAGAGTGGTAAAGAATATGTTCATGGGATGTGGGTTCATCAGATACACGAGTGTTGCCTCAAAGTGTAAGAGTCAAAATGTGGCATGTTGTGAATAGTGTCTAGACTGTGTGCATCACTTAATAAAATCATAGTTGGAGGTCAAACATGCCTAGGAAAATTTGGGAAAACTCAGATAGCCTCCCTAGTGTATATAGAATACACAGAAAAGACCAAATTTCAATAGCTAGCACAGAATAAAAGAAACAAACCAGAATGTGCAAATGACTTAGAAACAAAAGCTGCACTAGTCATTTTTATGAATTTTTATAAATAGCAAATCAACTCTTATGATGATCAAAAGATACAGAGTGCTTAATAACACAGTTAAGTTCAAATAAAAAAAATAGAAAAGGCCATATTATGCGATGAAAACATCTGAAAATAAATGCAAGAATTCAGGCTACAATCTGTGAGAGAAAAGAGAGATTATTTACATGAACTTTAAAAATCCGAAAATGGTATTTTAACATCTCTATAATTAATGGGAAACATTGGGGACAAGCAATGATGTATTAGGGAGATTTTCCAAGTGGTTTTAGAATCATAGCTCAAGTATGTAATTCAAAACAAATATTTGAACCTGAATAGCTCACTGTTTTGGATCATTCTTGAAGAAATGTATTTGGGTTTTGGAATAAAGTTTGAGTTCTTGATTGGGGATTTTGAAATAGATGCTCAAAGCAGGAACTTAAACACTTGAGATGACTCTATGACCACTCAAAACATCCTTTTAACATTTGAAACCTCAAGAACTTAGAAGAAGAAGAAGAAATCAAAATAGAAATAAGGTTGAGGGAGAGATGACGCAAATGATGAGGAAATCAAAATAGAAATGGAGGTTGAGAAGAGATTATGCTAGAATGTAAATAAATCAAAATATAAATGGAATTGAGAAGGGAAATACAAGTATGATAAAAGAAAAAATGAAAATAGATATGGGATTAGGAGAGAAAAATTCGTATATATTCAATGATCTTTTCATGGTAGATCCATAACCTCTCATATATGTGTATGTGGGTGAGTACATCACTCTCTAACTCATTGGGAACTCAAAGAAGATGAAGAAGATGGATTGAAAGATTGAAAGAAAAAGTTTAGTTTTTAGAGAACTAATTGAATATCACATTTTGGATTGGATTTGGAAGAAGAAAATCCATACTTCTCTCTCTATTTTCTCCCTAACTCTCTAATTTTCTCCCAACAATTTCAACTCTCTTCTTTTTTTCTCCCCTTAAAATGGAAGCCGAAGGGTCTCTTTTATAGGACTAGATGGGGGTGTAAATGAGATTTTAGAGAGTTCAAATTGTCTCCCATTGGTCCAAAATAAGTTGGGATCCAAAACTACAACGTTTTGATTCCTAATTATTTGATTTAGGGCCACAAAACAAATTACAAAAATGGGGCTGTCTGGGGGAGAGTGAGGCAGTGGCACTGACCTATTCCTTCATCGCGAAAGACCCTATTTCGTCAAAAATTCACAAAAAATGCATATGAACTTCAAACTGAGCTTGTGATATACAGCTAGAAAGGTAATGGAGTCTACTTTACATAAAAAATTGTTCAGAGTTAAGTTACTTTGAAAAGTTTTGCGGAATTCGCAATAAAATCCGATTTGATCGCCTTTTCACCTTAAAAATTTGTAAAAAATCTGTTTAAAAGCTATTGACCTCTAGGATCCATGAAAAATATTTAAAAAATGATACGGTGCTCTAGTTTCAAAGTCAACTTTTAGGTCAAATCAATCAAAACGGGGACCTGCAAGAAGTTCTGGAATTCTGTGGGAGCTCCTCAGAGCTGACAATTTTGTCCGATTTTCTTTTAAACCTTGTTTTAGTACATTTTACATGATCTAGGATGATTTCAGAACATTTGGACAAATTTGAATGATTTTGGTCAAACCCTGGTCAAACCTGTGTCAAATCGGCTAACGGGAATTTTCTAGGAACTTCCGTGACTTCCAAGGGCTTCTGGGAGCTGATGTTTTCAAATATTTCCCTTTTAAAATACTTTTCTTTTTAATTCGAATGGCATCAAATGATTTCTGAGATTCTGGGCCAATTTGGAGAGTTTTGGGCCTTTAGGGGCATTTTGGTCATTTTTGCCAATTCTTTGACTTCTTGAGAGTTACAGACAATCTCTGAAAATCTGATCTTTATAATCATTGAGGACATGCTTATGGCATCCTAAATCTATTAGCTGAAAAAATGGAGTGTCTACAGTTTGCCCCTCTTTAGCATGAACTTGTGAGACAACGCGTGTCGCAAGTGAGTGCCAAAGCCTTGAAGAGACAAGACTTTTGGAGGCTAAAGATTTAGGATAAAAACAAGTGCGTTGTAAAAATTCAAAAAAAAAGAAGCCAATGCTGAGGCTAGTGCTGATCTCTACTGTGTCCTGTGTCCAGATCACGTAGCAAAATGCCAAATCAAGATGGAAGTTACAGATTAAGAAAAATCATATAGAAAAGAGAGGTTACTCAGAAACACAGTCTGTACTATCGACTGAAATGTAGAAAACACTTTGAAAATGAAAGCAAAACATTTGGAGGTTCACATTATATAAAAAGTTCCCTAAGACACTGAATTTCAAGGGAAAAATGATTTGGGGACACTCTTGTTGGAAAGGTTTTCTGGAAAACAAGTTGCAAGTCAACTAAGATGCTGTGATAGAGAAAACATAATTTTTGAGCCAAAATGGAACCTTCCAAGTGTTTTTAGATCAAACCAAAAATTGTGCCATTCCTTGATGAGCTAGGAAGACTTTACAAGTGGCCTTGCAATCATCCATTGAGCATTGAATATAGAATGGCACTTTCAAGTTGAACTCACTATTTTGAAGAAAACACATTTTATTTCTTGAAATCAAAATCGGGGTTCGGAGATGGTTTTGAAATGAGAGTTTTGAGAGTGCATTTCCAGCACTAAATGGAGATTATGACGACTTGGAATATCCACTTCAAACTCATCATCAAGAACTTTCAAAATCATTTGCAAAACATGGTTTTATTTGAAAACCAAACTCAAGAATCCATGGAAGTTTGATACATTAGATGATAGATGAAACATGGTATGATACAATATGATTAGAGTGGTAAAGAATATGTTAATGGGATGTGAGTTCATCTAGATACAAGAGAGTGTTGCATCAAAGTGTGAAAGTCATAAAGTGGCATGCTGTGAATAGTGGCTAGAGTGTATGCATCACTTTATAAAATCATAATGGGAGGTCAAACATGCCTAAGAAAATTTGGGAAAACTCAGAGAGCCTCCCTAGTGTATCTAGAATACACAAAAAGAAACAAATAAGAATGTACAAATGACTTAGAAACAAAAGCTGCACTATTGAGTGATTTTGTATGATTTTTTATCAATAGTAAATCAACTCTTATGATGATCAAAATATACAGAGACTTTAATAACACATTGAAGTTCAAATAAAAAAATAGAAAAGGACAGGTTATGTGGTGAAAATATCTAAAAACAAATGCAAGAAGTCAGACTACAACATGGGAGAGAAAAGACAGATTACTTAGATGAACTTTAAAAATCCAAAAATGGTACTTTCACATCCTACTATTAATGGGAAAGATTTGGCCCAAACTATAATGTATTAGGGGGATTTTCCAAGTGGTTTCAGGATCATAGCTCAAGTATTTAATTCAAAACAATTCTTTGAACCTGAACAGCTCACTGTTTTGGATCATTATTGTAGAAAATGTATTTGGGTTTTGGAATAGAGTTTGAGTTCTTGATTGGGGTTTTGAAATAGACGTTAAACGCATGAACCAAAACACTTTAGATGACTATGTGACCACTTAGAACTTCCTCTCAACACTTGAAACCTCAAGAAATTGGAAGAAGAAGAAATCAAAATAGAAATGAGGTTGAGGGAGAGATGATGCAAATGATGAAGAAATCAAAATAGAAATGGAGGTCAAGAAGAGATTATGCTAGAATGCAAAGAAATCAAAATAGAAATGGGATTGATAAGGGAAATCCATGTATGATAAAAGAAAAATGAAAATAGAAATGGGATTAAGAGCGAAGAATAAGGATATTCAATAATCTTTCAATGGTAGAACCACAAGTATTTAACCTCTCATATATGTGTATGTGGGTAAGTATATCACTCTCTAACTCATTGGGAGCTCAAAGAAGATAAAATGGATTGAATGCTTGAAAGAAAAAGTTATGTTTTTAGAAAACTAATTGAAACTCACATTTTGGATTGAATTTGGAAGAAGAAAATCACTACTTCTCTCTCTATTTTCTCCCTAACTCTCTAATTTTATCCCAACAATTTCAACTATATTCTTTTTTTCTCCCCTTAAAATGGAAGCCAAAGAGTCTCTTTTATAGGCAATGATGGGGGTGTAAATAGGATTTTAGAAAGTTTAAAATGGTCTCCCATTGGTCCAAAATAAGCTGGGAACCAAAACTACGTCATTTTGATTTCTTATTATTTGATTTAGGGCGACAAAACAAATTTCAAAAATGGGGCTGTCTAGGGGAGAGTGCCACGGAGGCACTGGCCAGTACTGCGGTGGCACTGCTCCTCATACGCCAATATTATTCTGTTTAGGCCTCCACACATTCCAGTATTCGCAAAATGGCCCTATTTTGATCAAAATTCACAGAAAATACGTACAAACTCCAAACCGAGCTTGTGATATACTGCTGGAAATGTATTAGAGTCTACTTTACATAAAAAATAGTTCAGAGTCAGGTCACTTTGAAAAGTTTTGTGGTATTTGCGATAAATGCTGATTTGATCGCCTTTATCACCTTCGAAAATTTGTAATAAATCCATTTTAAATCTAGAAATTATGTGCGATATACAGTTGGAAAGCTATTGACCACTAGTATCCATGAAAAAGTTTTGAAAAATAATACGGTTGTCCAGTTTCTAAGTCAACTTTTAGGTCAAATCGATCAAAAATGGGTACCTGCAAGAAGTTATGGGAACCTCTAGGAGCTCCCAAGAGTTGACATTTTCTTCTAATTTCTTTTAAAACTTCTTTTAGTACCTTTTACATGATCTAGGATGATCTCAGAACTTTTGGGCGAATTCGGATGATTTCAGTCAAACTCTGGTCAAACCTGTGTGAAACTAGTCAACGAGATTTTTTGGGAACTTCCGGGGGCCTGTGGGAGATGATATTTTCAAATAGTTCCCTTTTAAAATGCTTTTCTTTTTATTTTGAATGACATCGAATGATTTTTGAGATTTTGGGCCAATTCAGAGAGTTTTGAATTTTGAGGGCGATTTTGGTCATTTTTGCAAATTATTTAACTTCTTGATCGTTAGAGGCAATCTTTGAAAATCCAATCTTTCTAATCATCGAGGTTTGATATGCTTGTGGCCTCCTAAATCTGTTAGCTGACAAAATGGGGTGTCTACAACATGCATGTACGAAAATGGATTAGATCTCCTTGCATGTTTTCAAAAACCAAGTAAAAATAGTTTCTAAATTTATTTATATGAGAATCTATACTCACACATTCTTAGGCTATGTTTGGATGATCATAAAAGTTACTAATTCATGGGAAAAGTGGTTGATCATGATTTCAACCCATATAAAAGAACTACCACTACTCATGGATCACATGCATGTACATAAAAACTTCTAATTACTGATTCTAGAGGTCTCTTAGTGAGAAATTATACTCACAAATACTTAGATAATAATTCGCTGATGTGTTGAGAAAAACTTGAGATCTTGAGCTTGAGAACTATACTCCTTTTCTTGATCCACCAGTACTCAAGTCCAGAACTTCATTATGGATGCAATGCATGTGTTTGTGTCTGATTAAGAGGTTGGATCATGCATCTAAGTGGACATGCAAGTAATGGGGTTAGTCGAAAGCTTAAACATTATTATTTCCACGCTCTGGGTAGCATTCCTCCTAAACCGTCTTTGTGTGTTCGTGCCTTAGCCGATTTCCATCTTTCTGGTCCTATTTGATCTTTCTTTTCTTTACTCCCCAAAATTGTCTCACCTTTTTATCTACCAAACCATCTCCTAACCCTTTTTCTCTTCTTCTACCCTTTTTTTCTTTTGGTTTTACTCTCCTTTGTCTTTACTTCTCCATTGACCTTCACCTAACCTCTGGCCCACCTATCCTCTTCTCTACCACCAAATCTTTGAATTCCTTTATAGAGGACTCCCTAACCAAAGTTATAACCCAACTAATATCCAAAACTTCCATTCTTTCGTGCTTTGAAGACACCCTCACACTTGACCTTGAAACTGATTCAACCGAAGCTGGTGGTTGGGAAGATAATCACTGAGAAAGGGTTCAATCTCAAAGCTGTACAAACCACACTCTCAAAAGCATAGAACACAATAGGAACTCTCCATATCTCAGAAGTGGAGACAAACACCATAATCATCGCATTCGGAGAAACTCGAGACTACCAAAGAATATTACAACAAGCCCCTTGGTCAATCATGGGACACCATATGGTCCTAAAACATTGGACACCAGGTCTGGTTTTTGGAGAGCTACGGCTAAATCACTCCCCTTTTGGGGTTCAAGCCCATGGTTTGCCCCCAAATCAAGTCTTCGAGAAAAATGCCAGAGCCATTGGAGCAACGATTGGCAATATTGAGGTAATAGACTTAGCAAAAGTTTCCGCTCCAGTATAGGTTAGAGCACCTAGAATGAAGATCGAAATTGATATTTCCCAACCTCTTAAAACTGGGTTTCTGTTGAAAAGAGGAAAATTGCCAAATATGTGGATCCAATTCAAGTACGAAAGGCTCTCGGACTTCTGCTACAACTGTGGAAGACTCAGCCATACAATCAAAATGTGCATCTTTGATACAAAACCTCTATGTGCAGACCCGAACAAGCCTAGACAGTGGACTTTTGCTTTTGGCCCATGGTTAAGAGCGGACAATCAAAGACCTCATCTGAATGCAAAGGGAGACCTGCCTAAAAGATACCTTGCTCGAGGGAATGGAAAAGATCAACTTAATTTTTATGAAAGAGACTCGCAGGAATTGGTAGAACATGATCGGAACAAATCAAAAAACTGTTTGAGAAGAAACCATAACCTAGGGGCCACTGTACACATATCAATCAATAGCACTGCCCAAGGAAAAGAAGGATATGATGGGTTGCGTCTGAATCCTGCTCAAGCCAGCCTAGCTATCTTGCCAAGTCTTTTCAAATGGAAAGAGATCAAGCCATCCTCTGGTACGGAAACACCAAATCCCTCTATAAACCAAATCCAAAGCCCAGAAACTCAACCTTATGAAATCAACTCAGCCCAACCTAAACACCCGCAAACCTACATCATCCCACAACTTAGAACCAGGTCTATTTCTGAAGCCCAAACCATATGGCCTACTTTTACCCAAAACCCAAAAACCCAAAACTCATGGCCCATTCATACCAAAAAACCAAAAATCCTGGACAAGCCCAACCCTAATACCCTAACACACACTATGATATCCAGAATAACTCAAATCCTTGAAATATAAACCCCAACCCATAACCCAATGCAGCCCACATCTCTCTTACTGTGTGATAAAAAGAAAAGAACCCTTGAAGAATCTGAAACCATACCTCCCACCAAAAAACCCAAAACCATTACTGGTCATCAATCCTATACCCAACCCCAAACTCTGGTGAATTGAAAATCTGAGCATGCTGATGGCAAAAGAAATACTCTCATGTACCTTGCAAGAGAAGAAAAGTTATAGCAGTTATGTCGGAGAAGCCCATCCCAGGACAAAGAAGCAGGTGAAACTGATACCAACATCACTGGTCCTAAAAGTCGTGCTAATCTTGATGCCGAAGAGGTGGGCTAGAAGCCCCCTCTCGGCTCGGCCAATGATAATCCTTAACTGGAATTGCCGCGGGTTAGACCGAGCCGCGGCAGTGAGAACGCTTTGGGCACTGATAAGAGAACATCGTCCAGACTGCCTCTTCTTATCCGAAACTAAGGTTGAATCATCAAAAATGACTACTCTCTTGAATAGTATGGGTTTCTATAATTCGACTCTTGTTCCGGCTCAAATAAAGCTGGAGATCTTTGCCTTGCTTGGCGAAATGGTGTAAATATTGTGACCTTTTCCTCTAGTGTTAACATAATCACCATTACTATCTCCTCTGACCCCTCGTCGAGCCCTTGGGTCTTCTCGACTGTGTACGACCTGCCTTATTAGAAGGACAAATCCCATTTTTGGTCAGCTATGAGTGCTACTTCTGACAATGCTTTTGCTCCCAGGTTATCCTTTGGTTATTTCAATTACATCACCAAACATGCCGAGAAAAAAGGGGGGAGGCCTTTTGCCTGCTCCTCATATGGAGGTCTTTTGGGTCTAATGCAAGAAAAAGATCTGATCAACCTTGGGGCCTCTGGTAGTCCGTTCACTTGGGACAATGGCCGCCCTAGTCGGGCTAATATCAAGCAAAGACTTGATAGAGGTATCTGTAATTTTGTCTTGGCGTGAACTCTTCCCAAATACTATGGTTCGCAACTTGCCTATCATGGGGTCAGACCACACCCCCATCATTATCAACACTACTGGGGAGTGAAAGGGAAAACCAAGATTTTTCAAGTTTGAAGCTATATGGACCCGTGACGATAGATGTAGCATGGTGGTCGAGCAAGTCTGGAACTCTACTCCTATAAATGGATCTCCAGCGTTTCGATTATGCCAAAAATTAAAGGCTGTGAGAAGTGCCCTTTTGTTTTGGAACAAGAATCATTTTGAAAAAGTCCAAATAAATATCAAAGAAATTAGATCTTCTATTGAGGCCTTACAGGCGCTTGATCCCACGGTCGAAAATGTCTCTAAAATCTCTGATTTGAAGCTAGTGCTTGATGAAAATATGAGGAGAGAAGAAATTATGTGGAAGCAAAAATCTAGAGTTAGTTGGCTGAAGGAAGGTGATAGGAGCACTCGCTTCTTCCATTTGTCCACCATTATTCGTCGCCGAAGAAATGCTATCGATCAATTGAAACTCGACAATGGAAAATGGACTAATGATCAACAAAGAATTGGTGAGGCTTTCATTGACCGATTCCAAAGCACCTACAGTTCTTCAAAGCTAGACTTCCCTCCTGCTCTGGAAGGCCTAACAAGTAAAATTATCTCTAATGAGGACTACATAGCTCTCTCCAACATTCCGGCAGAAGCAGAAATTAAGGGAGCTATGTTCCAAATTGGTGATACCAAGGCCCCTGGCCCGGATGGTGTATCCTCGATCTTTTACAACACTTTTTGGAATATAGTTAAGTTTGATGTGATTAACACTGTCCAGAGTTTCTTTAGGGCGATTTCCTTCTAAAAAATCTTAATCACACAAACTTAGCTCACATTCCAAAAGTGGACAGCCCCACTTGCACAAACCATTTCAGACCTACTAGTTTGTGTAATGTCATCTATAAGGTTATTTTAAAAATTATGGCCAATCATTTAAAGCCTTTTCTTGATAAAATAATTTCTTCGATGCAATCAGCTTTTGTTCCTGGCAGTGTGATTAATGAGAATAATATTATTGCTCAAGAGATAATCCATTCTATGAAAAACAAAAAAGGAAAAGGTAGACTGATGGCAATCAAATTTGATATGGAAAAAGCATATGATCGCATTGAGTGGCCTTTCCTGATCCATGTTCTTAAATGTTTCGGATTTTCTGAGAAATGGTGTAACTGGATAAGCCAATGTATTTCCACTGTTTCCTTTTTTGTTCTTATTAATGGTCACCCAACGGGTTATTTCAAACCTGAAAGCGGACTTAGACAGGGGGACCCTCTTTTCCCCTTTTTGTTCGTCTTATGCTCTGATGTGCTGTCTAGATTAATCCAAAGAGAATCCAAGATGGGCAACATCCAAGGCATCAAAGCTGCAAGGAACTGCCACCCCATCAATCACCTTCTATTTGCTGATGACCTTATCATTTTTGGTCGTGCTAACCCCGATGAAGCGATGAACATTCTGTACTACATTAATAAATATAGGAGTTGGTCAAGGCAACAAATCAATAGGGCCAAATCCAAAATCATCCTCAGCAAGAATGTGTGTCCAAATGTCGCCCAATCCATCAGAAGAGAAACATGCCTTAAAAATATCCCTGCCAATGGGAAGTATCTTGGTTTACCAATGATGACTTCGGGATCCAAAAGACAGACATTTAAGGAAATCCTCGGTAAAGTCCACCGCAGACTCCAAGGGTAGAAGGCTGCAGTCATCTCTCAAGCACCTAGAACAACGTTGGTTTGTATTGTGGCATTGGCTATTCTTATTTACACTATGTCCACTTTTGCTTTACCTTTTCACTTGTGCAATTCTCTGGACAATGTCATTCGCAATTTTTGGTGGGGACATCCGAATGATGAGAAAAAGAGTCTCCACTTAAAGGCCTAGGACTCTATCTGCCTGCCAAAGAGCTTCGATGGTTTGGGTCTGCGATATATGCGTGATTATAACCGGGCACTTTTGGCCAAACTTGGGTGGCAAATCATCACAAATGAAGATAAGCCTTGGGTACAGCTCATCAAAGGCAAATATATCCACAACGGGCAGCTGCTTATGAACCATAAAAAGCCAACTCCTTTTGGGTGTGGCAAGGGATCTCAAATTCTATCCGTATCCTCGCTAAAGGTGTGTGCAAGATGGTGGGCTCTAGTAGTGACACAGATATCTGGAATGACCCGTGGGTTCCCCAACTTCCTCTTTTTCAAACCCACTGGGAAGGGGAGTCGATCTCAAAATGTTTCTAAGGTCAGTGATCTTATGACTAACAATGGGGGTGCATGGAACATTGATCTACTCAATAGCCTATTTTCATCAGAATCTGTTAATGCAATTTTGAACATTCAGCTTCCTGCTAGAAGAGTTTCTGATAGATACATTTGGACTCCAAATAACAAAGGCACTTTCTCAGTCAAGTCTGCTTACCTCTTTGATCAAAAACCCAGAATGTCCTTGACAAATGGGTCCACTTTCATCTTCTGGAATTCTATGTAGAATGCTCATATTCACAAGCGTCACAAGATTTTCCTTTAGAAAATGGCTTCTAATTCCATTCCAGCAAAAGCTACTTTGGCAGCCCGCTTTCCTCTTGCGAACACCACGTGCACTCTTTGCGGTAATAGATGGGAGACCCTCAGCCATCTTTTTTTGGAATGCCCAATCAGTCGGACCCTTTGGAGAATCTCAAAATGGCCTTTAGACATCAATGTTTTTGCTGCTTATGGGGTGAAAAATTGGATCCATTTGGTATTAAATCTGAACGTCAGTTTGGGTATCAATGGTGATGAAGCCCAGGATTTTACCATCTTTGCTACTATTATGATGGAACAAGTATGGTTCCTTCGTAATAAAGTCTTACACCAGAAGATTCCAATCGATGTTCACCACTGGAAATTGCAGATTGATTCTTTGGCGCTTGAGTACTATCTTGCTCAGAAAAAAATCCACAATCCTTCAAAGACTATTAAGGAAGGATGGGCACCTCCTTCGCTTGGGTGGTTAAAGGCCAACTTCGATGTTGCCATTCGATGTCACACAACCACTTTAGCGGATGTTATGAGGGATGAAGCAGGGACCATTAGACATGCATCTTCCTTATCGAAAGAGCCTTTGGAGCCGACCACTAAAGAAGCCCACACGGCTGTCTTTGCTCTTTCAAAAGCTGCAAAACTTGGCTTTACTTCCATCATCTGTGAGGGTGATTCTGTTCTTGTTTGCTAGCCTCTTAAGAATTGGATGACTATCCCGGATTGGGCCATCGACACCCAGATTTTGGAAGCCAGATTCATGCTTTCCAACTCTTTTATTTGTTAGTATGTTTCAAAAATTTATAGATCTGCAAACTTTGTTGCACACAATTTAGCCAATGGGCCTCTTGTAGCTATTTTTTTGGACCCATCCTAACTTTGTGTTTCAGGAAGGGAATCAAGGGGGTTAGTGGCTTCCTTTATTTTTTTGTGGTTCTTTGTTTTAATGAATATCTTGATTAGCAAAAAAAAAGAAAAAAAAGTGGACATGCAAGTGTTTTGAGTGTATGGATGTGTGTAAAGCTCTCATGAGCTCTCTCTCAAATGCTCTCTGAAATCCTTTGGCTGAAACGTAACAATTGGTAACAATGACTGATATTTATAGACTTTTGGGAGTCCAGGAGTAAAAAAGTCATTTCACCCATTTAACAGCTCGAGCGCTTGCGTGGCTCGAGTGCTCAGGGCTTGAGCGCTCAGGGTTTCTTTCTAAGGAAAGTTTTCCCAAGGCTCCAACCATACAAAAATCATATTAGATGATAAGGAATAAGAGAGCAGACTTATATATATATATATAACCAGGATTATTACAAAGAGAAATACAAAAATTCAGAATAATAGTTAGGAAAAATACAGGTGCTACATCTCTCCACCACCTATCAAAAGATTTTGACCCGAGATCTAACTATGCCAATCATGAAATAACTCTGGATACTTCTCTCGTATTTCGATTCCATCTCCCAGGACGCTTCTCTCTTATCATGATGGCTCTGTTGCACTTTCACCAAAGGAATCTCCTTATTTCTCAACTTCTTGGTAAAATCGGAAGTCTGACGGACTCAAATATTTCCAAATTTGTATTATTAGGAGTCAATCAGACTCAAATCAGTTCAAACTCAATTCAACTTCTATTTCACAAAATCAAGAGTCAATCAGACTCAATCATTGTTACCAATTGTTACGTCAGATTTCTAAAAACAGGAGTCAATCATACTCAAACAGAATCAATCAATCTCTTTTCTCATTTTTTGAAATTTGAAGTTCGTCAGACTTAATTCAAACAAATTTTAAAAAATTCAGAGTCAGTCATATTCAATCTAGATCAAATTCCAAAACTAATAGTTAGCCAGACTCAATTCAAGTCAATTTGACTCGATTCAAATTCAATTTTTCGAAATCTGGAGTCAATCAAACCTGCTTTAAATTCAAATTCCAAAATTAGGAGTCAATCAGACTCAGTTCAAATTCATCTTTCAAAATTCAGAGCCATATGGACTTGAAAATTTATTTTCTAGGGACCAAACTATAAGAGGTGGGCAAACTTTGGGGGTTTGAGTTTAAAATTTGGGATTTTTTTTTATAATTTTGGGGGAAAAACCAATGACCCTTCAATTGCCAGAAGTGGCAAGTGCGGAAGCCTACAACAATCAATGATTGTCGTAACAACACTCACTAAATGCCGCAGCGGCATTCAACTAATGTTGTGCGATAGTAAGGCACTACCGTTCACGGATTCCCAATGCCATTCAGGGCGCAGACTGCTTAGATGTTTCATTTTTCTTTCATTTTCTTTCACTTCTTAAAATCTCTCCGTTCTAGATCTCTCTCGAAATTTTTCTTCTCCATTCATTTGTAGCGATCTAAAAGAACAATAGGTTAGTTCCCCTCGATCAAAATCTTAGTTTTCTTCCCTTTACTGTTATTTTCTTGATTTCTTTTCTTTTTCCCTTTACATTTTCTAATGCTCGATTTTTTCTTTCTCTTTTTTTCTTTTTTTTTTCTTGATAGATTGACCACCATGGCAAGTGGCTCAAGTAGCTCGAGCAGAAAAAGGAAGAAATATAAAGCTTCCCCTTATAATGATCCTACTTTTCTTCTTCGCGACCCGGAGGAGCACATATCTGCTCGGAAATTTCGACAAGAGGTATATCTCTTTTCCCATTTCTTGATTTTCAATTCTTTGCTTATTACCCCTAATGAATGCAATGCATGATAACATAAAATTTTGAAATGCTCTCTTTTGATTCTCTAATCATCAAATGGCATTTGGAATGCACGCACTTTGTTTTAAAGGTTTTCGAGCGCTCTGATCATTTCTTTTATATAAATTTTATTTATTCATTATTAGTTTTCTTTTCTTTTCTTTTGTCCTTCTGTTTTACTAATATCAAAATCTTATGACTTGTTATAGCTTCAGCCTGATTCATTGAAGGGTCACGGCAGCCTCGCCCATGGCTACGAGTGATACAAGTCTCTAAATGAGACTGTGAAGGGTTACATAGTCGCGGCCGGCTTTGGAGATTTTGTGAAGCTCTTGACGAAGAGCTCAGATGATCTTTGGCAAATTCATGCTCTCGTGAAGTGGGGTAGGATTCCACCAACACCTTCCATTTCAAGTTTGGAGAGATAATAATGACTCCTCTTGATTTTAGCATGATTATAGGGATCCAGTTCGGGGGTGAGTGCCTACGATTGCTTGATGTGGTGACAGAGTAGGACCAGGTGCTCGTATTTTTGGGAGTGGTCTCGGATGAGCCTTTGGTCAAGGTAAAGTGGTTCCTTGACATATTCAAGGACCAGGAGAGTTTTATAGACGAGCAGATGGCTAGGGGGTTCATTATGTATATAGGGTACTCATTGCTGTGCACCAAGGGTGATCAGGTCGCTGTCATGCTGTTGGGGTCCCTAGGGGAGATGGACTGAATTTATGAGTACAATTGGTCCAGCACTAGACTGGCCATCCTTTACAGGCATATAGGATAGCTCTCCCGGGATCACCCAGCCTCCATGGGAGGCTTTTGAAGAGCGTGGAAGGTATGCTCCCTCTTTATTTTTGCTTTTTCATTCTCTTTTTATTTTCCACTTCTGAATTATAAATCTTATATTCTTTTTTCTCATTCAGATCTGGTCCTACAAGTATCTCCACATGATGTTGCCTAGGACACGACTAGTGGATGCCCTTATTTTGCCTCAGGGGTAGAACTGGCAGAAGAACCATATTGGGTGAAAGATCGGGGCCCACAACTTTATTAAATTAAAGAATTTCCTAATGACCTTGAGGGAGCCCCACGTCAACTGGCATCCCTGGGTTCCAGTACTTGCTACCCTTACTCAGGAGAGGTGGAGGTCGACCGATCTTGACCTGATGAGGTTGCTACTGGATGGTCCTGACGCTCGAGAGTGGCATCTAAGAGAGAGAGAGAGTGACCAGGCAGTTATTAATGGCCCCGAATTCCATGTAGCATACCCTCCTGGTTTAATGAGAGCCATTGAGACACTTCATGGCAGTTCCCTGACTGCTACCATGAATGGTCTCTCCACTCAATAATATTTAGAGCCTCCTAAGGGGTATGATGCTTTCCGCGCAACTAAGTTGATCAAGAAATTTCCTTTGATGGAAGTGGCCCGAGTAAGTATTATGCATGATTTCTTTGGTATTTCTCTTAATCTTATAAGTACTTCTCTTGACCCTTCTCCTCTTTTTTTACAGCCTGTTCATGCCACAGCCCGACCCCCTGCCCTTCTGTAGTGGGATTGGAGCTTCCCGATGGTCTTGCATGGCAAGTAGAGCATGACCGTTATTCCTCGATACCACCAGGGTGCTACCAGTATCCTACTCTATTATGATCACATCCCTCGAGACTATACCGAGGAGAGCCTGCTTCACGCCTAAAGCGTGAGGCATTGGGTCCACAAACGGGAGTGAAGGGTAAATTTTCAAAACCTTGCTATTCGGCTTTCGTGTTTCTGAATCTTTGCATTCTTTTTAACTTTCTAATTCCTATTTCTAGCTTCTAATTTAGGCTGAGGGGGCTCGGGTAGCTGTTAAGGATTAACTGAGAGCAAAGGTAAATTGTTATTATTATTTCCATTTCACCCATTTAGCATTTCATTTATTTTTCAATTTCGCTTAAACCATTTATGGATTAGCTCTCTTTCTTTGCTTAAGATGAGAAGATCAGGGCCCTAACCTTGCTAGTGAGATAGTTAGAGTTGCAGGTCGGAGCGGGTCCGAGTAAATCTCACAGGAGCACTAGGCGAGGCAGAGGCAGAGGTTACGATGCTGGGAGTGATATAGAGTTGGAGCAGGAGCCTCACAGATGTGTCACACGCTAGGCCCGAGGTCGAGGCTAGGGTTGACTCTATATTTATTCTTTTCCCTCTCTCCCTCTTGTTTGAGTGTTTCGATAGGATTCACATATTTGGATGATTGTATATTCACATTATTTTGATGACGACTCTGGGTAGCCGGGATTATCTTTTTGGATAGGATAGGCACGCACATACCTTACTATGATTAGTGCCTTTTTATTTTTTTGCATGCTTTTGATGTGACCATGGTTGGTCTTACCCATTTTTTTTGTGAATGACATACCTTATATGCATGTGACCATGTCTTGGTTCTAGATGATGCTTTTCTATGCATGTGACCATAGCTTGGTCTTGCGTGCTTTTATTTATAATGCTAATGATGCACACGTTTTATTGTATATCTTACTTTTCCATTGTAGGTTGGGGTTAGAAATATCCCAAAAAATGTTTTGGCAAAAATCTAGCTCCTTGTGGCACTCGGTTATGTGGGTGCAGCACTCTGTGAGTGCCGGAGTGGCAGTTGGTGACTGCCGCACGGAAATTGTAGACTATCATTCGAGACTTTATATAGTGCTATTAGGTTCTCCGAGAGCCATTCGGTGGCCTGGACAGGATCTATTTCTCCTTTTATACTCTCTCTTCTTCAAAACTCCACAAAACACTATTCTCCCTCTTCCATGTCCTTCTCAAATGGCTCCTATTAGCTCTCAAATCCTTTTTCCATCGATGGATACTCTTTCAGGAATTGATAGGCTTAACTTCGAGTATTTAAGGCTGAGCGACCTTTTCTCTTTTTGGCAGATGACTTTAGATAAAGGTTTACTTCGAGCTACTATCCAGTGTTGGGACCCCACGTTCCACGTCTTCTACTTTGGTCATCAGAAGATTTTTCCTTTGTTTTAGGAGTTTAGTGTTATTCTCCATACCAATCCTTTTGCTGATCTGATGGTCCCTCTTGTGCAGGTTGGCTACATTCGAAATTTGGCTGCCTTCCTCTATATATCCAAAAATGCTATAGGTTCCTTTGTTCATGACAGGCAGATCGACTTTTAGCGTCTTTCTTCAGTCTATACTCCCATAGGGAACCCCTATGACGGTGGGTACCAGATTATACGATGCAGTGCATTATCTGTTGCTATGCTTTCTTATTTCTTCTTTCAGTCATTTTTTGATGTTCTTATACCCATCACTTGCAGTTTACGGGAAATGAAGAGTGCCATCATGCTGGTGTTTTGGTGATACTTTGGTAGGGTTAGATCACGCCCATATTGCTTGAGCCATGTTATCCTTTGGGGCTCCCTTTGTCTGACATATTTGGCTCATGGAGCTTTTGGATCTTTCGATCCATCCTCTATGCTCTCGCGGGTCACTTTCCTATGATCGTCTAGAGGTGCACAACCTATTCCACTCTGTTGGCGCCTGGCTTGGTTGGCTTCAAGGTCTCTCCTCTGATGACATCTGCTGGATATGCCCATAGTAGATTTATTGCTTTGGTGCAGTACAACATCTCGGACGACCGGGCATCTGGATGCCTGGCTTGTATGCTACCACTTTTTATATTCCTGGCCAAGTATCTCGTCACTATGAACTTCTTCTGGATATGCTTGAGGACATTGTCGTAGACTTCACAAGGAGTTCTACGATATGCCCTTCTATTGTGAAGGCTTTCACTGAGTCCTAGTATGATAGGGTGGCTACTCCTTTCCAGAGAGTCACTGCTTGAATTGTGCCTACTACTGAGTACCTTCTGGAGATCCAAACCCTAGCTGAGAGACAGTCTTCATAGATAGACATAGATAAAGGCAAAATAAGTACAGGGCAAAGCTTTATCTTACAAAACTTCTAACAAACCCTGTCTACTCCTTTGCATTTTTTGAATGTGAATTAATTTTTCTTTCCAAAGAATGTTCTTGTAAAACACTCTGGCATGTTTAATCAAAGTGTTCACTTTTCCAATTTATCTTTGAGTCATGAAAATCTTCCATTTAATGTTTTTTTTTTTGCTTTTATTACCATTGCTTTTGAAGGTTGCTTGGAGTGTTAACCACCTCATAACATGAATCCTCATTGTTTCTTCATAGTGCTTATCTTGACAGCCAGGAGATCCAAATATGGGTTAGGATAAAAATCTGGGTCCTTCAAATAACAAATGAAGTTTGCCCCTGGTTATGGGGCATTGACGTGGTTCTGGGCAAATGTAAGTTTTCCCCTAGTCTAGCATAGGGAATTTTATTTTATTTTGTTTTATTTTCATGGACCGACGGCATTCGAGAGCCCGCCTACTTATTACCGAGTGGGTATCAGGTCCAAAGTAGTTCAGTTTAAGGTTTAAAGGAAGGTGCCACTCAGGCAATTATTAATGATCGAAATGACCAGGTTGCCTATGTATCCCCTAGTGGGAATCATGTCTAAAGTAGTTCGGCTTAAGGCTTGAAGAAAGATGCCACCTAGGCAATTATTAATGACCGAACCGAGCAGGTTGCCTACGTATTCCCAAGTGGGAATCAGGTCAAGCATAGTTCATCTATGTAGGAGGTTTTGAAGATAAAGGTCTCAAGCAAAATAATTTTTGAGGCGATTGAGGTTGATTGGCTGTTTAAATTTAACCCTATCTATGTCCATAAGATAGGCAGCCCCTCCAGAGAGGAGAGTTTTTATGATGTATGGTCCAACCCAGTTGTGTTTGAATTTTCCTCTTGGGTCATAAACGGGCACTTTAAGTTCTTTGAGGACCAGGTCACCCTCAGCAAGCTTCCTTGGATGAACCTTTTTATTGAAGGCACGAGCTATCCTTTTCTGATATCCCCGAGTATGGTTTACTGTGGCAATCTTTTCTCATCAAGCAACATCAACTCCTTATACCTTCCCTCTATCCACTCAAGCTCAGTCATTTCACATTCTACCAAAATCCTGAGCGAGGGCATTTCCACTTCAACAGAAAGGACAACTTCCATCCCATAAACCAATGAATACGACGTAGAGCCTATTGTGGTCTGGTATCTCCACAATGCAAATGGGAGTTCTTCATGCCAACCTTTATATGTGTCTGTCATTTTCCCTTAGGTTGCCTTAACATTCTTATTTGTTCCTTCTACCACTTCGTTTGTTTGGGGTCTATACGAGGAGGACTGATGTTGGGTGATCTTATACTTCCCTAGATGTGGGATGACTTCTCCTTAGAAATGACTGTCATGATCAGAAATGAACTCATTTGGGACCCCATACCTGTAAATTATATTTCTCTCAATAAAACTCACCACATCTTTGGCTTTCAAGGTTGCATACGACGCTGCTTCTACACATTTAGTAAAATAATCAATTATCACAATTATGTACTGGTGTCCAATGGAGGCCTTTGGAATTATTTCACCAATAATATCAATACCTCACACTAAGAACGGCCAAGTCATGGTCATACTATAGAGCTAGGAAGGCGGGGTATGCATCAGGTTTGCATGGATATGACACTTATGGCATTTTCTGACATATTCACAGCAATCTCTATCCAAGGTTATCCAGTAATACCCTTGCCGAATTATCTTCTTTTCTAGCATAGATCCATTTATATGGGGTCCACACACACCTTTGTGTATTTCCTCCATCATTCTCTTAGCTTTCTCCCCATATAAACACTCCAGATTATACCCGATATAAGACTTCTTCAACAACTTATCCGCATAGATCACAAATTGAGTAGAATATCCTCGAATTGCCTTCTTATCCTTCTCTGAAGCTCCTTCAGGGTATTTTTCGTTCTTAATGAAATTCCAAACGTCCATATACCAAGGCAACTCACCCTCTTCCTCTATGGCTGTGATCATCTCAAATTAAGGTTGGTTTCTTACTTCTATGGATAGCAGGATCATGGTAACTCCTGAAGGGATTTGGATCATAGAGGCTAGGGTTACTAGGAAATCGGCCAGCTGATTCTCCTCACGAGGAAGGTAATAGAATGAAATCCTCTTAAATTGTACAATCAAGCTTGTTGGCCCAAATGTGGAAACCTTAGAGGGGGGGGGTGAATAAGGTTTATAGGAAGATTAAAAATTTGTTCAAAATTAAATGCCCAATAGAAATATCAAATGCAAAGGAGAGAAAGAGAGAAGAGACACAATGCAAACCGAATTTTTTAGGTGGTTCGGGAAACCGCACACCGCGCCCTACTTCCACCCCTCAAGAACACTTTCTTGAGGATTCCACTAGCTTAACCTTCTTGGGGTGAAGATCAAACCCTTACAATCTTCTCAAGGAAGAAAATCCTTCTTCACTTGATCTAGGGTTACACCAACCCTAATCACAACCTTCCTTTACAAATTGAATTTAGATACAATAAGAAAAACTCTCTCAAAGAGTGGATAAATACAAGATAAAGCTCACAATAAATGCTCTTCAATGAATACAATTGATAGCTAGAGCAATATTCTTTATGATCTCACCAAACTTAATGCTCAATAGTAAATGAATGGATTATATTCAAGTTGGATTGAAAAAAGAAAGAGAGAGCTTTTTAGAAGTTCAAAATCATGTATTTATGGCTTCTTTAAGATTTCCAACCGTTGGAAGTAGGTGGGAAATTTAAAGCCTTCATTAAATGCAGTTAACTAGCCGTTACTGTGTTTCTCGGAGTCGTTCAGTCGACTGGATTAGCAGGACAGTCGACTGAAGTTTCAAAAGGTTCAGAGAATTTTAACAGGCACAGAGATCAGTCGACTGAGTCGTGGTGGCAGTCGACTGGTTTTGACTAAATGAACATGCTGTCCAACACAGACGACTGTACCATCGACTGGACCCTTCAGTCGACTGAATCGGAGGATCAGTCGACTGTTTTACTGCAATTTCAAGAGATTTTTCAGGTTTAAGAGTTGATTTCTTTATGGAATTAATTGAGCCACTTAGGATGATGTTCACAAACAATAAGTGCTTTACAAAGAGTCCTAAAAGATAGTTTGACCCAAGACAATAACAAATATCTCTTCAATAGGCCTTAATTCTTTGTTCTGAAAACATCAAGGCTCATAATGAAATCTTGAATTCTTTGATCTTTCTGCATTCTTAATCAATCAAGTTCATTAGATATGCGACTTAGTTATTTGTTAATCATCAAAACTAAAGGAGTAAAGCCTTGGGGCTAACAATCTCCCCCTTTTTGATGATGACAAATTACTAGTTGCCTATACAAAGAAATTCTATGTAAGAGAGAAATCAAGAAAAAAGAAAATTAATTGTTAGCAATTAATTCACTAAACTGAACATTCATAACCATATGCAATCAATCACAATGCAACACCATTTAGCAATTAATTCACTAAACTGAACATTCATAACCATATGCAATCAATCACAATGCAACACCATTTTCTCCCCCTTTTGGCATCATTAAAAAAACAAGGAAGCAAGGAAGCAAAACTCCCCCTAAATTGATGCAAGGGTGGAGGAGACGTGTCGGGAATCATCGAAAAAATTTATATCATCTCCCCGAGCAATGGAAAAACAATAAACATGGATGTTGAGGTAGAATAGAAATAAACATCACATATAGGGAAATGGTTCAAAAGATGATAATATGCATTTACTTGCAATAAGGTTTAAGGAAACAAAAAAAAATAACCAAGATATCCATATAGCTATCCAACATACACAATGTAAGTTTTGAGTTTAGCCAAAAATGATAACTGTCTATCTATCTGTCAATTTGCCCATCCAATCACCCTACAGAACATACTATCGAGTAATACCAAGTCGAATCCGTATCACGCGCATCTCCTCACGAACATCATCAAGGGAAGACTGGAGAGACGAAAGGCGACGATCGACAAGCTCCTGAGTAGCAGCAGTCGAGGTACGCAAGGTGTCCAGAGAGCCCCCAATCTCAATCACATCAGCTCGTAAGGACTCTATGGCTCGCTGCTGTGTCTCCATAGTCTGCTGCTGTGCAGATGAGATAGAGCCCTGAAGAGACTCAAAGGCCTGAGAATGAGAAGAGGCGAGAGAGGATATAGAAGTGGAGAGGCTCAACACCTGAGCAGAAATGACAGATAACTGCTCCAAGACATCTGGAGGTGGTGAGTCAGTAAGTGTAGAAGGTGGAGGAGGAGGAGCAGACGAAGAAGATGGAGCAGAGGATGAGGGAGCAGGAGGAGGAGTTTGAGTATCAGAAATGTGAGGAACAGGAGTAGGAGCGACAGGAGGAGCAGGAGTGACTTTGGGAACAAATGCGTTCCCGACAAGTTTGTATCCCATTAGGGATAGAATGGTGGAGGAATAGAAATCTGTAGGAGCAGGGTCGTGACGGTCAAGTTCGTCTTCCAGAGGGACTTTGAAATGACGAAAAATAGCCGTCAAGGCAAACCCATAAGGCAAAGAGCTGGTCTTAGACTTCTTTTGACATTCGCAAATGTGGCGACAGATAAGCCAAGGAAGGTCAAAAGGTTTATTCTCAAGAATACACCAAATTATAAAAACATCCAAAAAAGAAACTGAATCCCGTCCTCCAGCACGGGGAAGAAGAGTGTAGGTAAGGAGGTGGTGTAAAAGACGGGCTTCGAAAGTTAAAGCAGACGCTTTAGGCTTTGCGGGATACGACAGCTCATTGTTGCCGGTAATGAGACGGCAAGCAGTGAGAGGGTCGAACCCATGCCCTTGGTTCCATGTATTAGTGTTAAATTCTCTAATGTCACCTTGGGGAATATGAAGAATGACGGACACAGAGTCAGGATTAAGACTGATTCGGACACCACGAACAAAAGAGGAGAAGGTGTCCGTGCGATGTCCGTGAACCATATTACAATAGAATTCTTTAACAAGTGTGGGATAGCAAGGTTGTCTAAGACTAGTAAAAAGAGTCCATTTTAATCGTTCCATTAGAAAACCAAGACGGAGATTTGCAGATTTAGAGAATGGAATGGGGAGAATCTTACCAAACACTACATGACGGTGTGAGAAAGTCTCGTCGAAGCTCTCTTGTTCCTCTTGAGTAGGGAACCGTTTGGCTTTGGTCGCTGGAGGAGCAGACGAGGAGCCACTGGCTGGTTCCTTGCGCTTGAGCTTGGGAGCCATGATGAAGGAGTGAGAGAGAGAGAAAAGGATGAGATGATGAAATAGGCTTGGTTTTAAAGAAAAATGAAGAGAAGGAGTGAAGGAGGAAGAATCGCCAGAGAGAGAGAGAGAGAAACCGGAATGAAAGGAAAAGAAATGAACTGAATATATATATAGAGAACGAAGGATCAGTCGACTGATACGGGTAAGCAGTCGACTGCATCTCAAATTAGGGCAAGAAATTGGGGCTAACAGAGGTTCAGTCGACTTAGCAGTCGACTGAGTTGGGCAGATGTTCAAAGATGTAAAAACAGTCGACTGTTCAGTCGACGGAAGAGAGATGAGAAAAAAGGCAAAGAGGTTCAGTCGACGAAAATGAACAAGCCTCAGTCGACTGATCCTGATATCAGTCGACCCTTCAGTCGACTGACTGAGGCAGAAACAAAATGAAGGAGAAAGCAAAAGACATCAGTCGACTGAGTCGAGGGACCAGTCGACTTCTCAAGACAGAAAGGCAAAACAAAGAGGGAAAAACAGCACAGAAGTTAAGTGAGACCAATTTAGCATAAATCACACAAAGGAGACATGCCTAATTCCCTTCGAATGATACAAAACCGTTCTTCGGGAAGAGGTTTGGTAAAAATATCGGCCCATTGATGATCGGTGTCGATGAAAACAAAATCGACATCCCCCTTTTGAACATGATCGCGAATGAAATGATGACGGATCTCAATGTGTTTGGTCCTAGAGTGTTGGATGGGATTTTTGGATAGGCAAATGGCACTAGTATTATCACACTTTATAGGAATATGATTAAAGTAAAGTTCAAAATCTTCCAATTGTTGTTTCATATAAAGTACTTGTGCACAACAACTTCCGGCGGCTATATATTCGGCTTCGGTCGTAGAAAGAGCTACCGAATTTTGTTTCTTACTAGACCATGAAACAAGAGAGTGTCCTAAGAAATGACAAGTGCCACTAGTACTTTTGCGATCAATTTTACAACCGGCAAAATCCGCATCCGAAAAACTTGTTAATTCAAAAGAGGTGTTTTTAGGATACCAAAGACCTATGTCTATAGTACCTAGAAGATAACGAAAAATACGTTTAACCGCAATAACATGTGATTCCTTCGGTGAAGCTTGGAATCTGGCACAAAGGCATACACTAAACATAATATCCGGTCTACTTGCAGTGAGATACAATAGACTACCAATCATCCCCCGAAAAAGCTTACAATCTACAGGCTTGCCAGCTTCATCTTTATCAAGTTTCAAAGTAGAACTCATAGGAGTTTGAAAAACTTTACTACCTTCCAATCCAAATTTTTTTTAAAAGATCCTTAATATACTTGGATTGATTTATAAAAATGCCATCCTTGAGTTGTTTTATTTGAAGACCAAGGAAGAAATTAAGCTCCCCCATCAAACTCATTTCAAATTCACTTTGCATGCAAGATGCAAATTCTTCACACATTTTTTCATTTGTAGCTCCAAAAATAATATCATCCACATAGATTTGAACAAGTAAAATATCTTTATTTGAGGTTTTAATGAAAAGAGTAGTATCAATTTTTCCTCGTCTAAAACCAAGATCAATAAGATATTTGCTTAATCTATCATACCAAGCACGTGGAGCTTGTTTTAAACCATACAAGGCTTTTGTTAGTTTAAAAACATAATCGGGATGATGTGGATCTTCAAAACCGGGGGGTTGTTTGACATAAACTTCCTCGGAAATAAAACCATTTAGAAAGGCACTTTTCACGTCCATTTGAAAAAGTTTGAACTTTTTATGGCAAGCAAAAGCAAGAAGCATCCTAATAGCTTCTAGTCTAGCTACGGGAGCATAGGTCTCCTCGTAGTCTATACCTTCTTCTTGATTGTAGCCTTGGGCGACTAATCTAGCCTTGTTTCTCATGACAACGCCAGATTCATCCATTTTATTTCGAAAAACCCATTTTGTTCCAATTATAGTATGATCATTAGGTTTAGGAACAAGAGTCCAAACTTTATTTCTCTCAAATTGATTAAGCTCTTCTTGCATAGCTAAGATCCAATGTTCATCGTTCTCGGCTTCATCAAAGTTCTTAGGTTCAATTTGAGATAGAAATGCTAAGTTATTACAAATATTTTTAAGAGATGATCTAGTAGCAACACCTTGACTAGGATCTCCTAGGATTTGATCGATAGGATGATTAGGCACATTTTTCCATTCAAAAGGAAGATCACTTCTTGTTTCCACTCTAGGTGGTTCAATAGAAGGTGGCAATTCTTCCTTAGAGATTTCAAGAGGTAGAGAGTTTGAAGCATCGTTTTCAACATTATTTGAAATATCCTTTGAAGTATCAATTTCATCATCCAAAGTTTTCTTAAAAGGATTTGCTTCATCAAAGACAACATGCATTGATTCTTCTACAACCAATGTCCTTTTATTAAAAACTCTATAGGCTTTGCTAATTTGAGAATACCCAAGAAAAATGCCTTCATCCGATTTAGCATCAAATTTTCCTAGATTATCCTTAGTATTCAAGATAAAGCACTTACATCCAAAGACTTTGAAATAACTTATGTTTGGTTTTCTTCCTTTCCAAAGCTCATATGGGGTCTTATTGAGCTTGTTTCTAATGACCACACGATTAATAACATAACATGAAGTGCTAGTGGCCTCGGCCCAAAAATACTTTGGTAAAGAGAATTCGTTTAACATGGTTCTTGCCATTTCTTGAAGAGATCTATTTTTCCTCTCAACAACCCCATTTTGTTGAGGAGTTCTTGGTGCCGAAAAATTGTGACTAAAACCATTTTCTTCACAAAACGAAGTAATCTCATTATTGTCAAATTCTCGGCCTCTATCACTTCTTATGTTGTTAATCGCATAACCTTTTTCATTTTGAACTCGTTTACAAAAGTTAACGAAAATAGAATAAGCTTCATCCTTATGTGCAAGAAAGAACACCCAAGAGAATCTAGAGAAATCATCAACAATGACAAAGGCATAGATTTTGCCACTCATGCTAGCAACTCTATTTGGACCAAATAAATCCATGTGAAGTAATTCAAGAGGTCTACAAGTAGATATTTCCTTTTTCTTTTTAAAAGATGTCTTGATTTGCTTTCCGAGTTGACAAGCATCGCAAATTTTATCTTTAATAAATTTTGTTTTTGGCAAACCTTTAACTAAATCATTTTTAGATAAATTTGAAAGTAAATCAATGCTAGCATGACCCAATCTTCTATGCCAAAGCCAACTTGTTTCATTCAAAGCGGCAAAACACTTAACATCTTGAGATGATATATCATCAAAATCAATTGTATACACATTATCTTCTCTATAGGCAATAAACAAGATTTTATCACTACGAGCATATTTAATCATGCAATAGTTAGATTCGAACACAACTTGAAAACCTTTATCACAAAGTTGACTAATGCTAAGCAAGTTATGTTTAAGACCTTCAACTAGAAGTACATTTTCAATAGTTAAGGAGGAATTCTTACCAATATTACCTATACCGATGATTTTTCCTTTAGAGTTGTCTCCGAATGTGACATTTCCTCCATCCTTTGGAGAAAGAGATGAGAACTTGGACTTGTCTCCGGTCATATGTCTTGAGCACCCGCTATCCAAGAACCATCTATCCTTGCTAGAAGATTTAAGGCAAACCTACAAAACAAACTTAGGTGATCCTCTTTGGTACCCAATATTCGTTGGGTCCAACTTTGTTAGCAAAGGGAGGTGTTGTTCCCTTTATAACCCATACCATTTGGATCTTTCTCTTGTTTGGACACTTGTAGTTTACATGTCCTTTTCTTAAGCAATAGTGGCAAGTCACATTAGGATTGGCAGTACTTGAGGAATTTGCTTTAACAAATATATTTTGATGTGAGCTTTTCACATGAATCTTGTTAGAGCTTGTGGAAACACCTTTTGAAAAGAAGTTATTGTATTTCTTTTCTTTAAAGGTAGGATTAAATCCTAAACCGGCTTTTTCAAAGACGCATCTTTGTTTTCCCAAAAGCATATTTAAATTTTGTTCCCCAAGAGTGAATTTTGCCAATGTTTTGTTTAGATCTTCCACTTGCTTCTTCAAGTCCTCATTTTCTCTCTTTAAGTTATTTGATGTAGAATCATTTGATGAGAGCTCTTCCATCTCTTTTCTCAATAAGTCATTTTGAGATTTTAGAGAAATTAGAGCTTCATTTTCTTTTATCAAGAGGTCATTTTGAATTCTTAAATCATCTAATTCATTTGAGAGTAATGAAAAATTCTTTTTAAGAGAGACGTACTTTGTTCCCAATTTTTCCAATTCTTGATGCAACTCTTCAAAAGCATTTTGGAGTTCATCAAATTTTTGAGAGTCAAGGCAAGTATCGGGAGTAGGGTCATTTACCTCACTCAAGTGTACCATGAGGCAAATATTTGCCACTTCCTCATCACTTGAGTCGTCTTTTGATGAATCGCTATCGGAGTCGTCCCAAGTAGCCTTCATTGCCCTTTTCTTGGTTTTCTTGTAGTTATTCTTCATCAAGGGACAATCGGCCTTGACATGACCCAGTTTCTTGCATTTGAAACATATAATTGGTTCCTTTTTAGCTTCTATCGCCTTAAGAGTTCTTCTAGTGAAGTTCTTGTCTCTTTTTAAGAATCTCTTGAACTTCCTTGTGATCATAGCCATCTCATCGTCTTCATTGCTATCACTATTCTCTTCACTTTCTTGAGATATTTTGAGAGCAATGTTCTTCTTCTTGTCTTCCTTGTCAAACACCGCCAACTCCATCTCGTGTGTAACAAGAGAGCCCAAGAGTTGCTCCAATGAGAGTGTTGAGAGTTCTTTGGCTTCTCGGATTGCCGTCACTTTAGGTTGCCAATGCTTTGGAAGAGACCTAAGCAATTTCTCAATCATCTCCTCATTAGTGTATGTTTTACCAAGACTTTTCAAACTATTGATAATAATAGTGAAGCGAGTAAACATTTCACTAATGGTTTCATTTGATGACATTTTAAACATTTCATATGTTTGAACAAGAAGATTGATTTTGGATTTCTTAACTTGATTAGTACCTTCATGAGCAACCTCAAGTTTGTCCCAAATTTCCTTTGCGGATTCGCAAGAGGAAATTCTGTTATACTCATTTGGGTCTAATCCACAATATAAAATGTTCATGGCGTTTGCATTCATCTTGATAAGCCTCTTATCAATATCATTGTATTCCTCAATGGTTTTCTCAATTTCAACATTATCTATAATCTTGATGGGAATGTGAGGTCCATTCACAACAAGTTGCCAAAGATCAAAGTCTTGAGCAATCATGTAAATTCTCATTCGATTTTTCCAATAGGCATAGTTTGAACCATTAAAACAAGGAGGTCTATTTGATGATTGCCCCTCACTATAAATAATATTAGTAGTGGTAGTTTCCATTTGATCTTTAACTCAATTTAAATTTAGAAAATATTGAGCCGAGGCTCTGATACCAATTGTTGGCCCAAATGTGGAAACCTTAGAGGGGGGGTGAATAAGGTTTATAGGAAGATTAAAAATTTGTTCAAAATTAAATGCCCAATAGAAATATCAAATGCAAAGGAGAGAAAGAGAGAAGAGACACAATGCAAACCGAATTTTTTAGGTGGTTCGGGAAACCGCACACCGCGCCCTACTTCCACCCCTCAAGAACACTTTCTTGAGGATTCCACTAGCTTAACCTTCTTGGGGTGAAGATCAAACCCTTACAATCTTCTCAAGGAAGAAAATCCTTCTTCACTTGATCTAGGGTTACACCAACCCTAATCACAACCTTCCTTTACAAATTGAATTTAGATACAATAAGAAAAACTCTCTCAAAGAGTGGATAAATACAAGATAAAGCTCACAATAAATGCTCTTCAATGAATACAATTGATAGCTAGAGCAATATTCTTTATGATCTCACCAAACTTAATGCTCAATAGTAAATGAATGGATTATATTCAAGTTGGATTGAAAAAAGAAAGAGAGAGCTTTTTAGAAGTTCAAAATCATGTATTTATGGCTTCTTTAAGATTTCCAACCGTTGGAAGTAGGTGGGAAATTTAAAGCCTTCATTAAATGCAGTTAACTAGCTGTTACTGTGTTTCTCGGAGTCGTTCAGTCGACTGGATTAGCAGGACAGTCGACTGAAGTTTCAAAAGGTTCAGAGAATTTTAACAGGCACAGAGATCAGTCGACTGAGTCGTGGTGGCAGTCGACTGGTTTTGACTAAATGAACATGCTGTCCAACACAGACGACTGTACCGTCGACTGGACCCTTCAGTCGACTGAATCGGAGGATCAGTCGACTGTTTTACTGCAATTTCAAGAGATTTTTCAGGTTTAAGAGTTGATTTCTTTATGGAATTAATTGAGCCACTAAGGATGATGTTCACAAACAATAAGTGCTTTACAAAGAGTCCTAAAAGATAGTTTGACCCAAGACAATAACAAATATCTCTTCAATAGGCCTTAATTCTTTGTTCTGAAAACATCAAGGCTCATAATGAAATCTTGAATTCTTTGATCTTTCTGCATTCTTAATCAATCAAGTTCATTAGATATGCGACTTAGTTATTTGTTAATCATCAAAACTAAAGGAGTAAAGCCTTGGGGCTAACAAAGCTTTCTAGATATACATGGTAAGGTCTCAACTTCTCATGCTTCACTCTCCAGTCACCCTGCACTTAGGATATAATCAGGTTAGAATCTCTGAAAACATCAATCCTTTCGACTTTTAGGGGTAAGACTACTTCCATCCCAATTATGCATGCTTCGTATTCCACCATATTATTGGTTGAGTTATACTTAGGCTTGAAGGCTAATGGGGTATGAGTTCCATTAGGTGCTATAAGGATGATTCCGACCCCATAACCCAATTAGTTAGCTGCCCCATCGAAATACATCTTCCACAGATTTTCCCTTGTCTCCGTTACTCCTTCATTTGGAAATCAAAATTCACCTTTTTCCTCAGAAAATCGGCAAGTACTCAGCAACAGTTCTCCCCTTTACGGATTTGGCAATGACATACTTAATACTGAATTTAGCCAGCATCATGGTCCATCGAAAAATCCTACTAGTCAAAGCGGGCTTTTCATACAGGTATTTTAGTGGGTCCATTCGGGATATCAAAGTTACAGGGAAGGCCAACATGTAATGCCTAAGGCGACGGGTATACTAGACTAATGCCCAATAGGCTTTCTCTTAAGGCAAATATTTTTTCTTATATCCAACCATCCTCTTGCTCAAGTAATAAATGGCATTTTCTACATGCCCTTCTTCTCCTTCTTGAGCAACCATACATATTATTGAACCTTTGGACACAGAAAGATATAGTAACAAGGGTATTCCGGGAACGAGTGGTGATCGGACATGCGGATTTGGAGATCGGTTTTGATTTTATCAAATGCATGTTGGCATAGGCTAGTCCACTCAAATTTTTCTCATTTTCTAAGCAATTTAGAGAGTGGATCACATGTTAGGGTGATCTTGGAAATGAATCGACTAATGAATTGAATCCTACCTCAGAATCCCCTCAACTCTTTCTCATTTTTCGGTGGCTACATCTCAACTATGGCTTTAATTTTGGTCAGGTCCACCTCTATTCCCCTTTGGGTGATAAAAAATTCTAACAACTTCCTGGTTGTAACTCCAAAAGTGCATTTCTATGGATTCAACCTCATTCTAAACTTTCTCAACCTCTCAAAGAATTTCCTCAATGCCTCCAAGTGTCCTTCCCTCTTCTTAGACTTCATGATCATATCATCTACATATACCTTCATCTCCTTATGAATCATGTCATGCAATAATATGGTGGCAGCCCATTGATACGTTGCCCCTGTATTCTTAAGCCCAAACAGCATTACCCTATAGCAATATGTACCCCAAGACGTAATGAAAGTGGTTTTGTCCCTATCCTCTGGTGCCATGAGAATCTGATTATATCCTGTAAATCCATCCATAAAAGACAAGAGCTCATGCCCCACAGTATTATCAACTAGCACGTCGATATGAGGTAAAGGAAAATCATCATTAGGGCTAGCTTTGTTTAAATCTCAAAAATCAACACACACCCAAACATGACCATCCTTCTTCGAGATTGGTACAATGTTTGCAACCCATTCGAAGTAGTCAGTGACCATCAAGAATCCAGCTTTCATTTGCTTTTCAACTTCCTCTTTTACTTCAAGTGCCCATTCAGGCCTCATTTGCCTCAATTTTTATTTTATTGGTTTTGAGTTAAAAAAGAAGGGGATCTGATGTTAGACTATCTCTGGATCGATACCTGGCATATCACTATAGACCACACAAAAACATCTTTAAATTCATTTAATAGATTGATCAATTCTTTACTTTCTTCATTGCTAAGTGTAGAGCCAATAAAAACATTTTGTGGATTATCTTCATTTCCTAGATTAATTGTTAGAGTGTTCTCAATGATTTTGCATGCAGGTTCTTTTTCTTTTTCGATTAGTTTTTGCAATTCGATTAGTGTTTCATGGTCATCAAATTCATCACATTCATTAAGCGCATTCGAGTAGGCAGAATTAGTCATACTTTCATTAACTTTGTTTGGGGTGATTACAACATACATCGCAATAGTAAGATGCCTCATTTAGGCCATTGCAGACTCTGGGGAGGGGGGGGTACTTATCACTAGACACAAAGACCCATTCTCTGTTGACTCCTTTATTGAGCTCTATAGTTTCGTAGTTTAGCAGCTTTCCCATTTCATCCCCTTCTTCTATCCTTGCTCCCTCTAGTTCCTCTTCATCATTTCCCTTATCTTTTTCCAACAATTCTTCCACCATATCCTCGACATACTCTTCCCAAATCTTGGCTTCGACAATCTTTTATTGGCCATTCCCTTCGGTCTTTGTGCTTCCCTCATCTAACAGGTTCTACACAGCTGGACCATCTAGCATACTGATCCAATCTTTAATAGTGGTAGACTTCACGGGTATATATAAATATGGGTCTTCATATTCAAAAAATTCATGGGGAAGAAGATTTCAAACCCTGGATTCAAAGTGTTATCACGACGATCCACCCATGGCTCTGGAAAACCATAAAAAGTGAAATCTTCTCCTTCCTTCACAAAGTACCCATTAAGCGTCTTCCAATAAGGGTCTATTGGTGCATTAGTTGCTTTCTTCTTTTTTCTCTATTCGTTCTTCGATGGCTAATAACTCAAACCATGAGTATGGGTTTGTGTTGGAATTCTTGGGAACTCTGGCAGACCTTGATGATTTTTAACCAGTTCCATTCCCAGTAAGAAACCCATCGTTTTCATAATTCTGACAACTAGCGGACTCGTATACTGATCAAAATATAGCGACGGAATCTCTCTTGGCTTTACTTCCTCGAACATATTGATGAGCGCAAACCCTCCTAGACTTGTATCCTCCTCTTGAAACTGTACCTCTAAAATTGGTGCGCTCGATGAAGCTTTAGATAGATGGACCCAACTATCCCCGAGAATATCGCAGACCATGTTTTCCCAAACACACTTGACTTTTTGATGAATCATTGATGGCATGGAACCTAGACTTTCCAGCCACGGCCTACCCAGTAGCAAGTTAAAAGAGGCAGGGATGTTAATGATATGAAGCTAAACTTCTTTATCCAAAGACCTAATGGTAAGATTAAGGAAGATTATACCCATGACCGTACTTTGAGTATTATCGTATGCTCTTACCTTTTGCTTGGATGGTATGAAAGTCGACTCATCTAGACCCATTCACTTTGTAGTTCAGAATGGACATACATTTAGAGCAAAGCCATTGTCAATGAGACAAGTGGCTACAGTATTCCCCAAGCATTCAACAGTGACGTACAGTGGCTTATTGTGAACGGGCCATCCGGGGTATAAGTCATCTGAGAAAAAGGTGATAGCCAAAGTCAGAATTTTACCGATCATTCCCATAAGATCCTCTTGTGCTATGTTTGTACAAATATCAAACTGATTCAGGGCATCCAGGATTGCCTGTCTGTGACGTTTAGAGGCGATCAGTAACCCCCAAATGGTGATATTGACCTGCGTCTTCTTCATTTATTTTAAAACCTTTTTCTCTTCTTCTTCTTAATTCATCTTCCCTTTTCCCTTGTCTAATTCTCTAACTGGGTGATCGTCCTCTATCTCAAGTGATTTAAAATGTCTTCTCAAACTAACCTCCTCTCTTGCCCATAAGTTGTCTATTTCTCCAGCAATTTCTGAACTTTCTTTCCCCATTTCTATCTCTTCATCACTCTCGTACCATAGATCATTTCCACCTGATCTATATCTTGACTATCATCTTCTGCGTACCGGGCAAAATAGTTAGTTTCTTGAACCCACAAACCCATCGTGGCCATTTGCTTGGTTGTTTTCTTATCTACGATCCTCTAACTGATTTCCAAGAGTATAGATTACCAAATCTTTTGATAGTTGGTAAGGCTTCTTTGGTTACCGAACTCTAGTAGTCAACTTAGACGGATCAAAAATCTTCCCCTCTAACCCTAAGAAATAGATGCCCTATGGTGGTGGTATAGCATGGTGATTTGGTAGTGGATTTTTGGTAACATTAAGAGCTTTGACAGGTGGTTCAGATACTACCTTGTTATTGATGAGATCTTGAATTTCATGCCTTAACCTTGTGCATTGATACGTAGCATGACCCTTTTACTGGTAAAATTTGCAATAGAGATCCTCCCGAAAGTTTTGAGGAAGTGGATTTGGCAAGGATCAAGGACCCAATGGGTGTATATAACTGTTTGTCATCTGCCTGTCAAGGGTGGTTGATAGTGAAACTCCCAAATTGGAAAACTGCCTTTGTGGCTTATCTGTTCCTAGCCAACCACTCGTTATGTCAAACTTCTTCTCCGGCTCGCTTAATGCATTGACATCGGTGGGGCCTGAGTTATCTCTGGAATGTCCTCTATTAGATCCATAGCTTGGCCTCATGTACCTGCTTGGTTGCTCCTCTTTCTTAATTACACCTTCTTGGATTACATCCTCTATCATGGTTCTTACATCAAAGACTTCGACAAAAGTGTTGATTGATTGGAACCTCATCTTTTCTTAGTAGACAGGTTGAAGGTTCTTCATTAGCATCCGAATTTGTTCTTTCTCAAATGGCCTTTGCACCATCTTGGCAGCCTTTCCCCTCCACCGACTCAGGTATTCAGTGAATGATCCCTTGTTTCCTTAACTGGTTTCCAAATCCCAGACTGTGACATCCAAGTTTTGATTTTATTCGTATTATGCTATAAACAATTTAACCACCTCTTCTTAGATTATAGTTTTGCTTGGTTCGAGCATGAGATACCAGGCCAAGGCGGCCTCAGTTAAAGTCTGTTGAAATTGAACGGCCACCATGGCGGTGCTCAACCCACTAGGCTAAAAAGCTCTGATACACATCCTCACATGGCTGTAACAATTCCTCATTCCATCAAACTTGTCAAAGATAGGCATTTTGAAATCAACAGACAATATCTCGTGGACCCTATCGTATAATCCTTCTAATTCCAGCAAATAGGTATCAACTCCATGAGCTTTACGTACCACTCTCTCAAGCTTCTCAGCCATTATTCTTTCTTTCTCAATCTTTTTTTTTTCTTTTCCTCTTTTAGCTCGTGGCACATCAGCTCTTTGTGCCTCCTGATCATCATACCAGTCTTCTTCTCTTGCCATTGGAGGGGATGAGTTGACAACCTGAGGATTTGCTAGCGCCAGTTGGCGAGTCATTGGTTTTATCATGTTCATCATGCAGTTCATGTTCTCAGCCTATCGTCTCATATACTCTTCCTACCTTTGTTCTATTGCCCTTAATTCTGCTGCTTCCCTGGTATTCCCTTCTTGTGCTATTTTAATGTTACTTTCTCTTCTAACTATTCTTGCCGTGGGACCTCTAAACCTGACAATGGGCAAATCTGATGCTATTTTTGCCCTATAAGAGAATTTCAAAAGAATTTTTATTTTGTCATTTTTCTTTTCCTTTACCTTTATCCCTTTTTTTATTGCATTTGTTGCAAATACTTGGTGAAACATTCATGAATAGTTCACATGTCACATGGATGCAATGCATGTGTGTATGTGTGCCTACTCGATATGCCAAAGAATAATCCTAGCACGTAAGACACATAATCACATAAAATTCTCACCCATGTAAACTGCGCTAATTCTCCTATCATTATGATCCTTACTGCCCTTTCAAAGGTCGGATATAAAAAAGTTTTTCAAAATTCATTTGAAAAGCATTTCTTTAGATGGTCAGATCTATCAAAAAGAATTCTCAAGAATTTAGAATCTTTTCTTTGAAAATGAGGATGTTTAAACATTTCTCAATAAAAGATGATTGGGTTTCAACTTTACTTGATTAAAAGGTAAACCTTAGACCTTTTCTTTGAAATAGTGATTTTTTAAAATATTTTTTGATAAAAATAATAAAAATCTATCATTAACAGTGAACTTTGAATTCTTGGGTCGGAGTATCACATGATTGGATAATTTTTGCATTTTTCATAAATTCGGATACATACAAGGTCAATGATGCTTAGCTAACAAGATATAAGAAGTGTAATCATTCAATCAAGCTTTGGCGTGTTCCCAAATGTCATGGGACATGAAGAGGAATTGCTCAAAAAGTGATTAAGAGGTTACACATCTTTCATCAAGCAAGTATCGTCATCATCTCAAATAACCCCTTCTGGGCATACAAAACTTCCTAGGACATAATCCAAATCAAGAATTGATTTCCTAAGATTGAAAGGTTCTATGGAAGCTATCATTCGAAGGCCGGGTTTGGTCAAATTAGGGACCATTGACACACATTCGATAGGATGTATCATATAACAACATATAGTATGAGATCAAGGTTGATCACATAGTCCCATGGTAACCTGACTAACCTGGTTGCCCCAAGCCTTCAAGGTCATAGTTCTGTGTAATCGACTGGCTAGACATACAAGTGCAACGCAACAAGCACACGGAAATTTATAAATTCAATTAAAAGGATGCTTATAAGTCTAATCCTCGTGTGAATCCAAAATCAGAAATTCTTGGTCCGTGAAACCAGAGATTCTGGGTTCGATCTGTAGCAGAGTTGCCAAATTGTCGATATCGCAAACTAACCACGCATTTTAATTTTTTTTTAAATTTTAAATTTAAATATGAGTCACCACTTCATTTTTGAAGGAATATTAAGAAACCATTTAAAAGAAAACTGATCTTTGGAAACCAGAGAGTTCTAGGTCAGGGGATTACGGAATGAGAGGGGAAGGAGCTCGACGGACTAAAACACCTCCTCTCATCCTATCATGCAACAAGCCTCTACTCAACATCCTTTTAATCAAATTACTAATCTAAACATACTCTCAACTAATACATAGATATAGATACACATTACAAAAGCATGTTAAAAGTGTGTAAAATTGCTAACGATAAAGGGCATACAAAACTAAATCGATTCATCTAGCAAACGAATGATATGCAATAGAGAACGAGAGAACTTACCTGGTATCCAGTGGCGATAGAAACGTGCAATGTATGCAAATAAATAAGAAACCTAAAAAGAGTCTCTAACACATATATACACATAAGGCAAATCCTAATCTAAGTTGTTACATATGGAGTCGAAAATCAATAAAATCAAGAAATAAATAAACTATAGAAGAGTCGGGAAATCATACCTCTATAGTGCTACAAAATAAGGTTAGTCCACATGCTTTGAACAAAATATAACATCGAAGCCTAAATATCATACCCAAACTTCTAGCTTAAATCTACCAAGAATGGAAAGAGTTGACATAATCATGAACTCCTTCTAACTAGTTTAAAACACAACACCTCTATAGATATACAAGTCCCAACTAGGAGCCAATGTAAAGTCCATATAGAGAAGATATAATCCCAACATGATCATAAGGAACCCAGGATTATGTTCAACTAATTATGACTTAACATAATACGAGGTGATGTCCTAATTGCTTGAATCTATGAGTAAGCTATAAATCATTCACTGATTTGGATATTTTAACCTCTAATTTAAGTCCAATTAATCATAATTTAAACATATTTCAAGCCTTAGGTCATAGAAAAGTCATTTGGACCATTTTTTACAAAGTTTATCAAATCTGTCACAGAATTCTAGAAATGACAGAAAGTAGACCAGACTATCAAAAATAGAAAATGCATACTTTCCAAGGTTTGATCTCGATGATTTTTGGACACGAAGTGCCTCTGTGAGTCTAGTTTCTAACCCAAAAAGCAAATCAAAGATCAAACAGTCCAATCTATGGGAATTGGACAAAAACAAGACATCACTCAGAAATTATAAACTCTCTGTCCAGAGATTTTATATAATTTGCTAAAAATAGAATCATCATCACTTCAATCTTTTTAGGGTGTCTCATTAACACATTATACTTCATAGAAAAAAATTGTTGAAGTAAAAAATGCTTTATTAATGCTCTGATCTATTCAAAACAAAATTGACTTACTGTTTTGAAATTTTGGACAGAGAGTAGCAAGTTTACAAACCCAAAGACAAACCATCTTAACCACGAAATCCCATCAAAACAAAAATTACTGTGGTAGATACTTATGTTATGGACACATTCCAATTAGTCTCATTCAATTCCAATGGATCATGATTTGATTCAAAATCATTGATCATTGCTAGTTATTGTATTCGCAGCACCAATGTTGGCATCTAAGTCATTAGAGTTGACTCTTCTTAAGCCTTAATTCCTCTCTCAAGTTGATCATCCTTGAGGAATATAGACTCACGTTATTCAATTCTCTTCCCAAGTTAATGATCCTTGGAGACTAATTATGGCCAATCCACATGAACCTCAATAGAATATGAAGAGAATTGCATGAGACTTCAATTTAGAGTAAACTTTTGGTCAAACCGGTCAAACCAAGGATCTTCAGGAAGTTTTGGGAACCTTTGGGAGCTCCCAAGAGTTGACATTTTCATTTGATTTTCTTTTTAAACTCATTTTAGTACATTTCACATGATCTAGAATGATCTCAGAACTTTTTGGAGAATTTGGATGATTTCGGTTAAACCCTGGTCAAACCTGGATCAAACCGATCAAGGGGAACTTTTCGAGAACTTCCGGGACTTTCGGGGGTTTCTAGGAGCTAACGATTTTACCTGATTTTGTTATAAAACTCATTTTCCTAATTTTCATATGACGTACCGTGTTTCCAGAACATTTGGTCCAGATCTGGGAGTGTTTGAGCTTTCAGGGGTGTTTTGGTCATTTGTACCTCTTTCTGAGCATTTTGAGAGATAAAACCAACTTTTATGAGTCCTTTTGAGTCCTTTCGGTCATTGTGAACCACCAAGTAGGGGCGGCAATTTTTGACACGACACGACATGACACGATTAATTTAAAATAGTTTGTATTATAGATGACTAGCACTCGAAACTAAAAATTAAACCCAAAGCACACAACCCGATTAATGACACGATTATGACACGAGAACCCGAATTGCCACCCCTACCACCAAGCTATGGGTCTTCTAAAATTTATAGCCGACAAAATGAGGTATCTACACACCCCCTAAATTGCCACGATCCAAAACAGTAACAAATGTTGTCTGTCACTATAGAAATTATGTTATGGGCTTTACACCCACGAGAGCATTAGGCCTGGTCCAATATGGCCACGGATTTAGAGCCCTAGTAAGTAGGGTTTGCACTATATATATGTATAAATAATACAAACCTATACACATATACAACCGGCCTCTCTCTTTCTATCTCTCCTCTCTCTTATGGATTCTCTCTTTTGGCCATCACTATCGCGCCATGGGATTTAGTGCATGACGGTCTTGGGGATTCATCTTCTAAGGCCTATGCGAAGGAGCAAGTGTACACTGGGTTTCTTGTCGGACTCGTAACAATGCCGAACATCAATCCGTCGGGTGACCTAAACACGACTCCATGCTTGTGTGCATGATTTTTCTACATTGGTAGCATAGCCAACGGGGTGTTGTTCGCCCGTATATGCCCAAAACAGAATCCACCATTCATGGACTTGAAGTTGTTTTTTTAAAACTTTAAAAAAAATCGAATTTGAAGTGGGTTTGATACAAAGCTCAAATACGGGTCCGAATTTTTAGATGGTTGTGTCCAATGTAGTCCCTAGAGTCCCTCAATGAAATCCCATATCTTGATTATCTCAAATGAATGAGAAATCTGAAGCCTTAAATTCTGCGTTTTTCAAAATTGAATTTTTCCTCAAATTTGTACTTAATTTATGGAAGATTTATATGTCCAATTAGTCTGTTTTTTGGCTTGACATTGATTTACTCCGTGAGATCTTTCCAACCATATATAATACAAGCTTATTGGATCAATATCGAAGGAGATACAAGCTTGCAAAGTGGGATGGGTTGCACGACAATTTGCTACGTTTTAGGTTTCTAGGGAAGAAGATGCAGTCCAACACCTCCCCCACGCGCACCGGCGGAGCGTGCTGCGCGTGTGGGCGCTCTGGTGGTGGTGTGGGCCCTACTCCGTCGAGTGTGGGTCCCCCTTGGCCCGTAGTATTTTAAAATTTTTTTATTAAAATATTCCAGAATATTATTTAAATATTTTGTATTTAAATCAGTTTATGTTATTAAAATACAAATTTTTTCAATGTATTAAATTGTTTTAATTGCTTTAAAATTCTGAAAAAATGCAAAAATTAATTTTTTATTTTTCTTACATTTTGGACACTGAGTGGGACAAGAAATAAATTTATGGTAAATTACTTAATTTCTTTTTTGGTGTTTTAGAGCATAAAAGTTATGTTTTAAATGTGATTTAATTGCTTAAAATATCCAAAAATGCATATTAATTTTGGAAATTAATATCTAGTATTTAGTACACTGTGAGGGACTCTAAGGTAATTTTTGTGTAAATTATCATGTACTTTTGGTATTTTAGAGCATATAATATATGCTTTGGGTTATTTATATAATTTCTTAAAGTAACCAAAATACATTTTTAAATTTTTACAATTAATAAGGAACACAAAGGGCACTATTTTGAGACAATTCAAAATTTTGTGGGACCCATTGATAACTTTTGATAAATTATCTGAATCATATTAATATTTTAGAGCATATAACTATGTGTTTTTGTACACGTATTAAAATTGCTTAAAATTTTTTTATTGATTATTAGTTTAGGGAATTAACACAATGTGTTTTAGCACACTAGTGGTACTTTGAGCAAATGTTTTAGTGAATTTTCTCACTCTTTGTAATATTTTTTAGAGCGTATATTGTGTTGAGTACGCGATATTAATTACTTAAAACATAACAAAAGAAGTTGTTAATTCTTGAATTTAATGAGTAGAGTTTTTTGTATACTGATTAGGGACTTGAGAAAATTTTTGATAATTATCTCATATTTTTGGTATTTTAGAGCATAAAAAAATTATGCTTATGGGCATTTTTTTAATTACTTAAAATAGCCAAAATAGACTATTAATTTTTGAAATTGATATGGGGTGTTTAGAATACCATATTAGACCACTAAAAAATCCTTGGAGAACAAATTCCTTGAAAAATTTGCATTTTTTGGAAATTTAGTTGTTCATAGTTATTTTGTTTAACTAGATCAATTTATTTTGTTAAATTGATTCAAGATATTTTTTGGGCCATGATAAAATTCTTTTATAATGAAAATCATTTGTTCAGTTAATCGAATTTTTCATGAGGTTTTAAATTTAAATTGTTAATTTAAAAGCCCTTAATGAATTGGTTTTAAAACCTAAAATCGTGTTAAAATTAGTGAAAAATCAAAGTTTTTTTATTAATTTATTTAGCTTATGGGAGTTATCCGGGCTTAGCAATGAATTAGCTTATTGTATTTTATTATTTTTAGAAGCTCGTTGTATTATTGGTCATGTTTAAATTACTGTTGTTTGTGATTGGATGACCCGAGACCTTTAATCCTCCTCCTTAAGTGAAGTGATGGATTAGTCCATTCATTTCTAATAGACCGCATGAGTGCTTGGTGTATGTGATTAATGCATTAATCTGGATAAAATGAATGGACAATTAATTTACAATTTATGGAGCTTGTGTCCTCACGATGTATGTTTAAGGTTGTTTCTGTATATGTATATGAACAAAGCATCCCTGTTTTTTATGGCTATAAATGTAATGTGAGGATAAGCGTTTATATTTCTTGTATCGAAAAAGCCTATTTGTAAAGGAATGCTTTTCTTTGTTCATACGTCATACACTTGAATTATCTTAGCACGAGCTCTAAATTATCAATTCGGACCCACGTGGGGGTCCATGCGTACTTTTGTTGTATGGCGCACTTTATATCATTGTGGATGATCTTAGATAGGTAATTGTACAAACTAATTGATGTTTGTTTAGAAAAATCAATTATAAAAAGTTTTTCTTGATTTACAAAATTGAGAATTGATTAATGAACAAGAGCATATTTTCTGGTCTTAAATTGTAAAAAGGAAAAAATTGATTTGTAATTGGATTTTAAAACAAACTTTATGAAATGTGCAAATCATAATGTCAATCCCTTAAGTATGCTCTCAAATGTTTTTCAAACCACACTTTGTTGATCCTTACAAAAGATAGTGTTAGCCTTGAATTTCTTTAAGTTATTATTGATATTTGTTTTGATGATGACAAATCTATTGATAATAGCATGTTTTATAATTGTTCAATGCTAAGCTATTATCAAGTTTTCATTGTAATAATCTCATGATAGAGATCATAAATGTTCTAACTTTGTTTGAGTTCATGAGATAGCATATGGCGAAGCCCAAGAGTGATGGAGCTCAACAAGGATCAAGCTTGAAGACTTGAAGATTTTTCTATCATTGGTTGAAGATTAGGATTTGCTTGTAAGCATTTTGATAAATCACTCATATGGTCTCAAGTAACTTTAATTGTACTTTAGGATCCTTTTTTTTTTTTACACTTTTAAATACTCACAATGACCTAAACCTACTTAGACAACTCAATTAAATTTATTTTACAAAAGTTTTCAAGTGGCTAAGTCAAAACAAAGACCTTTGTGCAGATGGGTCATCTTTAAAGCCAAACCTGATCCAATTGGTATGGAACTAGATATTGAGTCTTATATGTTTGGAAAGATATTTGAATCTCGTTTCCGAATCGTCAAACGGATCGCAAAAACGAGTTTTGTAGAGGGAGTTATGGTCATTTTAGTAAAGAGGTGTCAGTCTGCCAAATATCAGTAGAAAACCAGTCGACTGGTTTTTGAAGAGTCCAATCGACCGAAGGTAATGTTCAGTCGACTGGAATTGTCACAGAATGCCTCTTCTCTGTTATGAACTTTTTAGTCCACCGAACCTTCGATCCAATCAACTAAAAAACGCAGAATGTACTAACGATTAGTTTTCTAAACTCTCCAAAAATTATTGTTACACCCCTAATCACTTCCAACGGCGATAATCTTTCAAAAGCTATATATGGGGATGCTTTTAAGGGTCATAAACAAGAAGGAACATTAACAAAATCTTTCAAATATTTTGTTTAATTATCATTCCCATTTGTGCCCTAGTGATACGCCCAGAAATATTCTGCTACAATCAAACTTCCACATCAGCAGCAAAGGACCCGGGTTATCCGGAAAAGGAGTCGGTGGCCCATCGATCCCGAGGTCTTTCGAGTGCAACCACTCGATATGCTCGCACAGCCCGGGCATGCGGCGCAGCAGCTCTCCATGAGGTGCAGTTTGACAGGCAAGCCGCGCAGCAGCTTCCTAAATCAGTCAGAAGACTAATGGAAAGTGTAAATAGTTTCCTAAGCTATTTAGGAAACCTCCCATGATTTATGCTTATCAACTTGTAATTAGATTGGGCTTCCTTATCCATTCAGTTGCCTTTTATGGGTGGTCTCTTACACCTATAAAAGGGGCCACTCACCCCCACTAGAGGGGATCGCATTCTTAACCTAAAGAATAGCTATACACTTATTTCATACGCGTACACCCGACCGGTATTACTAGTAGTGCCGCCCAATTGTTGGCTCACCAGGCCCGCCGGTGATCTGCTAGTGAAGTGCACTGACGCACCCGTGGACTTAGGTCACCTCATTAATGGGGCTGAACCACATACAATTGATTACATCACCATACCTTTCTTCTTAATCTCTCTTACCAATTTTTGGCATCATCAGTTTGGCGCAGTATGTGGGAAGCGACAAGTTCCTCATCAACAAAATTCTTGACTTGCAGCTCGAGCAGCAGGCCGCCTCCATGACCTCCGAGCAGGTGACAGCGGCGCTCACGCAACTCCTGAAAGGCCAACGGCAAACCCAGCAGCAAATCGAAGCACTGTTGGCCTTGCAGGAGAAGCACCCTTAATTAGAGAACCAGACCGGGAAAAGTGCCCCCGACCGGGAGCCCGGAAGAGTCCGGAACCATACCAACTCCGCGCCGGTATCCCCATCGGATTGGGAACCATCCGGGATGGTGACCGTAGCAGAGCGCCCAGGCGCACCAATCAGTGAGCCCGGACCAATTCTCGTCGGGTGGAAGATGCCAAAGACATCATCAACAGGCATCGCGCCACCAGGGGGAAGGGATCAGGGCCAAAGGCCCAGGTCCAGCCCGGAGCCGGGGAGATCTTAGCACTACAAGGAAAAAGGCTTTTTATGTCACTTTTTAAGTGACATAAATAGGTATTTATGTCATTTTTTTTTCGAGTAAAAAGTGACATAAATGGAGGCGACATAAATGTTTTAAAAGTGACATAAATGTTTCATAATACCAACACATATGTTAATAAAAAGTGACATAAATACTTGAAAGTGACGTAAATACTATTTTATTTATGTCACTTTTAACCTAAAGTGACATAAAAGTATAAAAGTGACATAAATACTGTAAAAGTGACATAAATACTTTAAAAGTGACATAAATACTTTATAAAAGTGACATAAATGTGTAATTAGTTATGTCAATTTTTTTAAATAATGACACAAATGTTTTAAACAATACTGATTCAATATCACCCTGTAAAAACAATATATACCACCATGTACATATATACAATACCACCCTGTACAAAATTAAATCCAACTCAATAATCTATTTCAACTACTAAATTTCATCCATTCATCTCAATATCCACCAATTAATTGGAATGAAAAAAAAATATACAATTAATCCGAGTCAAGTGCTAAACTAATTAACAACATATACATATTACATATTCATCAAAAAGTACTAACAAAACTATGAAAGTAACAAAAAAAAATTAGCCCAACAAAAAAAGTAGTTTGCTTGTTAGAACTTTCCATCAAAATGTGACTTTGTACCTACAAAAAAGAAAAAGTTTTCATTAATTAATTGTGTATATAAAATAATAAAAGAGAAACTATGTTTGTGGTTTTTGAGAGACCAAAATGGGTTCGGGGACTCGGAATGATGAAAGAGTCATTTTTTCGCATTATTTGTTAACCATGATTCCGTTATGCATTCCGTTAGTTCCCACAAGTTTCTTTAGGCATGTTTGAGGTATGAGTAAGGTTTCGTAACGTTTGGTTAAGCGGTTTATAGTTTCAACCCTCAAAACCCCCAAAACTATGTTTTTTCAAGTCTAAGTGATGAAAAAGTCATGTTCTTTGCATTATTTGTGAATCGTGACTCTGTTTTGCATTCCGTTAGTTCTCACAAGTTTTTTTAGACATGTTTGAGGTGCGAGTAAGGTTTCATGGCATTCGGATACACGCTTTAATAGCTTCGACAATCCCACAATTTAGAACATTATTTAAGTTATCTACATAAAACACATATCCCTAGAGGTAGAGGGTCATAGTCCAAAGAATATAAATTAATATGTAAAACTGGCTTTCCTTTTTTTTTATTTGAAGAATACCTCTTTATTAACCATGAACTTCTTGCTTAGGACATTAAGAGGTTGGTTGGTCATATTAGAGGCCATTGCACTCCAAAACCCTGCCCTATTTGAGAAAAAGAAAACAAAAGGTGGGGTGAGGGAAAGGATCAAATATCAGAATCTAAGGAAAAATATTTCAACCAACATATGTTATTTGAGAAGATTACAACAAATTTCAGGTACATCATCCAGTCACAAGGGCTAATTCACTTTATTGTTGTTTGGTCAAGCTTGAAAGGAAAAGTGAGACAATAATTAAGATCAAATGCAAGGTATAATTGCTTACCAATTGAAAGAGGCCTCAGACATGGACGCCAGTGCCACTCCACCAATAATTGGTACAAGAGAAGAAACTACGCATGGAGTAGGAACTGTTGTGCAGGATTACCAGAGAGGGAAAAAGGATGAAACAATTCATAAAACAATGAGTGTTCATCAATAGCAAAGGTAAAAAAAAATTGCAAAAAGGGGAGCCATTAGTAACTCTTAAAAATGTTGTTTAAATACTACTAGTATTGATACCGTTTCTAAAATCTGGTTCAAGGCATTTTAGTACTAGGTCGTCTTGTCTCTTAGTTCTATTCAATGTTCTTCTTTATCAAAATAAAATGAAAATGAAAAGCATGCATGTATATATTTTTATGTATCTTGTTCGTTCAAATTTGTCTGACCTCAAATATGAAAATAAAGGGACTTAATTCAGTCAAAAAGGGTTGAGAACAACAAGCAAACAAACAAGTTTAGTAATGTTACCAACAACAAGGTTGAGGATAAATTGTACTTTACCTCAAGTACAAAGCAATAAAATGCTTGCTTTTCATCCTCATCCTTTCAACCAATCTTCCACGTCAAAGATTTCGGAAAACTTGCTGCAAAAAAGTATATATGCCAAGTGACCAATCATTTATACGAATGAAATATAGAAATTAGATAATAGATCAGTAAATGATTCTACATTGTATGTTGTTCCAAGCTATGGACTAGCTTAGCTTTGGACCTTAGAGTTCAACCACAAAGAGTACCATTCGAAATGTTACAAAAACCTAGAATCTACTAAAGTAGCTATCATGCGCATGTAGTAATCGAACAAACGATTCCCCGGCATGAAGTTGATATTTGGGTTTTAGGAGTTAGAAGTTGAAGATCATACATAATAAGCATGAATAACAATCCTGAATTAAGGAAAGATTGATCGCCAAACATAAAAATTGGATTTAAATACTTTGTTTCGTGCATACATATTGGTTCTGTATCAATACTTGTTTTCTTTATGTTTAGTGTTCAGGAAAAGTGGGTATTAAGAACTGAATTGGAAAACCCCAATTGTGAATAACAGTTCTATGGAAAGGGTTCTATTGATTTTCACTTTCTATGGGTGACTGGACATTTCAGCTTTATTCATATCGCGTGCTAAAAATCTTGAAGAAAGCTTATAGAAATTACGGTCACAAGGATATAGAGTCCTATTCTACACAATGAGATTAGTTTTTGAATTTTGTTTTAGCATCATAGATTGAACATTAGAAGCGAACTGAGAATGTGGTTCTATATTGATGAGATATATTTCTCCTATAACTTTTGAAAAGTGATTCCAAACACAGCCGAAGCCTAGAGCATAGTTCCTTTTCATGGACGTGTAAATGCTTTGGCTGAATATATTATTGCACATGATTACCTGAGGGGTATTGACAAAATATTGTACATCTTTAAATGCTATAGTCAGAGGCTTAAAAGGAAGGATAAGATTTCTTGTACAATTGATCACACACATTAGAAGTTGTTTTGATTACTTAGCAAGGTCTTACAATTCTTTGATTGAAGATTTACTCGTAAGAGCTTTGTTTACCTGTTCTTGGTTTGTCTGCAGCAATTAGAGGAGAAACAGATACATTTGAATCATCTTAAAGATGTGTACAACTTTGGTGGTCTTCTGTTTTTTGTAGATGAGATAACTTTTGTTTAGAAACAATAGCTCGGGACATCCGTGAAGCTGTATTGATGATAGGATAGTAGGTAAACTTAAAAATATTGTTGGTTGAGTATCATGTCTTCTTAGAGCCCTTTTAGATTAGCTTATTTGGGTTCAATAATCACTTATATGGGATTATTGAGACACTTAGGATCCATTTGCAAAAACTTTTTGACAGCTTTTTTGAAAATCTGTTCCACTTTTAAGGATAAACAATAGCTTAAATCAGAAGAAATAATTTGCTTTTTCAAAAATTGATTAAAGAAAAAGTCTCTAATTCCAGCAGCAATACCAAACGCGCTCTTATTGGTTATATTTTTTTTACTTACGGTTGAAGTAAGTTAAGACCAAGGTATATCCGAGGTCAACGCTATTGCAAACCTAGCCAAGACTCCTACATATATCCAATAGTAGTAGTCATCAAAGTCCAAACCACGGCTAGATAAAACTTTGTGCCCTACAGTTGTGTTTCCAGTTGATATCTGCAAGTAATAGCCTTGTAGTGAAGGAGATCTTTTCCCCTTCACTTCTGTAATGATCTTTTGGTTAAATTCCTCAACTGTCCAGTCTTCTCCATCACCTTCAAAATCTCCCTTGATAGCTACTATCTCCACCTTTGCCGAGGCTAGAGGCCCAGAGTTGACAACTTGCCCGGTAAGATCATCGAATAAAGCTACTTTTATGGAATCACCTTCTTCTCCTATAATTTGATATCTGGTCATTATGTGTAGAGAGACGATATTTATAAAATGTAGTCGTAAGCTTCTTTGCTCTAAAGGGCGTATCTCATTTCTAGAGTTCCTGAATAAGTAGGACATGTCACCTATAAATCAGTCACTGACCAGGGTAATTCAACTAGCACAGTTTCTGAAAAAAAGAAAGAAAACAACAGCACCAACAACAATGCATATCAAGCTCTTAAAACACCGTGTTATGTATATGTTGTGTGTAAGCACCCACAAAGACAAATATCAAAAAGGAGAAACGAATAAAACAACACACACGAGAACAAGATTATACATGATTCGGCGAAAGCCTAAATCACTGGAACAAAAGGAACATATATAGGCTTTCATGAGCTTTCATGTGTGCTCAAGCTTGGCTCGTTTATTAAACGAGCTGAACAGAGCTATTATTGAGCCAAGCCACAGTACTTTTCTAAGGAATGATAACCTGTGCAAGGACATTTGGCAGTCCAAACAAATAGAACTCCTCATCTTAATCCGTAAACCAAATTAATGCTTAAAATTGTTTTATATATTTTCATGTACGTTCAGGGAGAGAAGAAAGCTACATCTTTACTCTATGAACTACATCTCTAGGGACAAGTGGACAACAGCGGTCGGGAGCCTGACCACACCCCCAAGACTTACCATTAGCAGTTTATTGTCTATATTGAAAACTCATAATGGATTCACAAACAATGGGCTAAGTTATGCCGATATTATATTGGCTAGATATGGTAAGTGGCAACTAAAGTAAGTAGTTCAAAACTGTTCAGCTCAATAGCATTTTTTTGGTTGACTGGTTAGACTACAAGGCACTAATTACCTCACACTCATCAAATCAAACCTATTAAAAGCATGGAAAGAACTTTGTTTTTTCATTTAATCATGGAAAAACTCATATTTTTGTTTGTAGAAATCTCAATTCCCGCAAATAGGTTGCTGGGAAAACACTTTTTACAAAAGACACTATCTATCTTCTTTAAGGAACTTCCTAAAATCCACAAATAACCCCCTATACCTTTCCCTATGGAGGTTAATTACATAAAAACATTTTCAGCAGTAAAACTAGGCATTTTTCACAGAAGCACCTAAATATGCTTTAAATCCTTATTTCTGTCTAGTATGATCCACAGACACTCATGCATCCAAACAGGGACTAGAACCCTACTTGCCCCAGCTGGGATTGACAATAGCTACAGAAGGTTGGGACTGGAAGGTGTTGTAGAATCCAAATTTTATTTTCTTACCCCAAAACTTATAATAGCAATCTTGCAGATTTTGACATACGTATACTTATAACAAGAGAGAGAGAGAGAGAGAGAGAAAGAGAGAGAGAGAGAGAGAGAGAGTACAAACCCCAGCTCCCATCTGATTAAGCCAGTCATTTGTATGAACAAGGAGGTAACCTCCTGACTCTCCAGGATCTGAATTCACATGATATGATGAAAATGAATACAACGGCGTCACAAATAGGCAATAGCAAGCCAGAATAAAAACATGCACATCAAAAAGTGAGAGAAAATCTAAACCTTACGAGAAGGAAGAGGGGCTTTCGACAAATGGCGTGGAATGATTTCTTGTGTCCAATGAAGCTCGCTGCTCAATTTGTGGTATCCAATTTCATGTTGCTGAGAAATTTGACTATCCAGACCAGAACAAATAACCCAATTGTTGAAACCTACCTTTATCATAGTAAACAACACAAAACACATATATACACATATCGAGGATAGAAAAATCCCCAACTCATTATTGTATATAGAGACATGGTTTATATCAATATGCACACTTTCTCATGCCCGAGATAGAAACATTGAAACCACAGAAAAATACTCGGGACAATAAAAACCGAATTTATAAATTTCTCGTTGTTAAGTGAAATACAGATAACAGGATCTAAAGAAACTAATTTAATGAAGACAAATCAAAAACCGAATGAAATGGATAGTAAAAGCACCAAATATAAATTCAAAAATACCCCTCTCTTATTAGAGTAAACAACACATATATATAGACATACATATACACATATCGAAGATAGAAAATTCCCCAAATCAGAGATTTCGCCTTACACTGCACTAACTAGCTATAGAAATATCGGTCCATATATCGATCAAAATTTTTAGCTAACTAGTTTTAAAATATATAATAAAGATGTTTGTTATGTGTCTTTGCATGATCATGTGTTATATATATATATTAGTAACAGTACTGGTCATGCATGTCCTCCTCTCATCTGTTTTAATATTTATGGTTGTGGCTTTTACTACTTTTCACCTTGTACGTTACTCATGCAACAATGTCTTCCACTTGATATCCTAAATAAAATAAAAGGTGATCTTGTGTTGTATAACATATTCATGCCCTGCTTGCTTTTATGTTTAATTAATTTGTTGTTGGATTTCTCTAATACATAGGGAGGGCGAATAATTTATTAATTAAGCTCACTTGGGCTATTGTGCACGTGTGCACTTAGGCTATTGTGCGTGTGCGCACTTAATTGGGCTACTGTGCACGTGTGTTGTGCGCGTGCTGCTGCTATGCGTGTGCTGTGCTTTGCTGTGCACGTGGGTTGCGCAAGTGCTGATGTGCATGTGGCTATGCTGCTGTACGTGCACAGCACAGCACCTGCCTAGAATGCCCAGCACAGACACAAGACCTGCCCACGCCGGCCCGCCCGCTCGCGCACACGACACTACCAATAGCCAGCCTAGTGCACAGGCTCTGCGCAGGCACACATGCCAGCCACAACACCAGCCTAGCACACAGCCCTGCACGCATGCGCATGCCAAATCAAGCGATTCCCAGTCCAAGAAAAGAAATAGAAAAAGAAAAGAAAAGAAAGGAAAGGAAAAAAAAAGTTTTTGAACTGGGAAATGTTTTCAAAAACCTGTTGGCCCCAAAACCTCTTGTATATCAAAAATGCGTTAGCACCAAAATTTTCTTCTAAAAGGTACCAAGTTGATCAGAATGGTCCTGTTTATCGATCTCAATATTAGTTTTGTTGTGAAATCCAAACACAATTGATCGCATTAAAAATCAGCACTTTCAACATAAGATCTATGTATCTACATCAAATGGTAAAATAAATAACCATAACCTCCGTGATTATCAACAATAAATCCAACAAAAATGAAACCTCTGTCCGTTGTGATCCTAGAGCACCAAAGTAAACCCAGCTTTACGTTTATAGAGTCCACAAAAAAGATAACAGAAAAATCTTTGACCCTGTTACCCACTTCTTCTTTTTTTTTTTCCCGTTAAAATATCATAAAAACCGAAGGGTTTAAGAACAGTACCTATGAGGGAGGCTGATCGGGAGAGAACAAATCCTAATTATACGCCTTAATTCACATTCGTTAGCTATTTTTATCTTGTTTTTGTGTAGTTTTACTTTATTTTCTATTTTCTGTCAGGTTTTAGAAGAAAACAAGGAGATTTGGGTAAGTAAGGTGAAAAAGCAGGCAGAAAAAAGCTAGAAAAAGCCCTTCGCGCGAGCGGCCCACTCGCGCGAGATCCCAGAATTCGCTCGTGCGACCGTCCCAATTACGTGCTCGCGCAGCCCGCTTGCGCGATCCGTGCAAAAATCAAAGTTGCGTAATCTGCTATACTGAAGAGTCCTATGCAAATGAAACTGCTTAATGACGTCCGGATTGGAAATAACAGCTATTTTAGTTAGTTTCAGAATAGGAAAGCTTCCCAAAACTCTTATAAACTCTATATATATTTAGTTTTTATAAGTTTTGAGGGTTACACATTCTTTCATAGAGAGCTTTGGAAGGCAAGAGGAAGGAGAAGAGCAAGTTTGAAGGTCTCTAATGGCTTCCATCAAATCAATCTTCATGCTTTCGCCCACCATGTGCAACTAAACTCCTAATCTAGGGTTTCAATGAAACCCTAGCGATGTAAAGGGGGATTCTATGCTTTTCTATTTTAGGGTTTATGTATTGGATAGTGATTGTATGTTGGTGGATTATTTATAATCAGTTTTTAATGTTAATAATCAAAAGTATTTTGGATCTATTCTTGTCTTAGATTTTTCCTTATGCTTATTGAACTCAATAGTCCTTGATTTCTGTGATTGATAGGAGTATTTACATACAATGGTGCCTATGTGCTTGTGATGTTTACATCTTTTATAATTCATGCTTAGGAAAGATGAGTTATGCTACACCCTAGTTATAGGTAGATAATTCATGTGAACCATAGATGGGTTATGCTTAGATTGAACTAACAATATCTTCTTGACGATACTATTGGGCTTATAGCTACGATAGATCATAACCATCCAAACATAGAACTTAGAATAGAAAGTATAGACCCCCGATGCATAGTTAGTGGTGGATTTGTAATCCTGGATCTCATCTAATCATATTTAAACCAATTTTCAATTAAGCATACAAGTTTACTTAGATTTAATTCGAGACTTTATTTCCAAAATTTCATAGTTTAATTTATAGTTTAACTTAGTAGTAACAATCAAATTCTAAACCAACCAAACTTTCGAGTTTCTTATAATTTAATAGATTAGATTTCAGTAATTAAAGGATAAAAATTCATCAATCTCTGTGGGTTCGACCTTTACTTTCCCTATTGCAAATCTTTAAAAAATTAAAGTACACTTTTCATATCTTGATTTTGACAAGGCAATTATTTTTAGAGAGGCAAGGTTGAATGTTGAAAGCCACTTCATTGCAAAGCTCTTGCTGAAACAAATGAGACCAGAAGTCTTAAAAGTGACCAAAAGTCTAAAAAGTGAAGCCATGTTGCATAAAAGTAATCATCTTCTATAATTCAAGAAATCCGTGTAAACCAATCACTCCATAGCCATGAGTTCATCACTATACTTCAGTGGTTTAGTGTACCGCTTTACAATGTGAATGACAACACACATTCAAGTACAAACTTATTCTCAAGGATCTTGTACTTTTCAATATCTAAATGTTCTACTTTTCAACCACCACACTCATGGTTGTCCATTAAATAGAGGATCCATTAAATACAACAATGAAAAGAAGCCATTTTAAGCATTCTCTGTCCTTCCATAGAAATCTTCCTGAGAATCAAATGGAGCCTAATAGGTACTTAGACAACTCACAACCTGCCTTTCCTTCCTAAACATGAGATAAAGATTTTGTAGAAAAAAGGAGGCATAGAATCCAAATAAAGAGTAATAGAGACACCTGCTGCAATCATACGATAATGCTCAACCATAGGACCAGATTTGCTTACTTCTGTGGTAGAGTAAATGAAATGAAACAAATAGAAATGAGAATTTAATTAGGGGCTATTAAATTAATAAATAGAAAGGAAGATAAATAAACAGGAGAGAGAGAGAGAGAGGATATCTTAAAGATCAAATACACCATCTAAATACATGTCTACATAATTGCTAAAATAGATACATTGAGCACGTTTTCTATTGTGGTAATTCTTTATCTTTTCCTACCGATTATAATAAACCAAAGGGCCATCCATTTTCTTTTCAAACAATGCTATGATTCCCAAATGCTTTGGTAATTGTACCATCTAAAACAAAGTATTTGGAAACCAAATTTAGGATTAAAATTTGGGAACCGCCATATTGCTAATCCCAAATTCAGGAATTGAAAGTTGGATGAAACCTAAACAGTAAAAACTATCAAGCACACCAAACTCTAAAGCCCAATTATGATCTTGTAAGGCTTACAACAAAAGTCTGTACGCAGGAAAAAAAAACAAAGCTTACTAACACAATAAGAAATGCAAAAGGTACACTACAAAATCTAAAAGAAAGAATGTGTGTTAAGAAAATTGGTTCCAAAGATTTACATGACAGTAGCTTGGGCACTTCCTACACTAAATTGGTTGCATCATGATTTGAATCCCTAAATCAAAATATCTAGACCAAATAAAACTCCATTAGAATCAATCAATATGGTTAAAAAGGGAAAAAGAAAACAAAATCAAATTGACTTTAAAAGTCATACTTTATCTTTAATTAGTCTCCACATAATTCTTGCCGTATCATTGCCTGTAATCACAAAATATACAAAGAAACAAAACAGAAAGAAACCCTATAGCAATCGAAAAGTAACCATCCTTTTTGAGGACGGGATTGTGAACTTTGATACGAAAAGTTTGAAATTCCGGAATAAAAGTAAAATATGGGTGCTCTCCGTTGAATTCAGGCAGTTGGCTTCCAAAAAAATAAAAATAAATACAAGACCTTGAATCGAATTCCTTCACTGTGAATGGACTACATAAATCAACAGAAACAAAACATGATTTCGAAGGAAGCACGTTAACAAATACCTCATATCCAAAACACGATGGACATACCAATAAAGCAACCTTCAAAATCTGTTCAAAAATTGCATCAACAGGATTAAAATGAAGTTAATCAAATAAATAGCAGTGTTGGCTGCAAAAAATCGACAAACCCATGAGCTCAAAAATAAATGATTCAAAACAAAAATAAGAAAATAGAAAAATAAAAAAAGCAAAAAACCTTGTAATGAGAAAGTACATCAGAAACCCCTAAGAACAAAATCAAGTTTTTTACCCACCTCCATATCTACGCCATCGCCATATGTATCAGAATGTTTTCCTATATATATGTGTGTGTGTGTAGACACCCAATTTTGACCACACTGATAGGATTTAGGGTGGACAACGTCTTGGAGGATTCGATGATGAAAAGTACCCCGTGGAAGGTACTGGATTCCACACAATCAGAAGATCGGACTTCGGAAAGTGACTTCAAGCTCAGAAAAGCCCTTTTCCATGGATAAATCCCGGTTTTGTCAAAATCATCTCTCAGAATTCATATTCTCTCAGGGTTATATGAACATTAAGTGTTCTAAACGCAGTATTCTAGGTATCCAGAGATTCAATTTTAAAGAAAAGTTCGAAATCGACGCACATTTGAAAGCAATTTTGGAAAAGACGTCATTTGATTTCAAAAAGACGACGAAAGTTCCGGAGGACTTCCGGACTTCAATTGGACTTCAATTCTCATTATAAAACCTCTGGAAATATTTTTATACTGAAATTCAACCTGACAGCTTTCCAACGGTACGTAAACGGACAATTTCGGACACCAAAAAGCATTTTTACAAAAATCTGGAAAAGCAGTGCACGTGATTTTTGAAACAGGGTTTGTGGGTGACCAGAGGAGCAAGAATAGTAAGTGGCGGTTTTGGGTATGGGGGTGGCGGGTCCCACCATAACCGCCACTTCCATTTGTGTCCTCCACGGAGCTTTTTGAGTTCCAGACCCTTCTAGAAGCTTCCCACTGCGAGGAAATTGCCTGGAAATTGCGTTTAGGCTCCGAAATGGCCATTTTAACCCTCTTTTAAGCTCTAAAAATCCTGTTTTAACCCTGAAACTTAAGAGCTAAGTCTTCAAAACTCTATATAAGATCTCATACATCTCATATGAGATCACATCTTAACACACTAGACACTTGGAAGAGATACACTTGAATATACTTGGAGATACAAACACACATAGAAGCACATACAAGAGAGATAAGTATACTTTGAATATACTTTCAATTTAGGTGAATTCTAGAGAGAGAAAATTATGAATTGAATTTAGATTAACTTAGGCTAATTAGACCACAATTTGAACATCAATTGCCTCCCTCAACTTCCATGGATGAGTGCTTGAAGAACACTTGAATAACACTTGAAGAAGAAGATCTTCAAATCAATTTTGGTCTTGTAATTGAGAATCCTCCAAGAGGTAAACACTATAGTTCATCTCTAATTCCTACTTTGTATATATAGATCTATAAGATTTGGATCTAACTTAGTTCTATTTCTACTTATTAGAACACTCATCTTCTTCCTCTCATGTTCTTCACACACTCACATAGTTAGATCCAAATCTCTTTGATTTTTATTGATAATTTACAATTAGAGATTGTTTTTCACTTTGATTTTCAATTTTGGTTTCATTCTTCAATTTTAGTTTAGATTCATGCATACATGATTATATATATATACATATATCTATTTTGAATTCCATGATGGTTTGGAAATATGATCTATGAGAAGGATGATTTCTATGTTCATACCTATCTCTTGATTATTCCTATTACCTAGAATTCCTATTGAATTTCATCTCCAACATGATATTTATAAGTCCCTTTGATCCTTGATCTAAAAGTTCTTCATAGAACTTGAGGGCTAAATTGATTGGGAATCATGATAATTAAGTTGATCTATGAGTTTGATCTCTCTAATAAGCTTCAACTATCACTAAAATGTTTTCCTCACACTTTAAAATGAACTAGATAAAAATTCAGCAAAGCAGATTGGTTTTGTCCATTAGATTTGGTCCATCAAAACCCATAGTTTGATGGATTTCAAATTTTCTGGGTAAACTTTGATGAATTAGCTTTCATCCGGTCCGTTTTGAGAGCTTTTAGGATTCATATACTATTTTTAGAAATTGTTGAGAAATCGGTTGACAGATTTGAACATCGTCTCTTTGTGCTTGAATTTCAGAAAATCTATAATAGTTATCGACGTTCCGCTTTTTGGGGATGATTCCTAACTCATATATCTATATGCCGATGTAAAATCGTGAGCATACGATCGAGTTAGGATCGTTTTCTAAGCGTTTAAAGTTGATACAACTATTCTGGAATTTTCTAAGTTTAATTACAAATATGATTATGTATACAAAATGGTCATACCTTGATCACTCAACAACAATTGATGAATAAAACTTGGTTTAGAAATCATCTAGGATAAATGGATGAGAGATCAAAAGCTTAAATCAACTTGGTTAACATGATTCATGAACTTCTATTATACTTCTATTATGTTTTGCATTCATTTGTCAAATGATACCAAATTTCCAGAATAACAGAGTCTGTTTAAAACACTTTTTCAGAAACCTTGTGATTACAGAATGTCCATGGGTTTATTTTTATCATATACTACAATGAAATAGCTTTCTTTTGACACCAAATAGAGCTTCATATGATTTTTGTAGATTTAATTATGATTTTTACAAGAACAGTGGACAATCCTGATCCACTATTCCCAAAACATTTATTTCTCAAACAATAAAATTGATATTGAGGTCCCACTTTTTGGAGAAGTTCCCTAAGACATGTATCTAACTTTCTGTAAAAGGGTTTTTATCCAGCTCATGTTTAAGACCACTTTTGATAGGATTCATTAGAGGTTGCTGAATCTGGAAATTTGATTGATGACATGTTTCCTTTGTTTATCATGCATATCATTTGTTTGCTTGTATTTTTGCAATGCTTTGGGTATTCTTTGGTGTCTTAGTGCAGAGAATTAAGTGCCTTGGACCCGGACGTCGATTTGTGGTTTGCCTCGTCTACATGTGGCTTAGTGCCCATGTATCATGTACTATCTCTATCCTTTCTTTTAGAATTTTTCTAGGTTTACAACTTTGATTTCAACGACACATTTCCTTTAGGATAAGTCTCCGTTTATATGATTATTTGTTAGAGACATCTTATCTAGGATTGTTGCATGATTGCATTGCACGTTTACATTCTTTTTGCTTTCGCGACTCCGCTTGAGTCAACCAATGTAAGTCTTCTCGTTCCCTTTGCATATCATGACATGTTTACTTTATTTGCATCGGTCCCGGGCGGGACTAGCCACTGTGAGTATACTTCTCCCTTGTATTGCATGAGCATCCGCTTTCTACTTGATTTAGTCTCTTGAAATGATTTTCATTAGATGTTTCTTTTTGCCATGTATATATCTATCTAGTATGTTTGAGGAAACAACATCTATTATGAATTAATAACAAGGATATTTGAATCAAGGCCTACCATTCGGTAGGGCGAGGAGGGGGTGCTTTAGTCCTGCTTGGGCTCCTTCCCCTCTCGTACCAAGACCCCCGAACCTTGTTTCTGGTAATGAAGGGCGAGTAACCTTATTCAATTTTGGGCGAGTCAAACTTGGGTTTCCTAATTCCCGATAAAAATTAGGTGGCGACTCTTTGTCTCTAGGATCGCGTGAGGAAGTCCTAGTTTTCCCTGAAGTGTGCTCCTTGGGATCCGTCCCGGGACACTATCGAGGGAGAGCGTCAGGACCTCCTCATTCGCAGTGGTCCACAATCTGGCGACTCTGCTGGGGATTTGAACATGAAACCGATGGTTTCTTGTTCTTCGAGGGTTTGACTTGAACCAATGAATATCCTTGTTATTAATTCAATAATCATGTTGTTTCTGCCTGCATTTGCACTTGCATTGTTCTTTCACCGCGACTGCTTGAGATCATTGCCTTGAAGATAGAGGGTCCTCTTTCCTCTATTTGTCAAGAGTTTTGGTAGCATGTAGTCACCGTTAGCCTTGTACCGCGTGCGGTATATAGAGCCTATGTGTGAACGGCACGCCCTCGGGGAGGCGGTCAACCACACCGCTGAGCTTGCTAATGGACCCTTTATGAGACTAAAACCCGGCCTTTGCATATAGTTTCTATAGAACCCTTCAATTAGGATCTTGATTATCATCTTTGATTAGGACAATGTGATGAATTACTTGCGCTTGCCCGTAAGGGATTATGTGGATGATGAGGACGTGTATGCGAAGGCATCATCAAACCTTGTATGGTGGATTCCTCTAGGATAGTATGGTCTTTATCCGAACATCCAATCATTATTTGAGGACAATTTTGAAAATTTTTGAAATTATAAGCACTTCTTTGAAAAACCCCAAGTCTTTTGAAAATTCCAAGAATATCCCTTTTGAAAATTTGCTTTGAGATTCACTTTCACAAAATCTTTCCAAAATTCTCCTTAGATTTTAGAGAATTTCAAAATTCCTATTTTCAGAAATCATGATCACACTTTGATGATTCAATTTCAAATTCTCCTAGATTTTAGAGAATTTCAAAAAAAAAAAATTTTACTTTGGTCTTCAAGAAATCATGATGATTCAATTTCAAAATCTTCCTCTCAGATCTCAGAATTTCAAAATTCCCACCTCAATTTTTAAGAATCATGATTTCTCACCACAAGCATTGATGGTTCAAAAATTCTTTTGAAAATTACAAATCTCCCTATCTCTTTCAAAGATTTTCATGAAAAATTTCAATTTTGAAAACATGAACCATCAAGAATTTCAAAACTCAAAATCCTTGGATAATGATTGGATTAGTAGGGTGATTAGCATACTCAAGGAATCTTATGTGCTTATGTGCTGATGTGCTAGGTCTAAGCTAGATTAAGGTGCATTGCATTTAGATTAGATTGCATTTCATCTGCATTGCATGCACTACACGAGCATTGCATATACGACTCACGAGTGCGACGCCTCTAATATACTTTTAAAAAAAAAAGAAAAGTTTTGTTTTCCTCAGAATTTTGAAAGCTTGAAAAGATTTCTTTGATTTTAAGAAAAATGTTTTTGAAAAAGGAAATGATTTTCCATTTATGATTTCCATCTTTGTAAATCCACCTTCTTATATCATTCTTTGAAAAATTCTTTTGCAATAAAGATACCTGATTATTTGAAAATCCCTAAATAAACCAGATAAGAAAAGATAGGACCGAAAAGTTGTACTCCTTTCTGGGTCAGAGCTCCGAACAGCCGTTTGATCAGATCAGGGTTAGAAGAAGGAACAGCCGAGTCGACTAGGGTTGAAGATATGACATACGAAGCGGATATGGAAGCCAGATTGGCCGCAATGCAAGCTGCCTTGGATCAGAGCAGGGAGCAGAATCGAGAACAACTTGCCACTATGATGAGAATGATTGAGCAGCTAACTAATCCACCACCACCACCTCCAGAGCATCATGAAGAAGAAGATTTTGGGGAGACAGTTCAACCAAAGGTTCAGCTAGATCAGGAAATTCAGGACAAGTTGGCCAAGATCGACAAACTAGAGAGTGTGATCAGAAAGAGCAAAGGGGTGGATGAGTATTTGTTCGATGTTGAAGGGTTGTGTGACGCTCCAAAAGCCAAACTCCCATAGAAGTTTAAGATGCCGCATATTGAATTTTTCAATGGAACCGGAAATCCAAAGAGCTATCTGAGGCTTTATGTAGGAACTTTGCAGCCCATGGGCATTGGATCTGACCTCTTCGCTCTATTGTTTCCAAGAGTTTTGAGTGGAGCAGCACTTTCATGGTACTTGACGTTGGAACCAGCCATAACCAGAGATTGGGAGGCATTGGCCAAAGCTTTCGTGGCTCAATATTCATATAACCAGTTGTTTGATGTAACTGCAAGAGATCTAGAAACCACCCGACAAGAGTACAGGGAATCCTTCGCAGGTTTCCTTACTCGTTGGAGAGCTAAAGCTGCTCAAATGACTAGCAGGCCAGCGGAAAAAGATCAGGTCCGAATGATCATCAAGAATCTACAGCCCGAATACTTGGAAAGGCTAGAATTTCAGTCCATTGTGAGTTTCGAACAGCTGTTTGATGTGGGAACTTTGATAGAAGATGCCATTAGAGATGGAAAGATCAAGAAAGAAAGCACGAGCAATCGATACAGAAAGTCAGAAAGGCCAGTCTATCATCAGTCTGCTGACGTCAACACACTATCTCCTCAGCCTTTTCAGAAAGAGCGTCGAAGTATGGCTAATGCAAGAGGAAGTCAAAATCAGAAACAGTCGAGAGAGAAAAGAGAATTTTCCGACTTGGGGATGCCACTAAGCACCGCACTTGAAAGAATGATAGAAAAAGGGTACTTGCAGAAATTGGAACCTAAACCAGATCCAAATCCACTTCCACCGGGTTTCAAAACAGAGTTCTTTTGTGACTTTCATCAAGGCCGTGGACATAGCACAGATAGATGCTGGAGACTTCGCCATGAAATTGAAGACTTGATTGAAAAAGGGGTCATCTCCCCTCCTCCCTCTCAGCCAAATGTTCAGAAGAATCCTCTCCCTAATCATAAGGGGAACATGCCAAATGTTAACTTTGTAGAAGAAGGATCTCAGATTTATAACCCAAAGATCTACATCACATCCTCGAATCAACCAGCTATGGATGTTCAACTTTCGGAAGACGCTGCAATTTGCATCTTGAGGAATATGGAAGAGGAAGAATGGGTCGAAGAAGCACTGGCTTTTGAAGAAGAAATAGCCAACGGAAATCTTACAATTGAATGGTGGGATCCCAATGCCATCACCGACGACTCGATCTGGTATGAGGAAGAAAAGCCCATAGAAGCAGTCACCGAGAAACAAAGCACTGAGCCGATAGAAGAATTGCTAAAGCCTGTCGAGAACCTTGAAATCAAAGATGACGATCTTATTGCAATGATGGAAGAAGAAGAAGATTGGTGGTATGATGATGAGGATGATTCCGTTAATAATACCATAATCCCCGATGATTCTGTTTGGAAAATCACTGTTGGCACCGAAAAGTTAGCCAAAGAACTTGAGTCTATCTGGATCACCAATGAAGCAAACCACTTGACCCGTTCCGGACGTCATTTCAAGCCTCATGAGTTAGAAAATCGTGGAAAAGAAACATGGAATGAGAAAGAAGTCGTCAAAGCAAAAGAGGCTGGTAAAGAAGCCGTGAGCGAAGAAGAAGATGAAATCCTAAAGCAATTGAAGAAAACACAAGCTTGGATCTCAGTACGGGGATTACTTATGACCTCTCACAAACACAGGCAGGCCATGCTCGATACTCTCAATCGTTTGGATGTTTCTGTCAATGCTACTCCCGAAGATCTAGTAAACATGATCTCTTCAAAGCCTTGTAAGCTTGTAATCACATTCACAGATGAAGATTTACCGCCGGAAGGGGCACACCACAACAGAGCTCTCTACATCACTGTACATTGCCTAGGGAATAGAGTACCGGTCTGCTTGGTAGATAATGGGTCAGCCTTGAATGTATGTCCTCTCCAAACAGCTCTCAGAATGGGGTTGTCTATTTCAGAACTCTTGCCATCAACACAAACTGTGAGGGCCTATGATAACACCAAAAGGGCCATTGTAGGAATGATTAAGTTGAAAATTGAAGTCGGGCCATTAAACAAAGAAGCTGATTTCCAAGTGATTGATATTCCGGCTAGCTTTAATCTGCTATTGGGACGTCCGTGGTTACATGTGAATGATGCAGTCGCCTCCACTCTCCACCAGAAAGTCAAGTTCATCTGGAAAGAGGATGTGGTAACAATCTTTGGGGATAGCTGGATCAAAGAAGAAGGGACAAGCCATGGTCCTGTGCTAGAAGTCCAAACACCGGAAGAAGAAAATGAATTGGGAGGATTCAACTTTGTGGGAATGATAAATGAAGGAGCTAAGAAAAAGAAATCCGTTTGGGATCGACTCAGCTATGAGAAGAAACTTCCTGATGCATCTGTCTGGGGCGAAGAAATCACTCCGATCAAGAAAAAGAAGCCGTTCATCACCGGACGCGAATATAGAAAGATGTTCGAGAAGGGAAACCCGGTTGCCAAAGATCTACAAGAAGAAGTGGGACAGAATTGGATCCCTGAAGTCATGCCATTGTACTTTGACCAGTATGCCAATCCTAAAGTGGCTCATATGGTGCGGAAGATGAACTATTTTCCTGGAATGGGACTAGGTCGTCGTCAACAAGGAATAACTGAACCACCGAACTTCCACGAACAGAAAGATAAATCTGGGCTTGGGTATCAATTGACTGAAGAAGATAAGAAGAAGATGACAAAAGGAAAAGGGCCGATGGTTGTTTATGGGCCAAGAATCCTGAATGGATACTTCGTGAAAGAAGGCGATGACTTTCCCTTCTGTGGGTTCCCTGAACCATGGTATGATCCGGCTACCAAGAACATTAAGCCTGGATTTGAGATTTTCTTCAAACATGAGTTCTCCGACTATGAGGATCCGTTCTTGTATACTCCGCCTATCAAGAAAGAAAGGAAGGACTGGGCTGAGCTGATGACAAGTGATGATTTGAACATGCTAATGGATGAAGAGCTGAACATGCTGATGGATGCCGAAGAAGCACTGGGAAATGTGAAAGAAATCAAGCCAATAGAGGGAGCTCTGAACAATTGGGTGATAGAATCGGAAGTCAACAAATCCCCTCCCCCATTTCCCCGGAAGTCTGTAAAGGCCAATATGAGCCATGATGTTGAGTCTGCTTTTGTTTTTGATGTACCCAAAAATGTTAATGAAATGAACGAGGATTTTGCTTACTCTTCTGTGTCTGATGATCTTGATTTTGAAATTTCTGAGGATTTGCAAAGATTAATTGAAAATGAAAATGAATCTGCATGCAAGATTATTGAAGAAACTTTGCTAATAAACTTGGATAATGAAGATAATCCACAAAATGTTCATATTGGCACCACACTCACTTCACAAGAAAGCAATGAACTAATCAACTTATTAAAAGAATTTAAAGATGTTTTCGCTTGGTCCTACCAAGATATGCCAGGCATCGATCCAGAGATTGTCCAACACCACATCCCTCTCTTTCCAAATTCAAAACCTGTTAAGCAAAAGTTGAGACGCATGAGACCCGAATGGACTTTGAAGATCAAAGAAGAAGTTGAGAAACAATTGAAAGCTGGATTCCTGATGGTAACCCAATATCCGGAATGGATAGCCAATATAGTTCCTGTGCCAAAGAAGGATGGAAGGATCCGTGTATGTGTTGACTTCAGAGATCTAAACAAGGCTAGTCCTAAGGATGATTTTCCGCTTCCACACATAGATGTTCTGGTAGATAGCACCGCGGGGCATGAGTTGTTATCATTCATGGATGGTTTCTCAGGGTACAATCAGATTTTAATGGCACCCGAAGACAGAGAAAAGACTACATTCACAACTCACTGGGGGACGTATTGCTACCGAGTAATGCCATTTGGGTTAAAGAATGCCGGAGCGACCTATCAGAGAGCTGCTACTACTTTGTTACATGACATGATCCATAAAGAGGTAGAAGTTTATGTGGATGATATGATTGTTAAGTCCAAAGAAAGAAGTGGGCATTTAACAGCACTCGCCAAGTTCTTTGAAAGATTAAGGAAATACAGAATGAGATTGAATCCACAGAAATGTACTTTTGGAGTTACCACCGGAAAGCTGCTAGAGGAATTGAGGTTGACCCCACAAAGATCAAGGCTATTATGGATATGCCGCCTCCGACAAATGAAAAGGAAGTAAGAGGGTTTCTGGGAAGAATCCAATTCATCAGCCGCTTCATATCTAAGCTCACTGCTACTTGCGATCCGCTTTTCAGCTTGTTGAGAAAAGGGAAGAAATTCGAATGGGACAATCAATGTCAAGAAGCTTTTGACAAGATCAAGGCTTATTTATCAAACCCACCGGTTCTTTCACCCCCGAAGTCAGGGAAGCCTTTGCTGTTGTACTTATCCGTGTCAGAGAATGCTATGGGATGCATGTTAGCCCAAGAAGGAGATGAAGGGCGTACAGAGAAAGCCATTTACTACTTAAGTAAAAGGATGACTGGATACGAATTGAAGTATTCTCCGTTAGAAAAGACATGTTGGGCTTTGGTTTGGGCCACTCGTCGTCTGAGGCATTATATGTTGGCCTTCCCTGTTGCTTTAATCTCCCGAATGGATCCTTTGAAGTACCTATTTGAAAAACCAGCATTGACCGGAAGAATCTCCCGATGGACATTGATGCTATCTGAGTTTGACTTGATACATGCTACGAGTAAATCTGTTAAAGGAAGGGCTGTCGCAGAACATTTAGCAGAACATCCGATAAATCTGGAAAACGAAGGAGAGTTCATGTTCCCTGACGAAGGATTGATGGAATTAAAAGAAGATGTGTGGAAAATGTATTTTGATGGAGCTGCAAACCAGAAAGGATATGTAGTGGGGATCATCCTTGTATCCCCTGAAGGAGCACATACCCCGTTCTCTATTAAGCTGAAGTACACTTCCACCAACAACACTGCTGAGTATGAAGCTTGTATCTTGGGGCTAGAAGCCGCATTGACTTTGGAGGTAAGGAAACTTGATGTATTCGGGGATTCCAATTTGATCATATCCCAAGTTCGAGGAGATTGGAAAGTCAAGGAAGAGAAGTTAAAACCCTATCATGAGTATCTTGATTCTTTACGAACTCGTTTCTTGCATATCACGTTCTTCTACCTGCCTCGAGAAGAAAATCAGCTAGCAGACTCTTTGGCTACTTTAGCGTCAATGATTGAGATTCCTGTGGGGATAAAGCTAACTCCTTTGATGATTGAACAAAGGGAAAAGCCGTCTTATGAGATGATTGGGGAAATAGAAGAAGCAGAAGAACTTCCGTGGTACACCGACGTGTGGAACTTCATTGAAAATGGGGAATATCCGGAAAGCGCCTCCGAGAAAGACAAGAGAGCCATAAGAAGATTCTCGGCTCAGTTCATGATTTGTGGTGGAAGTCTATTGAAGAGATCTTACAATGGATTCAACTTGACATGTCTATATGGAAACAGTGCGAGAAAGATGATGGAGCAAATTCACGAAGGGGTGTGTGGTCCTCATATGAGTGGACACATGTTAGCTAAGAAGATCATCCGACAAGGATATTATTGGACTACTATGGACAAGGACTGCTATGAATATGTCAGAAAATGTCACAAATGTCAGATCCATGCCAATATGAAGCATGTGCCGCCGTCACTGCTATACAACATGACTACCCCTTGGCCATTCTCAGTTTGGGGAATAGATGTTATTGGAGAAGTAACCCCGAAGGCGTCTAATGGGCATCAATACATCCTGGTAGCAATTGATTATTTCACAAAATGGGTGGAAGCAGAGTCTTATGCGACATTGAAGGCTAAAGATGTGGCCAGATTTATCAGAAGAAATATAATCTGCCGATACGGGGTCCCTCATGAGTTGATATCCGATCATGGCAGTCACTTCCAGAAAAAGGTTTTGGATCTACTAGAAGAATACAAGATCATGCACCACATGTCAGCGCCGTATAGGCCACAAACAAATGGGGCAGTTGAAGCAGCTAATAAGAATTTGAAGACGATCCTAAGAAAGATGACTGATACATACCGAGATTGGCATGAGAAGTTACCGTATGCACTGTGGGGATACAGAACATCTATCCGAACATCTACAGGAGCCACTCCTTATTCATTGGCTTACGGAATGGAAGCAGTACTCCCAGTTGAAATAGAACTACCATCTTTGAGAGTTGTGGCAGAATCCGAGATTCCAGAATTTGATTGGCTAAGAGATAGATATGAGGAGCTAATGTTACTTGATGAGAAAAGGTTGGCCGCAATTGATCATGTGCATGTGTATCAGAGAAGAATAGCTCGAGCATTCAACAAGAAGGTCCGTCCAAGAAAACTTGAGGAAGGCGACCTTGTGCTTAAAGCCTTAAAAGCACCCGTTTTCGATCCTAGAGGGAAATTCAAGCCAAATTGGGTTGGCCCATACGTCATCAAGAAGCTTCTCTCTGGAGGAGCGGCATACCTGATGGATCTAGATGGAGTTGAGTTCAATCAGCCAATCAACATTGACCGTCTCAAGAGATACTATGCTTAAAAGCCTTTTCTTTCAAAACCTGTTCTTTCAAAACCTCCAGCATTCGAGGAACTATACTTGACCTGATTCCCACTTGGGGATATGTAGGCAACCTGCTCGGTTCGGTCACTGCTCCTGAAACCCTCAACCATACTTTCTTTCAAGACCTGGCCGAACTACTTTGGATCTGATTCCCACTTGGGGATAAGTAGGCGAGCTTTCCTGGCTCTCGATCCCTGAACCTTGCAAACTAGGGGCAAACTTTCAAGTTTGCCCAAAGCCTCAAGATATCACTGCCACACTAGGGGCAAACTGCGTTTGCCCAAACTTCCATTTATCTCTGTCAACTAGGGGCAAACTGTCGTTTGCCCATACCTCGCTACCTGTCCTCTCTGGATCACTTGGCTATCAGAATTAAAGCACCTAAGTGAAAAATCTGGTAATTCTTGATATTAAGTTGAAAAGTTTTTTTAGCAATCTAAAGATGTGAATCTAATGTCAAGACTGAAACATTATGTGGAAAATTTTCAAAAGCTTCAAGATTACATGCAAAGCTAACACAATATCCTGCTACAAGATAAAATCTCATTTTCAAAACATGCAAATCCTTAGAAAATTCAAATATCCAAGTCAAAAGACATTGTCGAGAAAGAGGAATCGTCAGAAATTTCCTTTCCCTGTAAAATCGAGTCCTGTGTGTCAGTGTGCAAAGTGTCAATCAAATCAGTCTCGTGACAAAGGATGCAAAGCGAAACAGAAGGATAGCATAAAACAGCATCAAGCAAAGTCAAGAGTACAAGCCCATCAAGTCTCAGACAGAATACATCAACATCAGTCTCAGCACAGAAAGCAAGAAAAACAGAAAGATAGTCATGGGTGCATATGATCATCATCAGCGACGACGAGTAGCCCGTGGGTACCGAGCAGGCATATCTGAGGCCGTAGAGCTATCATCATCTTCAATTTGGCGCCTTCGCCTAGACCCACCAGCCCCACCAGAAGGGCCTGCATTCATCCGCTCCAACTGTGATTGAAGCTGCCTAACTTGAGCCACCTGTGGAAGAAAAGAATCAGTATAGGGGTTTGAAAAAGCAATGAGATAAGAAGAAAAGGTCAAGAAATTTACCAGGGCCGCATCACGGTCTATGTAAGTCTGGCACATGCCATCCCACTGCAAAGAGAAGAAAGATATGGTCAGAAAGATCAGAAGAATCAGAGGTAATGAGTTCAGAAATTACTTACATGTCCCTCACGAGCAAGGCTCCAAGCCCTCAGATTCTGTGCATAAGCTCGCTCTTCATTGAAAACGGCTCGGGGAACGGACTCATGTTGTTCTGAAACTAGCTGAGGCTCTACAAGATCACGGGGGATCTCTACAGAAGATATAACTCCGCGCAGCATGGTCGAGGCTCGCCAATCACAAGGAGGAATGAGAGGTAGAGGTCGACCAGGGCCATCCACAAAAGAACTCCCCTGCAAATGATGATGAGAAATAAGATAAAGCAAGCATTCGATCAGAAATGAAGAAGTCGTGAAATACCTGCGGGTCATCCGAGAGCGGGAAATTAGGCATCAGATGAGTAACCCTGAAGACGTCATAGTTCTCCTCAAACAGAGTAAAAGAGGCTAAAGGAATTCCGTTCAAAGCATTAATAAGATCTTCATCTTCCAAATTCTGCGCCGACCTCATACAAGAAGGCGGATCCTGTGGCACTAAGAGACGATCCTCCAAATCAGTCTGAGGAGCTACTCTCTCTCCAAGATACCACTCAAGAACAGAGGGACCCTCAAGAAGAATCCTCTCTCCAGTCATCTGTCTAGCTAAGCCAATCTCAGTCACATCTCCATTTGTCACCCAAGGATGCCAGTTAACTTGGGTGAATCTGAGACGGGTAAGAAAATCCCGGCAAGAAATAACATTATGAGCATCATTCTTGGTACCTACGGCTTGGCGACGCCACTTCAGAGCCCGTGGAAAAATATGAATCTCTTCCTCCCGGAATGATGGAGCCGTCATGGAGAAATACTCAAAGGCCCACACCTACAAGAGAAAATAAAGCAGTGGTCAAAATAGCAGAACATCAAATGATAAAAACTGGAAATGAAAATACTTTCAGTACCTCCCAAGCTCTCCAGAATCCGCCGAATCCAGGGGATTTGCCTCGAGAATGCTCCCCCATATGACTATATAGAATGGCTAAACCAGCAGAGCCCCAATCAAAATCTACAATCTCCTCAAGATTTCGAAGACTATCAAGCATATTCAATGTAATCCGCTCAGCTCGAGTAGAAAGAAGAGAGCAACCAAGCAAATACAAGATGAAAGCACGGGTAAGCTGCATATCGGTAAATTGAGCCGCTCTTTCAGAAGGCCTGAAGTTGTTGATGAACCATGTGATGCCTACGCTCGATCCGTGAAGATCTCTCTGGGATGGGATGATGCCTAGGAGACGCTCAATGATAGTAGGATGTCTATGGATGTTCTTTGCAAAGGCAAGACGATGCCCGCCAAATGAGATGCCGGTTATCATTGCAAAATCAAGAGGGGTCATGGTTATCTCCCCAAAAGGCATGTGAAAAGTATTTGTGGAATCCCACCACCTTTCAGCAAGAGCTTGAATCATGGCCAAATCATTAGTCGATCTCTCCAATAAGGTTACAAACGACCCAAAGCCCGCTTGCTTGATATTGGCTACTACTTGGGGACGCGACTCCGACAATTCATTAAACCATTCAAGGCATTTTCCATGGCTACCATAACCTCTAAGATGACCAACCACATTCTAAAAAGAAAAAGGATGATTTCTAAGGAATCGCAAGAATAAAGAGACACGTATGAAGATGTGAAACAAAGGAGTAATTAAAGAATGGGTTACCTCTTGACGAAAGGCCCTCCTAGAGATATGATTTAGTGGATTTTTCATGGTTGCATACTCCATGGTTTGAGTTGATGAAGCTCCACTAGCTTGAAATTGGCTTCTACGTGTTCTAGAACTTTCACCTTGTCCATGGGAACTCATGGTTGTTGATGCTTGAAGCTTGAAGATAAGAGGTTGAAGATGATGAATAGTAAAAACCTTGGTACTTGAATCCCCTAGAATAGGGAGGAGTTGATGAAATCAACAAAGTTTTTGGAGGTTTTAATGCAAGAAATCACTCAAAACATCAAGAAATTGCAAGATTTGAGCACCTTAGAAGGAAGAGGTGATGCATTGAAGAAGAAATGAATGAAGAACAAAGAAGAAAATGGGTTTAAAACCCCAAAGTTGCGGCTGGCGGTTCCCAAGGGGGTGTGGGGAACCGCCATTTACTATTCACTTCCTGCCATTTCCCCATTTTGCTCTATATTCGCGTTTTGACCCCCAGAACTCTTGATTTGATCCCGGATTGGTCCATTTTTGATATATAAGCCTTGATAGTGCTTAAAACTTGTTGGAATTGGTCTAGAGGACCTCTGGAGATTTGAATCTTGGTAAAAATCCATTCAAGAATTGAAAAAAGTCCCCCAGATGAGAAGAATCAAAGGCACCGCAGCCTGAAAGTGGCCGAGAAACGGCAAACTCCCGTCGTTTTGGGATTGATTATGAGTTGTCTTAGAAAATGGACATTTGAGTCTACTGTCGCTTGAGAATTACATCCAGAAAGGACTTTCAGAAGATGGGTCAGAATGCGAGATGTTCAGAAAGGGTTAGAGTAAGCCTGACGTGTTGCAAGAATGATTGCGTTGGTCGAAGCACCAATATGAGTCTCAGAAAGAATCAGCAGGGCCTCCAGAATATGTGCTCGCGTCCCAGAAACCTCAGATATCTCCTCAAGCAGAGAATTTCCAGATATTGTCAAGGTATAACAGAATTCGTGCATCTCTCAGAATCATAGGATCTCCCCAGTAGAGAACTTTCAGAATTAAGTTTCTCGCAAGCATCATGTATCCACGGGTTGCCTCCAGATAAAGGGTATCTCTCAGAATTTGAGCATCAAAATCGCCTCCAGAATACAAGGTTTATGCCAAGCATCATGTATCCAGGGTTGCCTCCAGAATGTAGGGTTTCTCTCAGAATCAGAATCGTGGGTTGCCTCCAGAATGTAGGGTTTCTCTCAGAATCAGAATCGTGTATCCAGGGTTGCCTCCAGAATGTAGGGTTTCTCTCAGAATCGTGCGTTGCCTCCAGAATGTAAGGTTTCTCTCAGAATCAGAATCGTGTATCCAGGGTTGCCTCCAGAATGTAGGGTTTCTCTCAGAATCATGTATTTCTCAGCATCGCATATCAGGGTTGCCTCCAGAATGTAGGGTTTCTCTCAAAATCAGAATCGTGTATCCTTGGGTTGCTCTCAGAAGAAGGGTCATCTCTCAGAATTTGTGTATCTCTCAGAATCCGTGCATCAGAACAGAAGATTTGTCCTCAGAAGAAGGGCCTGTTTCAGAAGAACAGAGGATTTGTCTCCGGCAGAGAGACCTGTTTCAGAAGATTTGTTTCTAGACCTGCCACAGAAGATTTGTCCTCGGAAAAAGGGCCTGTTTCAGAAGAACAGAAGATTTGTCTCCGGCAGAGAGACCTGTTTCAGAAGACTTGTTTCCAGACCTGTTACAGAAGATTTGTCTAGAAGAAGGACCTGTTTCAGAAGAGCAGAAGATTTGTCTCCGGCAGAGAGACCTGTTTCAGAAGATTTGTCCCCAGCAAAAGGACTCTACATCAGCAATCGTCCCCAGCAAAAGGACTCTACATCAGCAATCGTCCCCAGCAGAAGGACTCTACATCAGCAATCGTCCCCAGCAAAAGGACTCTACAATCAGCAATCGTCCCCAGCAGAAGGACTCTACATCAGCAATCGTCCCCAGCAGAAGGACTCTACACCAGCAATCGTCCCCAGCAAAAGGACTCTACATCAGCAAATCGTCCCCAGCAGAAGGACTCTACATCAGCAATCGTCCGCAGAAGAAGGACCTATTTCAGCAATCGTCCCCAGCAGAAGGACTCTACATCAACAATCGTCCCCAGCAGAAGGACTCTACATCAGTAATCGTCCCCAGCAGAAGGACTCTACACCAGCAATCGTCCAGTTGTTTGACATGACTCAGAATTCATCCAAGATACTTCGCTATTTCAAGAGTCGTCCAGGATACAGATGACGCCTACGAGCCTTAAGATCAGAAGAATAACTTTGACAAAAACCTCGAGAATCATCCAAGATACCTTTAGCATATTCGACTGTGAGAGAGAGTCATTACATCCCTTGCATTAGATTTTGCATCCAGGGAACCCTTGAGGATGATTCCTCCAGCACTTGCACATTCACGTTTTCATACTGCACCAGCATCCTAGGATAGGAGCATTTCATCCGCATTGTTGTTGTTTGTTTTCCGTTTTCCCGCGCGCTTGAACTACGCCCTGGTCTGATTCCTGGAAAGGATACGTAGGCAGCTCCAGCGGAGCATGACCAGCATCAGCTTCAACTTAGCCGCCTCTACCCAGCATTGCATTGCATTCTTGCATTCGTAATTTCTTGATTTTCTCTGATTTTGAATTTCTTGATTTTGCGAATTTTTTGTTTTTCCTAAAACCTCTCAGTATGGTTATTTGGGTGCCTTCAAGGCTTTGGCACTCACTTGCAGTTCACGTTGTTCACAACAAGCTCTGCCAAAGAGGGGCAAACTGTAGACACCCAATTTTGACCACACTGATAGGATTTAGGGTGGACAACGTCTTGGAGGATTCGATGATGAAAAGTACCCCGTGGAAGGTACTGGATTCCACACAATCAGAAGATCGGACTTCGGAAAGTGACTTCAAGCTCAGAAAAGCCCTTTTCCATGGATAAATCCCGGTTTTGTCAAAATCATCTCTCAGAATTCATATTCTCTCAGGGTTATATGAACATTAAGTGTTCTAAACGCAGTATTCTAGGTATCCAGAGATTCAATTTTAAAGAAAAGTTCGAAATCGACGCACATTTGAAAGCAATTTTGGAAAAGACGTCATTTGATTTCAAAAAGACGACGAAAGTTCCGGAGGACTTCCGGACTTCAATTGGACTTCAATTCTCATTATAAAACCTCTGGAAATATTTTTATACTGAAATTCAACCTGACAGCTTTCCAACGGTACGTAAACGGACAATTTCGGACACCAAAAAGCATTTTTACAAAAATCTGGAAAAGCAGTGCACGTGATTTTTGAAACAGGGTTTGTGGGTGACCAGAGGAGCAAGAATAGTAAGTGGCGGTTTTGGGTATGGGGGTGGCGGGTCCCACCATAACCGCCACTTCCATTTGTGTCCTCCACGGAGCTTTTTGAGTTCCAGACCCTTCTAGAAGCTTCCCACTGCGAGGAAATTGCCTGGAAATTGCGTTTAGGCTCCGAAATGGCCATTTTAACCCTCTTTTAAGCTCTAAAAATCCTGTTTTAACCCTGAAACTTAAGAGCTAAGTCTTCAAAACTCTATATAAGATCTCATACATCTCATATGAGATCACATCTTAACACACTAGACACTTGGAAGAGATACACTTGAATATACTTGGAGATACAAACACACATAGAAGCACATACAAGAGAGATAAGTATACTTTGAATATACTTTCAATTTAGGTGAATTCTAGAGAGAGAAAATTATGAATTGAATTTAGATTAACTTAGGCTAATTAGACCACAATTTGAACATCAATTGCCTCCCTCAACTTCCATGGATGAGTGCTTGAAGAACACTTGAATAACACTTGAAGAAGAAGATCTTCAAATCAATTTTGGTCTTGTAATTGAGAATCCTCCAAGAGGTAAACACTATAGTTCATCTCTAATTCCTACTTTGTATATATAGATCTATAAGATTTGGATCTAACTTAGTTCTATTTCTACTTATTAGAACACTCATCTTCTTCCTCTCATGTTCTTCACACACTCACATAGTTAGATCCAAATCTCTTTGATTTTTATTGATAATTTACAATTAGAGATTGTTTTTCACTTTGATTTCAATTTTGGTTTCATTCTTCAATTTTAGTTTAGATTCATGCATACATGATTATATATATATACATATATCTATTTTGAATTCCATGATGGTTTGGAAATATGATCTATGAGAAGGATGATTTCTATGTTCATACCTATCTCTTGATTATTCCTATTACCTAGAATTCCTATTGAATTTCATCTCCAACATGATATTTATAAGTCCCTTTGATCCTTGATCTAAAAGTTCTTCATAGAACTTGAGGGCTAAATTGATTGGGAATCATGATAATTAAGTTGATCTATGAGTTTGATCTCTCTAATAAGCTTCAACTATCACTAAAATGTTTTCCTCACACTTTAAAATGAACTAGATAAAAATTCAGCAAAGCAGATTGGTTTTGTCCATTAGATTTGGTCCATCAAAACCCATAGTTTGATGGATTTCAAATTTTCTGGGTAAACTTTGATGAATTAGCTTTCATCCGGTCCGTTTTGAGAGCTTTTAGGATTCATATACTATTTTTAGAAATTGTTGAGAAATCGGTTGACAGATTTGAACATCGTCTCTTTGTGCTTGAATTTCAGAAAATCTATAATAGTTATCGACGTTCCGCTTTTTGGGGATGATTCCTAACTCATATATCTATATGCCGATGTAAAATCGTGAGCATACGATCGAGTTAGGATCGTTTTCTAAGCGTTTAAAGTTGATACAACTATTCTGGAATTTTCTAAGTTTAATTACAAATATGATTATGTATACAAAATGGTCATACCTTGATCACTCAACAACAATTGATGAATAAAACTTGGTTTAGAAATCATCTAGGATAAATGGATGAGAGATCAAAAGCTTAAATCAACTTGGTTAACATGATTCATGAACTTCTATTATACTTCTATTATGTTTTGCATTCATTTGTCAAATGATACCAAATTTCCAGAATAACAGAGTCTGTTTAAAACACTTTTTCAGAAACCTTGTGATTACAGAATGTCCATGGGTTTATTTTTATCATATACTACAATGAAATAGCTTTCTTTTGACACCAAATAGAGCTTCATATGATTTTTGTAGATTTAATTATGATTTTTACAAGAACAGTGGACAGTCCTGATCCACTATTCCCAAAACATTTATTTCTCAAACAATAAAATTGATATTGAGGTCCCACTTTTTGGAGAAGTTCCCTAAGACATGTATCTAACTTTCTGTAAAAGGGTTTTTATCCAGCTCATGTTTAAGACCACTTTTGATAGGATTCATTAGAGGTTGCTGAATCTGGAAATTTGATTGATGACATGTTTCCTTTGTTTATCATGCATATCATTTGTTTGCTTGTATTTTTGCAATGCTTTGGGTATTCTTTGGTGTCTTAGTGCAGAGAATTAAGTGCCTTGGACCCGGACGTCGATTTGTGGTTTGCCTCGTCTACATGTGGCTTAGTGCCCATGTATCATGTACTATCTCTATCCTTTCTTTTAGAATTTTTCTAGGTTTACAACTTTGATTTCAACGACACATTTCCTTTAGGATAAGTCTCCGTTTATATGATTATTTGTTAGAGACATCTTATCTAGGATTGTTGCATGATTGCATTGCACGTTTACATTCTTTTTGCTTTCGCGACTCCGCTTGAGTCAACCAATGTAAGTCTTCTCGTTCCCTTTGCATATCATGACATGTTTACTTTATTTGCATCGGTCCCGGGCGGGACTAGCCACTGTGAGTATACTTCTCCCTTGTATTGCATGAGCATCTGCTTTCTACTTGATTTAGTCTCTTGAAATGATTTTCATTAGATGTTTCTTTTTGCCATGTATATATCTATCTAGTATGTTTGAGGAAACAACATCTATTATGAATTAATAACAAGGATATTTGAATCAAGGCCTACCATTCGGTAGGGCGAGGAGGGGGTGCTTTAGTCCTGCTTGGGCTCCTTCCCCTCTCGTACCAAGACCCCCGAACCTTGTTTCTGGTAATGAAGGGCGAGTAACCTTATTCAATTTTGGGCGAGTCAAACTTGGGTTTCCTAATTCCCGATAAAAATTAGGTGGCGACTCTTTGTCTCTAGGATCGCGTGAGGAAGTCCTAGTTTTCCCTGAAGTGTGCTCCTTGGGATCCGTCCCGGGACACTATCGAGGGAGAGCGTCAGGACCTCCTCATTCGCAGTGGTCCACAGTGTGCATCTGAATGTATATGAACAAAGAAGGGAGAGAGAGAGAGAGAGAGAGAGAGAGAGAGAGAGAAACTTGGAGAGGATGAGAAGGCAGCAATTATGATGGCTGAGAGGAGAAGGAGGCAGCAGTGGTTGAGAGGAGGAGGCGGCGGCGGTTGCGGTGTGAGAAGGCGGCGGCGACAGTTTTGGCGTGAGCAAGCGGCAGTGGCGTGGTAGAGGGAGAGGTGTGGTTTGGGAATGAAGAAGCTAGAGATGTTTGGGAGGGGAAAAAAATTAGATCTGTTTTGGTATTTAGCCCGCCAAAAAAAATTTACTACTCTTTTATGTCACTTTTTTAAAAAAATGACATAAAAATAACATGTTCTAATTACAAAAATGCCACCGCATTTTTATTTATGGCGGTATTTAAAAAGTGACATATAAAACTATTTTTTTTATGTCACTTTTTTTAAAAAGTGACATAACTACTTAAAAAGTGACATAAAAACATATATGAGAAATAATTATGTCACACAAAATAAAAGTGACATAAAAATAGTTTTAAAAGTGACATAAATAACACTTTTCCTTGTAGTGTAGGCACACGATTACCCAGAGCCGGAGTCGGGTTCTATCCCCGAGGTCAACGCACTTCGAAGAGGAAGCATCGTCGTCTGATCCGACTTACCGCTCAACATTGACAGGAAGACTGAGCGGGAAGACATGAATGCTCAAATCCAGGGCTTACAGAAACAAATCGAGCAACTGACCCACAAGTAGCGTCATGACAATACCAACACGGAAACCAAGTCGCCCTATACCGCTCGGATCACCGGATTCCCCATGCTGCGAAAGTTCAAGCCACCGCATCTCAGTTCTTATGATTGGACAGGGAACCCAGTGGATCACATTCGTACCTACAGCGCTCAGATGGCATTGGTCACCACTGTCGATGAATTACTGTGCCTGGCCTTCCCCAGTACTCTCAAGGGGTCAGTCGTGCAGTGGTTCCACGCCCTCAAGCCCCGAATGGTTGATGACTTCAAGACACTGAGTAAGCTGTTCATTAGCCAGTTCGTAGGGATACTCGACCGGTCGCAATCGGACACTCAGCTATTGACTGTCAAGTAGCGTAAGGGCAAATCCCTAAGGGAGTATGTGGATCGCTTTAATCAGCAGAGGCTCCAGATCCGTAATTTGAATGAGACAGCAGGCATCATGGCCTTCTGCTCGGGAGTTCAACACACCAAGGTTTCTACGTCGTTCCATCGAGACCGACCGTCAACCCTGGTGGAGCTCTCGGAGAGGGTCAGAAAGTATATAGACACAGAAGAATTTATGAAGTCCAAACGCACCGGCTTTGCAGGAGATGAGTCCCCGAAAGACAAGCGGAGGCGTGAGGGCTCTAAAAAGAGGCCCGGTAAAAAAACAAAGGTAGGACCAGCAGAGGGGAGGTCGGGATCAGCCCCAGATCGCTTTCACGCCTCTGTCTTGACCAATCCACGAAGTCATGGCCGCCGCCGAGGCGCAGAGGTTACTTCAACAACCGGCCACGAACTAAAAGCCCTGCCCCGGAAGAGGAATCGGAATAAGTTTTGCCGCTTCTATAGAGACCATAGCCATGATATAGAGGATTGCTTCAAGTTGAAGATAGGCATAGAAAATCTGATCGAGCACGGTCATCTTGCAGAATACATCGCGACAGATGAACGGCCTTTGCATGAAGCCCAAGCTCCCGGTCAAATACAACCTCTTGGTCAAATCAATGTGATCTCCAGAGGAACGTCGGGCGGCGGGGACTCACAGTTGGCAAGGAAGAGACATGCTCGGGCATCCCGGGCGGATGTCTGGCAGGTCCAATCCATCGGTACCCCGCCAACTGACATACTGACGTTCACCTCCGACGATTTGCAAGGCGTTCACTGCCCCCATGATGACCCGTTGGTTGTGACGCTCTCCATAGCCAATTACGTGGTCAAGAGGGTGTTGGTCGACACGGGCAGGTCGACCAATATCATGTTTGTGTCAGCTTTCGATCAGCTCGGGATGTCCAGGGATCAGCTTCGCTCGGTTGCTACTCCCCTGGTGGGTTTCAACGGATCCAGCATCCAGCCGCTCGGTACCATGGAGCTTCCCGTATTTATAGGAACTTACCCTCAACAGATCTCCCTGCTATCAAACTTTGTAATCGTGGAGGCCCTATCTGCCTACAATGTCATTCTCGGGAGGCCTACACTCAACAATGCCGGGGCCACCGTCTCTACTCATAGCTTGACAGTCAAATTCCCAACCACTCAAGGACCCGGGATCCTACGTGGAGATCAGGTGACTGCCCGGAGTTGCTATGTCAGTTCCTTTCACCGGGAAGTTATCACGGATACGTTGAACGTCCAGGAGATGGACCCGAGGGACCAGAATGATAGAGTGGGCCCGATCGAAGAATTAAAACAAGTGGCTTTGGACCCATAACTCCCAGACCGAACGGTCAACATCAGCACCCTGCTGGAACTTCGCCTTAGGGAGAAGCTGATTCAATTCCTACAACAGAGCCAGGATGTGTTCGCCTGGTGCCATGAATATATGCCCGGGATTGATCCCCGGGTAATAGCATCGACCCAGACTCCCGGCCTGTGAAGCAGAAGAGACGGGGCATGGCCCCCGAGAGACAAAAAGCAGTGTATTAGAAGGTCGAGAAGCACCTCAAAGCCCAATCCATACGAGAGGTCCACTATCCAGACTGGCTAGCCAATGTAGTACTTGTCAAGAAAAAGCAACGGGAAGTGGAGGATGTGCATGGACTTCACCGACCTGAACAAAGCTTGCCCCAAGGACTGCTATCTGCTGCCCAGGATAGACCTCCTTGTGGATTCCACGGTCGGCCATTCGCTCCTCTCGTTTATGGATGCCTACTCCGGGTACAATCAGATCAGCATGTACCCCGGTGATGAAGAAAAGACCTCGTTCATCACGGATCAGGGGACCTACTGCTACAAAGTCATGCCCTTTGGCCTCAAAAACGCCGGGGCAACTTATCAATGCCTGGTCAATCATATATTCAAAGACCTGATCGGGAAATCAATGGAGGTATACGTCGATGATCTACGGGTCCAAAGCCGGGACGAGTCTGACCATCTGGAACATTTGGCCAGGACCTTCAGCATTTTGAGGAAGTTTGGGATGAGGTTGAACTCGGCCAAGTGAACATTTGGCATCTCATCCGAAAAGTTCTTAGGGCACCTTGTCAGCAGGCGGGGAATTAAAGAAAATCCTGAGAAAATCCAAGCCGTCATCAACATGCGATTGCCCAGGTCAACCAAAGAAGTACAGAGTCTGGCCAGACGGGTTGCTGCACTGAACAGATTTGTCTCCAGAGCTATGGACCGGTGCCTGCCGTTCTTCAAGATCCTCCGTAAGGCATTTTAGTGGTCTGAGGAGTATGAGGAGGCGTTCCAGGAACTCAAGAAGTACTTGGCACCTCCCTCTCTACTCTCAACATCCGTATCGGTAGAAGAATTGTTCCTGTACCTGGCAGTATCACCCTCAGCGGTCAGCTCGGCACTCGTTAGGGAAGAGCACGGGATACAGTTCCCAGTGTACTATACCAGCAGGGCACTCCAAGGCGTGGAGAGCAGATACTCCCGCATCGAAAAACTTGCATTCACTCTCATCACCTCCGCCCAGAGACTCCGTCCGTACTTTCAAGCTCATGTCATTGTGGTCCTTACTGACCAACCTCTCTGCAGGATCTTAAGCAGGCCTGACACGTCCGGGAGGCTCGTCAAGTGGGTCGTGGAGTTAGAGGAATTTGAAGTGGCCTACTGCCCCCGAACGGCAATCAAAGGGCAAGGAGTAGCAGACTTTCTGGCCGAGTTTATATATCCGGAAGACCTGGTTGAAGAGCTCGACCCACCGGTCCTACTACCCGGGTTACAGGCTGACATCCCCACCTGGGTACTATATGTGGACGGTTCTTCAAACCAGCAAGGTAGTGGGGCAGGGATCATCTTGACTACTCCCGCGGTATCCAACTCGAGTATGCCCCAACGTTTGGGTTCCGTTCCTCTAACAATGAAGCTGAGTATGAAGCCTTATTGGTCGGGTTGCAGTTGGTCACTTCCATGGGCGCGCAACAGGTCCAAGGATACAGCGACTCCCAACTAGTGGTCAATCAAGTCAACCAAGAGTACGAAGCCCGGGGGGACAACATGGTAGCCTATCTAACCCTTGTCCGAGCGATTTCAAAGAAGATTAAGGGTTTTTGCATCACACAGATACCCAGAGAGGAAAATACCTGGCCGACCGGCTAGCCTGCCTCGCTTCATCTTCTAAGTCAGGCTTTCCCAGGATAAGGGTAAAATACCTGCCCGTACCAAGTGTGATCAACTTAGAATACATGGAGGTGGAACCAAGTGCCATAGGACCCAGCTAGATGGACCTGATCGGGGCATTCCTGACAACGGGTGTGTTACCAAACGAGAAAGAGGAGGCCCGCCGGGTCAGGTACCGGGCGGCCCGATATCATCTTATAGATGATATCCTCTATAAAAGGGGACTCTTTGTACCGTATCTCTGCTGCATCCATCCCGCACAGGTCCAATTAGTGTTGTATGAAATCCATGAAGGAGTGTGCAGGAATCACATCGGAGCCACGACACTCTCTAGAAAGGCCTTACTGCAAGGATATTACTTGCCAACAATGGCCCGGGATTCTCAGGAGTATGTCAAAAGATGCGATAAATGTCAGAGATACTCTCCCACGATCAACCGACTGGGAGAGCTTCAAACACCAATCCAAAGCCCCTAGCCCTTTGCCAGTGGGGTATTGACATTTTTGAACCCCTACCGATGGGAAAAGGACAGGTCAAGTTCGTAGTCATAGCTGTTGACTACTTTACCAAGTGGGCGGAGGCTAAGCCCTTGGCAACCGTAACCGAGCAAAAAATGGAAAGCTTCATGGAAAAGAATATCCTCAGTAGATTCGGCATTCCTCGGGTTCTGGTCAGCGACAACGACAGGCAATTCGACACCCCATTGTTCAGGCAGTTCTGCTCGAGCTATGGAATACTTAATCACTACTCCTCCCCCGAGCACCCTCAAGCCAATGGTTAAGCCGAGGTAACAAATCGGACAATCTTGTAGTCGATCAAAATAAGACTTGAAAGCGCCAAAGGACTGTGGGCTGAAGAACTGCCAACCCTTATGTGGGCCTACCGAACTACGCCTCGAGCGGCAACAGGTGAGACGTCGTTCTCCTTAACCTACGGGTTCGAGGCGGTGGTCCCTACAGAGCTCGGGTTGCCCACTTACCGGGTGGCGAATTACAGCGTTCCAGACAATGAAGATACACTCAGAATAGATTTGGACTTGGTAGAGGAAAAAAGAGACTGAGCCTATTTAAAGGTGGCAGCCTATCAGCAGCGGGTCTTACGATATTACAACAGCAAGGTGAAGCATCGCAGTTTTCAAGTAGGAGAGACCTTGTCCTTAAGGAAGTGAACCAGTCTACCCGAATCCCGAGCTTTGGGAAGTTTGGGCCAAACTGGGAAGGTCCATATATAGTTACCCAGGTCAACCGACTGGGAACTTACTGGCTTCGGAGCCTGGATGGACCTGAGCTGTCTCATCCTTGGAATGTGCAACACATCCGCAAGTACTATCAATAACCCTGAGACATGGGCAGTTTAGCACTGGTTAGGAAATTTTTATAGCTCCATTTGAGCATTCATTATCAATTTTTGAATAAAATAAAAACTTTACTTTGCAAAATTATACCTATCAGTGTCCCGTCTAATATCGAAAGACCTCAGGCCTAACCATGAGGCGCCTCCAAAGGCCTCGGGATTACACCCGATGCCTAAAAGACCTGAAGCCTAACCCCGAGGCATGACAGACCTTGGCTCTAAACCAAGGCACAAAGACCTCGGGCTAACACCCGTGGCAAAAGACCTTGGCTCAAATCAAAGGCACAAAGACCTCGGGCCTAACCCCGAGGCAACGGCTTCGCTTAGGCCCAACAAGCAACAGGGGCAAACCTCCTAGGTGGCTAATGGCAAGCCTCAAATGACCCTGCAACCACCCATGTTCTAGGTCGGTTCGCTATGGCTATGTCCACTCACTCCTGCACACCTGCCTTAGCAAAATGCTTGGGGGGCAGGGACTGGGCTACAACAGGAAATCTACCGGTCATTAAAAGGACTTGGAATCCTAACATTCCTAAGTACTTATAGTGATCAGAGATAAAACATCCCGGACGGTAAAATAAGATTTTCCTATAATACACCGGGCCATCCCAGACGGTAAACAGGAAAAATTCCTATGATACACCGGGCAGTCACCTTTAAAACAGGTCGGTAAGACCAGCTATTCTACCGGTTACGGTCCTAAACCATTTTCTCTAAGGCAGGGATTCAGGTCGGTTAAATCTGGGCGGACACTGGCAATCACAAACAAGCAGAATATGTAAACAGTTAATGGAAAGAAGAGTGGCCTCACGGACCATTTCATTAATTAGCAAATAAAATTATTACATCGCCTAGGGGCAATTATAGTAGCCTCCCCCCCCCCCCCAAAAAAAAAAAAAAAAAAAGAAAACAACTACAACACAAAGGAAACAGGTCGGGGACCTAGTTGTCCACCTCTACCACGTCGTCGGTCTCCCCAGCCTCCTCTTCGGGGTCAGCTGCTCCTCCCGGTGCAGAGCCTCTGCCCGGGGCCGCCTTCTCAGCAAGTTCTGCATCAGTAGCGGGGCCCTCGCCTGCAGCAGGACCTATATCCCAAAAGTCTGAATCAATCCCATTATAGGACGAGATGTCCCACTCGGGGTGATCCCAGGATAACCTAAGCTTTAGATCTTCGTAGCCCTGGAAGAATTCGTCGTCAAAAGCTTCCTCTCGAGCCCCCACCGCTGTCGCCCCCGCCAAAGCCTTCTCCCATGCTGTGGATACCACAGTTTTTCTTATTATCCACAACTTTTCTGTTAAAATCATTTCCAAAAAAATTCTAATTCAAAACGAATGAGTCGCCACTTAATTTTTAAAAGGAAAAAATTAAGAAACCATTTTAAAGCAAACTAATTTTTTTGCGAAACCAAAGATAATCTGGGTCCGGGGATTATGGAATGAAAGGGGAAGGAGCCCGGCGGACTAAAACACCCCCTTTCATCCTATCTTGTGATAGGCCTCTACTCAATATCCTTTTTAATCAAGTTATTAATCTAAGCATGCCCTCAATTAATACATATATAGGTATACATAACACAAGCATGTTAGAAATGGTATAAAATTGCTAACGACAAAATATCATTCATAAGCCATATAACTCAAGTAGCAAGCAACATGATATGCAATAGAGAACTAGAAAACATAGCCGGGATCCGGCCGCGAATATTAAACGTGCAATGCATGCAAGAATAAAAATCCTAAGAAAAGGTCTCTATCACACATATATACATAAGGCAAAACCTAACTAGTCTAAGGTGTCGCACATGGAGTTGAAAATCAATTAAAATCAAAGTATAGAATTGAACTAGAGAAGGGATGAGAAGTTGTACCTCATATGCGCTACAAAACAAAGGTTAGTACACATGCCTTAGACAAGATATAATATCAAAGAGTAATAAATCCTAAGTCATGTTTAATTAAATTCAACTAAGTCCAACTTTTCAACTAAGTCCAACTTTATCCAAGAACTAGTTCTAACTATAAGCATCAATGTATATGAATGAATGAATGATTATGAACAAGAATGAGATATGAATTTATTCACTAATTTGGATCACTTAGCCTCTGGATTTAAGCTAAATTATCCTTATTCAAAACATGATTTGGGTTCCAAGACATTAGGAAACCATTTGAGTTGAAATAAATAAGATTAGACAAAAACAGGAGCAGTTTTTTTTATGAATTACAGAGAGCATACCAGACTTTCAAAGCTAGAAAAACCAAAGTTCCAATGGTTGGATCTTAATGCTTTTTGGATATGATATGCCTCTGTGAGTCTAGTTTCTATCCCAAAAAGAAAATCAAGGTTTGAACGGTTAGATCTCTAAGAATTAAACAAACACTAGACATCACTCAAGGACTTACAACTCTCTGTCCAGAGATCTTGTATGATTTTTTTAAAAATAGCAAATAAATCTGAATTGCTTCATTCTTTTAGGGAACCTTCCTAACACATTAAGGTTCTTAGAAACAATTATTAAAGGTCATGAAAACTTGATTAGGGTTCTGATCTATCAATTTTAAAACCGTGTTACTGTTCTGAAACTATTTTGAAATTCTGGACAGAATGTGGTTGTCTCACAAAACTCATGATCAAACCACTTAAAACATGAAATCTCACCAAAACAAAATTTACAGTGGTAAAAAATCGTGTTATTGATGCTCTCCCGTTGGTTTCATTCAATTCCAACGGTCTGATTTCGAACTAAAAATCTTTGATCGAAAACAGTTTGTGAACCCACTGTTTTCATTTTGCTAGTTCAACTTTGTTGATTGGCCTCAACTATTAGATCATAATGTTGGGCTTAAACCAAATCATTTCTTCTACCATTTGATAGTCATTGAAGACTAAAGTCCTCTTTAGACTTATGGACTTTTAATGAAATATGAAATGGACTTCACAAAATCCCAAACAATGAACTTAAACTTATGGACCAAAACTTGAGTTCAAATCATTACTCCTACCACTTGGTGGTCATTGGAGGCTAAAGATACATATACATGTAGGTTTTGGATGAAGTATGGAGAACTTTCAAAAACCCAAGGAAGAGGTTAGTCTAAGCCATAGAGATGGTCTTAAACTTAAAATATTTCTCCTTCCATTTGATGGTCATTGGAGACTAAAGGAAAACAAATCCACTCTAATCTCCATGGAATATAGAATGACTTCCATAAGATTCATAGTAAAGAGATCCTAGTAAGAATACCCAAGGTTTTACTCAATCTAATAGACTTTTAGGCATTCAAGTTCCATAGATTTCATCAAACTATGAAAGCTTACACTCAAATCCTCTCCCAAACATATGGTCCTTGAGGAGATCATAACCACGAAATCATACTCTCCTCCTAAATTAATGGTCCTTGGAGATTAAATGAGACTATGATTTACATAAACCTCTATGGAACATGGAGTGAATTCCATAAAATTCATAGTGAGATCCCTTAGCCATGAGTTAATACTAGTATCTCACCAACTATGTGTAGATATGACCATGATCAACCTTAAACTCCATATGAATCACAAGGTTATAAGAGAATAAGGAACCAAATTCAAAGAGCTTCAATGAGATATAGAAGACCTCGTGAACCTTTTTGAATGAAATACAAATAAAGAAATCAAAGTTTTATTTAGAGAACTTAAGAAAACTAATTCTTCAAAACTAATTTATCTCAAACCCAAGGCATTAATTAGGTCCAAATTAATGAAATGTTATGAGATTCAATCACAAGTTCTTGGTGGTGTGTGATGAAATGGGATAAGAAGAGAGGTTTTGAAGATGTGAAAAGTTCCTAGATCTAACAACTTGTGATTGAATTATCCTAACTCTACCAAGGATTAAGAGGTTACCTCTATGACCTCAAAGAATTCTTCAATTTCTTGTGAAGCTCTTCCAAGATCTTCAAATTCTTCTCAAAGTTCTTCAAATTCTTCAAGAAATTCTTCTCTTCTTCTCAACTCTCTATATGATTCTTATCTCTTTCTCTCTCTAAAACTCAAGTATATCTCTTGTATATGTATGTGTATTGATTCAAAAGTTCAAGTCCCCTCAAAATGAAGATGAAGACCTGTTTATATAGGCCATCATCTCAAGGATAAATGGGTAAATTCGGGTGGAGACCCATGTGCAAAGATTTCTTCTAGAACATGTGAGAAAAGCAGTCTGTTACAGCCAGTGTCACTCGACGGGTGCCGACGGCATTCACTGAGTGACGGGCGGCATTCACTGAATGCCGGGCGGCATTCACTGAATGCCGGGCGGCAACCCGTGAGTGCCGGCGCGGCACTCAGTGAGTGCCGCCGGGTTTTCCGGGTGCCGGGGCTAACTGAATTTGCTCCTTTTTTAAATTTTCGAAAGGAAAATTAATCTAAACTTAATTTTTGTGAGTTATCTTTATATATTCATGTATATTTGTGCTAAAATGCACCCATGTGGGTGGTATGCACCCATGTGCATGGTATATTCTTCAATATACTATGCTTTTCTTATTATTATTATTTTTTTTTTCAAGAGACAATTTTCCTTTATTTAAAACTCCTTTTTATCATTTTCATTTTATATTTTCTTTCAAAACCTTTTTATATGTATATTGAGCAAATTTTCAGACTGATTTCCTCATGCGTCCTTCAATGTCCGGGTTTCTCCCGAATACCCAAACCCTCTCTCTTTTTTTATTACATATTTTCTTAATTTTGCAATTTTAACTTGAAGAACATATTGAAGATTTTGAATTTCTTGGAAAATCTTCGAACGTCACGGTCTCATCGGTCTTTGAGAGGTAACCAATCCCTGGATTTGACATTTGGTCAAAATTGGGGTGTCTACAGTTTGCCCCTCTTTGACAGAGTTCGTGAAGCAACGCGTATCACAAATGAATGTCAAAGCCTGTGTGAAAGACAAGCCTTTGACCAAACAGTCGAATCTAGGTAGAAACAAAAGTGCGTTGCAAAAACAGGGTGCGCGGAGAGCCAAATGCTGGTCGTGCTCAACGGTGAGCTGCCTACGTATCCTACCGGGAATCAGACCAAGACGTAGTTCGGGCGAGGGATAAAGATACACAAACGCAGGTGGTCACACAGATGAATGCATCATATCTTATTGTGATGCACATGCTCAGCAAATTAATGTCCCGTACTCCTAATCGTGATGGTACCCTGTACTCCAAATTCTCTTTTTATGTCATAGCACTATTCTGGGAACGTCATGATTGCAATGTTCATGCTCTACATGAATTTTGAGAATCGTCTAATCGACTGAGATGCGCCTTGCGCCTTACACTCCATAGTCGAATCCGGTAGTACGTTGAAAGGTCGAGCTGCTCTACGCCTTATGCTCCACAACCTTCCAATAAAATCGTCTGATTGGCTGAGACGCTTCACGCCTTACGCTCCAAAGTCAAATCAGGTATCACGCTGAAAGATTGAGTCACTTCATGCCTTACACTCCATAATATCCCAATAAAATCATGTGATCGACTGAGCCGCTTCACGCCTTACGCTTCATAGTCAAATCAGGTAGGACGCTGAAAGATGAGTCGCTTCACGCCTTACACTCCATAATCTCCCAATAAAATCATATGATCGACTGAGCCGCTTCACGCCTTACGCTCCCTAACCAAATCAGGTAGTACGCTGAAAGATTGAGTCGCTTCACGCCTTACACTCCATAATCTCCCAATAAAATCATCAGATCGACTGAGCCGCTTCACGCCTTACGCTCCATAACCAAATCAGGTAGCTGTAGACACCCCATTTTGTCGGCTATCAGATTTAGGAGACCCATAGTTTGGTGGTTCACAATGATCGTAAAAGACTCAAAAAGACTCTCGGAAGTCAGCTCCATCTCTCAGAATGCTCAGGATGACCAAAATGCCCCTGAAAGCCCGAAAACTCCCAAATTTGGTCCCAAAGTTCTGAAAAACATGCTATGTCGTAAGAAGAGCGATAAAAAGAGTCTTAAAGAGAAATCAGATGAGATCGTCGGCTCCCAGAGACCCCCGAAAGTCCCGGAAGTTCCCAGAAAGTCCCCGTTGACCGGTTTGACCAAGGTTGGACTAGGTTTGACCAAGGTTTGACCAGGTTTGACCGGGTTTGACCAGGTTTGACCAAGTTTGACCGAAATCGTCCGAATTCACCAAAATCATTTTAAATCGCGGGAAAAGTGTTGAAACAAGTTCCAAAAGAAAATCGAGCGAAAACATCAGCTCCCGGGAACTCCCGGAGGTTTCCAGAACTTCCCGGGAATCCCAGGTTTGACCAGTTTGACCGGAATTTGACTTTGGAACCGGGGTGCCGAAACAATTTTCAAATATTTTTCACGGATGCTATAGGTCAATAGCTTTCCAACGGTATATCGCACATAATTTCTGGATTTAAAACGAATTTGTTATGAATTTCCAAAGGCAAAAAAGGCGATCAAATCGGCTTTTATCGCGAATACCGCAAAACTTTTCAAAGTGACCTATCCCCGAACTATTTTTTATGTAAAGTAGACTCCATTACCTTTCCAACGGTATATCACAACCTCAATTTGGAGTTCGTATGCATTTTCTGTGAATTTCGGACAAAATAGGGCCTTTTCGCGAATACCAGAACTTCGGGGGGCCTAAACGGCATTATCCAAACGAAGGGAGGAGCAGTGCCGCCGCGGCACTGGCCCACTGCCGCCGCGGCACTCCCCTCCAGAACAGTAAGTTTTTGTAAATACTTTTGTGGTCCCATTTTGATTAATTAAAATCCAAAACGATGTAGTTTCATGATTTCAGATGTTTGGGACCAATGGGAACACTTTTAAAACCCCAAAACCACCCCAAGTTGGCCTATATAAACACCCCATTACTCCTCATTTAGGGGGAGTCAAATGTAAGTTTTGAAAAGTTTGGGAGAGAAAAGTTGTAGAGATAAGGTTAGAGTAGAGAGAAAAGAAGCATTCTTCTTTGATTTTCAAAACAAAAGTGAGTTCTAACTTTGTTTTTACTTCATTACTTCCATTTATTTCAACATTTAATACTCCCAACCACCATTTTAGTGGGCATTCAAGAGAGTGGAAGCTTCTTCCATGTCTAAGTGTCATTACATATGAGTGAAACACCAACCTACAAGTTCATGCTTCATGAATATCATCTATTGATCATCATCTATTTGCTTGTTTATTTATTGTTCATCTCTTCTTATCCCATTTCTTTTTGATTTTTCTTTATTTATTTGCTAGTTCATCATCATCTAAGTGATGACATGAAGTTTGGGGTGAGTGAATCCTTATGGATAGTAGCTCTTGACCTCAAAAACATGTTTGATAGATGATGATTATAACCTCAATACTTCCAATGTATCCTTGGAATGTATTGAAGTTATGTTCAAAAAATGAAATAAATCTCTCCAACAATCTTGGAGATTCTTAATGATGAGTGTGGTGTTGGTATTCTAAGTGGTCATAATCCTCATTGAATGTTGAAAATATGTTTTCAAAACATCTATTTCAAAACCCCCCTCAATCCCTCTCATTTGGTTTTCAAGAAACAAAACTTTGTTTTCTCTAAAATTTCCAAAACCATGACCCAAAACAGTGAGTTGTTCAGATTCAAAGATTTGTTTTGAATTAAATACTCAAGTTATGATGATGAAACCACTTGGAAAACCTTCCTAATGCATCATAGTTTGTCCCTAATTTGTCTCATCAATTATAGAAATGTAAAAGTATTTGTTTTGGATGTGAGAAGTTCACATTCATAATCTGCCTCTGTTCACACAGAATGTTCACCCAACTTCTTGCACTTATTCTGGACATTTTCATCACTGTACATATGTCTTTTCTATTTTTTTTATAAAACTTGGGTGTCTTAGGAAACTTTTGGTATATAATGGGTCATCATAAACCTTTTCTTTGATTTATGAAAAATCATACAAAATCATTCAACAGTGCAGTTTTTGTTTCTGAGTCATGTGTACATTCTGATTTCTTTCTTTTAATCTGTGATAGCTATTGATGTTTGGATTTTTGGGTTATTTTCTAGACACAACAAGGATGATCTCTGATTTTTTTTACATTTTTCTAGGCACGTTTGACCTCCCATTATAATGTTGCAAAGTAACACATGCAGTCTGTCCACTATTCACAGCAAGCACATTTCAACTTTCATTCTTTGATTTGATGCTCATATGCATTCCAAATTAGCTCATATCTTAGGAAGTAGTTCATACTACATTTGTACATATCCCATGTTGATTTAATCAATTCATTCATGCACATTCTAGACTTCTAAGTCATTCTAGAAACCCATGTACACAAGACACACTACAACCTTTGCACATTTTAGATACATACATTGCATTCATGCAAGATTTGGGGTTTTTGTAACTCTTAATCTAAGAAGATTATAAGGAATGATCACGATCATACGTTCATGCTTCCCCTTTGATCTAATCATCCTTTCTCATCCGTCCCGGGGATTGAGAGGTCTTCTTTTCTCAAAAGAATAACATGCATCATTCTAGTTTGCCAAGCATATTTTGATTTCTTTGACCATTTGTTCCAAGAACAATTCATGTCCCCCTTTAGATTAAGGAAACTTAATTACTTGATACATGATTAGATGACTTTTCCTAGGTTTATTTGTGTGATCTTTCACTTTACATTGCATGATATTTGACTTAGATCTTATGAATGATATTTTATCTTTTGATCTTCCATTTCAATTTTCTTATGTGATGTAATATACTATCATAGTATTATTTGTCGAACCATACATAGTATAAGATGATTATTTGGATGCTAATTGAGGCCCGTCGAAAGACGGGGCGAGTTGAGGGTGTTTTAGTCGCGACAAAGGCTCCTTCCTCTCTCGTACCAAAACCCCGAACCAAGTTCTTTGGTTATGAAGGGCCGGTGCCCTTATCCGTTTGGGTGAGTCAAATTAGGTTTCTTGGTTCCTTAAAGACCAAGTGGCGACTCTGTATCTGTTTTCAACAGACCTTTCGTTTTCTTTCCTTGATTCAAATCAATTTCAAAGCAATCTCGAACGAGAGAAGTGGTCCGTTTCCGCGTGTCCACAATCTGGCGACTCTGCTGGGGAACTTTATTTTAAAACAAAAATAATACAGAGGTTTGACTCATAAGAAGCATCCTTAAAATCATCTTTTTACTGTGTTTGGTTCACAGCATTGCACTTCTGCATTTCCCCTCCGACTGTGTCTGAAACGCGGCGCTGACATTGTTCAGGTCTTGCTGTGCCAGGGCACAAGTCACCGTTGATACTGTACCTTCCAAGGTATATCAAAAAGAGTAAAAACCTCCGTACTGTCTCTCTGACGGTATATTGGAACTCTCGTCAACGGACCCTCTTTGACTAAACCCAGCCTGTGCATATAGATTCCTGTAGAACCTTTCATAGGACTGTTCATTTATCTTTTCAGATAGGACAATGTGATATAACTGCCGTATGCCCTGACGGGATTACCTACGCAGTGTAGACGCTTATGTGGCATAGAACAGAACATCTTTCTTATGATTCCCAAGGCAATCACTCACATGTAGTCACATTGAGTTGACCTGCCTAAGCATCATGACAAGGATGTCTGCCCCATGCTCACAAAAGATATACACCGCAAACCTTGTTTGTCGGTCCTGAGACATAGGAGTATGAAAACCTGCTAGAAAGTACGATCACTATAACCGTATTTACCAGTTTCCCCCAGAAACTCTGTCCATATATCCCAGATATAACCGTATTTACCAGTTTCTCCCAGAAACTCTGTCCATATATCCCAGATATAACCGTATTTACCAGTTTCTCCCAGAAACTCTGTCCATATATCCCAGATATAACCGTATTTACCAGTTTCTCCTAGAAACTCTGTCCATATATCCCAGATATAATCGTATTTACCAGTTTCTCCCAGAAACTCTGTCCATATCAACTGGAAATGCCCAATCCTCCTCTGAAGCCTCCATAAAACCCGGATACCCCTGTTATCCCTTGGTGATCGTACTGGATAGTAAGATTGGCACACTCCATATGGTTAGGACCTTATTTGTTTAACCGCTATCTGTTAGAAATAGGGGCATCATATAGATTAGGGCTTACATCCGCATGCTTGTCTCCCATGCATACACCATCCCCACCTCTCTGCACGCACTGTCTCGAGTCAGTCCACGTCACTGTCTTTGTCTGTCTAAAAGTCATCACTGTCAGGATCTGATACATCCCTTCTCTCAAAATCTGTCAGGTCAGTATAGATTCTCAAGGTCAGCAGCCGGAATCCTCGTTGTGGACCAGGAGTTCGGATAATCGTTTAGTCAGAACCGGTCTGACAGCCCGCTTCAACATGAATAGAGAAGAATTGGAAAACAAGGTCACCGAGTTGGGAGCAACTATAAGCCAACAATCCGACAGTCTAGCCCAAGTTCTGAAGTTCATGGAAGAACTAAAGCAGCAACAGCCACAACCACCGCCTGAGTTTCCACCACCAAGGTTTGAACCTCCTTTACAAGAGAACAATGGGGAGGAAAACTGGTTCCAAGGGGTCCCACCGCTCACATATGAAAAGAAACTCCAGGAAAAGATGGACAAGGTCGACAAACTGGAGAGCGTGCTGAGAAAAAGCAAGGGAATCGATGATTACATGCTAGATCTGGAAGGCCTCTTTGAGCCTGTTAAGTTGAAACTGCCGGAGAACTTCAAAATGCCTGCCATCGATCGTTTTGATGGGACTGGGAACCCGAAAAGCCACGTGAAGCTGTGTATGAGTATCTTCCAATCCATGGGTTGCACCCACGAGCACATCGCAATGCTGTTCCCACAAACTCTGGCAAAATCCGCACTATCATGGTTCCTAACCTTGGAAGCCTCCAAGACCCGGGCCTGGGAAGATATCGTTCGAGTTTTTGTCGACCATTACTCTTACAACCAGGAGCTGGACGTCACTATCAGGGATTTGGAAACAACCCGGCAAAGCAACAATGAATCCTTCGCTGCATTCCTGAGCAGATGGAGGAACAAGGTAGCTCAAATGACCCACCGGCCGATTGAAAAGGAACAAGTGAGAATGCTAATCCGGAATCTGCAGCCGCTCTACCATGAAAAGTTATTCTACCAGTCCATCTCCACATTTGAAGAATTGTTTGAAGTCGGAACCCGAATCGAAGATGCTATCAGGGAAGGGAAGATCAAAAAAGAAGACCCTCCGAGTCAGCCAAGAAGGCCCAACTACTCCCGGAATCCCCCGAATGTCAACGCCCTTAGCAGCCAACCCATGGCATACCCTCCAAGACCATACCAACCCTCCAACCAGGCAAATCCCTCCAATCGCCCTTTCCCGAAAAAGCCCCCTCGCAATTTTGCCAAGCTAGAAATCTCTCTCTCCTCAGCCTTGGACCGCCTCCTCAAAAAAGGCCATCTCCAACTACTCCAGTCTCGGAATACCCCACCCCCGCCTAATTGCGATATGTCCAAACGATGCGCCTACCACCAAGCCCCCGGCCATAACACCGATGACTGCATGCGCCTTCGCCGTGATATTCAGGACCTCATCGACCAAAATATCATCGAGCCACCCCCGAAGCAGCCCCATATCACCCAAAATCCTCTGCCTAACCACCAAAATATTAGCCTCATCGAGTCCAACCCCATATCCTTCAACCCTGCTACCTATATCACCCCCCTAGGACAACCCTTACCCCTCATTGACATCCCGGATTCTGAGGGAATTCATCTGATCGGAGGGGAGAATGACGAGTGGCAGCAGCAGCTAGACGACGAGCAAGACTTGTTCTTCCTAGAAGAGCATGACCTAGGGGTGGTGGACCTCAAATGGTATGACCCTAACAACGAGAGTGATGCTTCCATTTGGAACGAGCCGGAAAAGCCATTTGTGGGAACGGATTGTGATTGGTTCAAGAAGGATGGAACTGTAGAAGGGCCTACTCCTGCCGAGATTGATCATTTGACCAGGTCAGGCCGTCATTATCAGCCACCACAGCCTGCCACCGATGCAACCGAGAAAGGTCCAATCAAGGACAAGGGGAAGGGAAAGATGGATGAGATCATCGAAGAAGATAATGAGTTGATAAAGCAGCTAAAGAAAACCCAAGCACATCTCTCAATGTGGGATATTATGGTGACATCTTACAAGCATAGGCAAGCCGTGTTGAATGCCTTGGCTGGGATTGAAGTTCCTATCGATGCTGCACTGGAGGACATGGTGGCTTTCTTGGGCGCACTTACCCCCGACCCGATCATTACATTTTCTGATGAGGACTTGCCACCGGAAGGATCCGCGCATAACAAAGTATTATACATCACTGTTGGATGTAAGGAGCAGCAGGTACCGTTTTGCCTGGTCGACACAGGTTCCGCTTTGAATGTTTGTGCCTTAAGAACTGCCACTGCTTTGGGGGTCAATATCCTTGACATCATGCCATCTGTGCAATCTGTGAGGGCCTATGATAACACCAGGAGGAATGTGATGGGGATTGTCTCTCTGCAAATCCGGGTAGGATCTTTGGCAAGTACTGAGATTTTTCAAGTCATGGACATACCTGCCTCCTTCAATCTGCTAATTGGAAGGCCCTGGCTTCATGCCAACAAAGCTGTATCATCCACTGTGCATCAAATGATCAAGTACATTCATGAGAAGGAAGTAAAGATCATCCTCGGTAACAGTTGGGGTAACGAAGCTTTCCCGAATTACGCTCCCATTTTTGAAGTCCAAATCCCCGAGCTAGAAGAAGGAGAAATCGAGGGATTTTTCATGGAAGAAATCCACGTGATCAATGACGAAGATAGGTTCCCTGAGGTCCACTCTGCGGTTGTCAACATTGTCCGCAAAATGAATTACTTCCCGGGAATGGGATTAGGTCGACGCCAGCAAGGAATTCGGGAGTTCCCACAGATCAAAGGGCAACAAGGCACTTTCGGGTTGGGGTACAAGCCCACTGAAGAAGACGCTGAGCTACATAGGCCATGGAAGAAAAGGGTGAAGGGTCTCCCCCCATACCGCAAGACTTTGAACGGACAGTTCATCAAAGAAGGGGATGATTTCCCTTACTTCGGGTTCCCCGAACCCTGGATCCATCAAACCACTGGGAAAAGGCACCCCGGGCTTGAAATCTTCGCGGACTGCGAAAGGCCCCCATATCAAGACCCGTTCTATCCCGAAGAAGTTGAGAAGACCCCGGAGGAAGACTGGTTGAAATACCTGGACACTGAAGCCATCAAGAAAATGTGGGAAGAATCCGCTGAGGAGAAGGAAGAAGAGAGGGCCGAGAGCCAAGATGATCAGATCAAGCCAACTAAGGAGGGTCTGAGCAACCAGGCTGTAGAGTCATCTATCTGTGTCTCCCAATCCCCTATCCCCCGGAGTCTGTACTACCAATTATCGAGTCTGTACCAGAGTCGGATGCCGTAAGCCCACCACTGTCCAATGTAATCACTCCACTTGTCATGAATGAAATGAGAGACGATTCTGCTTACTCCTCTGTGTCTAACACTTGTGAATGCACAGATCCCTCCGAGGATCTCCCAATTGAACTTAAGCAACTAATTGAAAAACCACCTACTTATGAAATAATCGAGGATACTTTATCAGTTAACCTAGGTGAAACCGATAATCCACAAATTGTGCAAATTGGCTCAACTCTTAATAAAGAAGAAAAAGAAAAATTAACCCTCTTGCTAAAAGAATTCAAAGATGTTTTTGCTTGGTCTTACGAAGACATGCCTGGGGTCGATCCCGACATCGTCCAACATCATATTCCTCTCCTCCCCAATTCTAAACCTGTCAAGCAGAAACTGAGGCGCATGAGACCAGAATGGGCACTCAAAGTTAAAGAAGAGGTGGAGAAGCAGTTCGAAGCAGGGTTCATCATTGTCACCGAATACCCGGAATGGGTTGCCAATATCGTACCGGTCCCGAAGAAGGATGGGAAAGTTCGCGTGTGCGTCGACTTCCGTGATCTAAACAAAGCCAGTCCTAAGGATGACTTTCCACTTCCCCACATTGACGTCTTGGTAGATAACACTGCGGGACATGAGCTACTTTCATTCATGGATGGTTTCTCAGGAGATAATCAGATTCTAATTGCGCCAGAAGATCGGGAGAAGACGACATTCACCACCCCTTGGGGAACCTACTGTTATAGAGTAATGCCCTTCGGACTCAAGAACGCGGGGGCGACTTACCAAAGAGCTGCCACCACTCTGCTGCATGATATGATTCACAAGGAGGTAGAGGTGTACGTAGATGACATGATTGTGAAATCCAAGGACAGAGAAGGACACCTGGTAGCGCTGGAGAAGTTCTTCGAAAGGTTACGCAAATACAAAATGAGGTTGAATCCAAAGAAATGCACTTTCGGTGTGACTTCCGGTAAACTCCTGGGTTTTCTCATCACACAAAGGGGGATAGAGGTAGATCCCTCCAAGATCAAGGCAGTCCTAGAAATGACACCACCACGGAATGAAAAAGAAGTAAGGGGGTTCCTCGGAAGAATCCAATTCATCAGCCGTTTCATCTCCAAGCTCACAACCACGTGCGATCCTCTGTTCCGATTGTTGAGAAAAGGGGAGAAGTTCCAATGGGATGACCAATGCCAAGCCGCTTTCGACAAAATAAAAGCCTACCTTCAGAACCCGCCTGTCCTTTCACCACCCATTCCTTATAAGCCCTTATTCCTTTACCTGTCTGTCTCCGAAAATGCCATGGGTTGCATGCTAGCCCAAGAAGGAGAGGAAAGCCACTCCGAAAAAGCCATATACTACCTCAGCAAGAGGATGACTGGGTATGAGCTCAACTACTCTACCCTTGAAAAAACGTGTTGGGCCTTGGTTTGGTGTACTCGCCGACTGAGGCACTACATGCTAGCCTTCCCAGTTGTGCTCATATCCCGCATGGATCCTCTAAAATACCTCCTCGAAAAACCCGCCCTGACCGGTCGCATATCCCGTTGGTTACTTCTACTATCCGAATTCGATATCAAGTACGTTACAAGCAAGTCAGTAAAAGGGAGGACCGTAGCTGAGCATCTCGCAGAGCATGCCGTTGACTCCGAAGAAAGTGGGGACTTTCCGTTTCCGGACGAGAATATCATGGAAATCAAGGAAGAACAGTGGAAGTTGTACTTTGATGGAGCGGCCAACATGAAAGGATACGGAGTAGGGATGATTCTCGTATCACCAAGCGGGGATCATACTCCATTGGCGGTCAAGCTCAACTATAACTCCACCAACAACACCGCCGAATATGAAGCGTGCATTCTGGGAATGGAAGCAGCCTTAGAACTGAGGGTTCAGAAGTTAGACGTCTTCGGGGACTCAAACCTCATCATATCTCAAGCTAGAGGAGAATGGAAAGTAAAAGAAGAAAAGTTGAAGCCCTATCATGATCATCTCGACCAACTCAAAAGGCAATTCAAGAACGTCACGTTCCTCTACTTGCCTAGGGAAGAGAACCAGCTAGCAGATTCATTGGCTACCTTAGCCTCCATGATCAAAATTCCTGTGGGAGTCAAGATGATGCCTTTGGTAATAGAGCAGAGATACGAGCCTTCATTCAATATGATCGCCGCAATCGAAGAAGAAGAGAATGGGACACCATGGTACCAGGATGTCTGGGATTTCATAGAAAAGGGGACGTACCCCCAAGAGTCTACCGAGAAGGACAAGAGGGCCATTCGAAGATTCGCAGCGCAATTCATCATTTGCGGTGGGAAATTGTTGAAGAAAGGATACAATGGTCACAACCTGACTTGCTTGTTCGGGAAGAGCTCCCGAAGAATGATGGAGGAAATACACGAAGGGGTATGCGGTCCGCATATGAACGGTCACATGCTGGCTAAGAAAATCATAAGACAAGGGTACTACTGGACAACGTTGGAGAAAGATTGTTGTGAGTACGTAAGGAGGTGCCACAAGTGCCAGATTCATGCAAACATGATGCATACACCCCCATCCCTTCTGTACAGCATGACTTCGCCTTGGCCATTCTCAACCTGGGGAATCGACATCATTGGTGAAATCATTCCGAAAGCCTCAAATGGAAATCGGTACATCCTAGTGGCCATAGATTACTTCACAAAATGGGTAGAAGCTGCATCCTACACCAAGTTGGGGGCCAAAGAAGTGGCCAAATTCATCAAAAGAAATCTCATCTGCCGTTATGGAGTTCCCCATGAGATTATTTCGGATAACGGAAGTCATTTCAAGGCAGAAGTCAGGGATCTGTTTGAGGAGTACAAAATCACTTATCATAAGTCATCCCCATACAGACCGCAAACCAATGGGGCAGTCGAAGCTGCAAACAAGAATGTCAAGGCCATACTGCAGAAATCGGCCGATACCTACAAAGACTGGCATGAAAAGCTACCGTTCGCGCTTTGGGGGTACAGAACGTCGATAAGGACGTCCACAGGAGCAACTCCTTACTCACTGGTATATGGGATGGAAGCAGTACTCCCAGTCGAGATAGAGCTACCGTCTCTACGCGTAATGGCAGAATGCGAAATTTCAGAATCAGATTGGTTGAGAGAAAGATACGAAGAGTTGGCTCTCATAGATGAAAAGCGCCTAGCGGCAGTCGACCATGTTCGAATCTATCAAAAAAGGGTAGCTCGTGCTTTCAATAAAAGGGTTCGTCCGAGAAAGATTGTCAAGGGTGACCTTGTCCTTAAGGAACTGCGAGCTCCGATCTTCGATCCCCGTGGAAAGTTCAAACCTAAGTGGGTCGGCCCTTATATCGTCAAAACAATCCTTTCTGGAGGAGCAACTTACCTCATGGACCTCGATGGTGTCGAATTCAAAGAACCAATCAACATGGATCGCCTCAAAAAGTACTATGCTTGACAAAAAACCATTTCTTTCAAGCCCGGCCTTGAACTACGCTTGACCTGATTCCCACTCGGGGATACGTAGGCAACCACATCGGTTCGGTCACCTCACCAAAAATAACCATTTCTTTCAAGCCCGGCCTTGAACTACGCTTGACCTGATTCCCACTCGGGGATACGTAGGCAACCACATCGGTTCGGTCACCTCACCAAAAATAACCATTTCTTTCAAGCCCGGCCTTGAACTACGCTTGACCTGATTCCCACTCGGGGATACGTAGGCAACCACATCGGTTCGGTCACCTCACCAAAAATAACCATTTCTTTCAAGCCCGGCCTTGAACTACGCTTGACCTGATTCCCACTCGGGGATACGTAGGCAACCACATCGGTTCGGTCGCTCCACCCGCAAAAATAACCTTTTCCTTCAAAACTTTGGCCCGAACTACGTTGGACCTGATCCCCGCTCGGGGGTACGTAGGCAGACTTTCGAAAAAAGGATGGCTCGCTAGGATGAAAATCCGAAAGGACGCCTAGGCAAAAATTAGAGCTAAATCCAAGGTGAGCAATAACAAAAGAGAAAAAATAGCTCGCTAGGCCACCTCCTTGGCGCCTAGGCAAAAACTATGAGCATGTGAGAAATAAAGTCGCGGTCCTTACCATAACCCATATATCACCCTCCACACTAGGGGCAAACTTCGGCCACTCGCCTCGTTTGCCTAAACCCCTTCCAAACTAGGGGCAAACGTCGGTCATCTACCTCGTTTGCCTCACAACCATGCACGTCCCAAACTAGGGGCAAACTTCGGCCACCCGCCTCGTTTGCCTCTAAATCACCCTAGCATGCCCAAGTGAGTACCGAAAAGCAACAACTAAATTGAAATCCAAGTCACAAAATGTTTTTCAGAAAGCTAAATGCATAAAAAGAGGTTCTCAAAGTAACCAAGGTTCGCTAATAAACAAACTTTGAATATTACATAAGCGGGAATAATCAAAGAAATAAAAGTCCTTCAAAAAAAGCAAACACATGTTCAAAGACACTTGGAGGAATGAGCAGAATCAGTCAGGTCTAGTCTTTTTTATTTCTTCAAAGGCCTTTAGAAGTAGGCCTTTACTCGGTCAGTCCAACCGTCGATAAAAGCAGCAATAGTAGCGACCCTGATCCTGGAAGCGAAGACCCTCTCAGTAAACCCCCGGGGAACCTCCTGAACCTGTCCATATTGTCTGGCCAAACGGCGAGGATGATAGAAAGAAGTCTCTCTCAGACCCATCAACCACACCCTCTGGTGACCCCTGAGGCTCGTGGTGATAGCATGAAGGCCCCAACGCCTCACGATCCAGCAAATGTCAGCCTCAGATAAGGCACCCATCATGCCCACCCAATCGGCAAAAGTATAGTGAGAGTAAAGCACAGCCCGACGAAAGTAAACTGGTGGTATGCGGCCCGTCCACAGCTGAAGGCGCTCGTATAACCAAGCCTGTAACACCAAAGGCGCCCCGGAAAGAAGAAGAGTCCCTTGATCAGAAGCACGGTCCAAACCATTCAAGGTTTCAGCTAGAACCATGGCCATGGGATTCTTGCTAAACTTCAACCCAAGGCACACATGCACTAAGTCAACAGAGGTACTCGAGAATAGGAAGTGGGAGGTCATGCACAATATCAAAGCAGCCCCGCGGGTGGCATCATACACGCTGGGATTCCCGGGACTGGCATACTGGGCAATAATAGAAGCAATATTAAGGGCCTCACCTTGAATCAGCCGACGGGAAATAGTGATGGAGCAATTCAGATATTCGGCCAAACCTCGCGTAGGACTGAGGGTACCAGCAAAAGGGAGAATCAGATCAGAGTCAGAATCATAGCCGAGAATAGCGCAGAACTCCTCAAACATGGGGCATATCTCCAGGCCATTGAAGTTGAAGACATGGTTCACCGGGTCCCAGTGACCAATGGCAGCACGCAAGAACTCAGTGTTCAGGGTCATCCGGCAAAGAGAGAATAGCTCGGTCAAGCCGTAGCTAAAGAGGTTAATCCGCTCCACGCCATCCGTGATGGTCAGCCAAGCTGTGAGTTGAGCGGGATCATACAAAGCCATGTTTTCGGTCGCGGCCCTAGCAAAATTCGAAATTTCGGCAGCACCTCCCCGTTTCACGGACTATCCCACCTGCAAGGCAAAAAGCACTCACCATCACAAAACTGCCCATCGCAGTAGCATTCAACAATCACAGTGTACATATATCAGCTAAAACAAGCACACCACTGCGCCTCTAAACCGGAAGATATCCGGCCTAGGAGGCAAAACATCATAATACTCTGTCAAAAGGTTACAAATTGTTCCATACTTCGTCCTACACTGTCCAAATAATCATGTTCCCAGTACAACCCAATCGAAAACAGAAAATAAAAATAATATTGCCCGCTTGGCATCAGTCTTCCTCTTCTTCGTCCTCTGTCGGACCGCCCGGAGTGTATGTCGGCGACGGCCTCCTCCTACCACCTCTGCATCTTGGACCAGTCCTCGATGAGCCAGCCCCGCCTCCACGATACTGCACACACAAATAAAATGAAGGCAATCAGTAAGGGAATAACAAAAAGTGCAAAAATAAAGTCAAGTCAGAGACTTACCAAGGACGCCATCTGGTTGGCGGCAAATTGCCGCATACCGTCCATCTGTCGAAGGTAAAATCCAGGGTTAGAACCTCATAACCTTAAGAAAGTGCAAAATTAGAGACATACCCGGTGGTCTCGTGTGAGGACCAAGGACCGTAAGCTAGCCGCCAAGGCGTGACCCTCCTCAGCGTAACTCCAAGGAACGTTGAGGACGCCCGCTGGCTGAGTAGGGTACCCACATGTAACTCGCGACACCTCCATCATTTGGGGAGTGCCATCAGCACCTAGAACATTGACGGTCCAATCCCAAGGAGGGGTAGGGTCGGGAGCCTGAGGAGCCTGTCTCCTGTACATCTCACGAAGCTGCAGGCACAAAAAAGTTAGGAAAAGATGAGTCGAAAAACAACTAATAAAACGGGCAAAATGAAAAAGAAAGTAACTCACCTCCAGGAGCGGGAAGTTGGGCATCAAGGAGTTGCCGCGGTAAGCCTCATACCCGGTCTCAGAGAGGAAATGATCCCAGACGTCGGTGCCGGCTAAGGCCGCCGACAGAGCATCACCGGAGAGGTCACTAGCATCCATCACAGGAGGATTATGGGGAACGCGATACCGGGAGCCACCGACCACCTGTCGAGACACCCGTTCCCCAAGGAACCACTGCCTACAATCGGTACTCTCTAGCAGAAGGCGGCAAGAGGTAAGAGATTTAACCGCTTGTATCTCCTCTGGGGCGGCGTAAGCGACACCCTCCCAAGGCGTCCAATCAATATCAGAGGCCGTCAGCTCAGTCAGGAAGTTTCTAAGCAAGACAACCCGGTGGGCCCCACTCTTCACCCCAACAACGTCCCTCCGCCATCTCAAACCTCATGGGAATAGAGGCACAGGAGCCATGCCATCCTCATCCTCGCCTGATTCATCTGCCGGGGAAGGAGCCAGCATCTTCAAGTATTCAAAACTCCAAAGCTGCACAGACAAAGGAGAAATTAGAACAAGTATGGAAATCAAAAAGATGGAAAATAAAGGAAGAAACAGTGCGTACCTCCCAAGCTCGCCAAAATCCCCCAGTCGATTTAATGTCGCCTCGAGAGACCTCGCCCATATGCTTGTAAAGATGGGCCAAAGCAGCGCCGCCCCAGTTATAGGAGGGGATCTCATCAATGGTCGCCAGGCAAGAAAGGAGCCTCAAGCTCACCCGGTCGTTCCTTGTCGCAAAGATTGAGCACCCGAGGACATACAGAAGATAAACCCTCAAAAGTTGAGAATTATTCAGATTGTGATTACCTCTGCCATAAGCCCGGTAAAGCCAGCCACAAGGAAACCAGTGCCTATCCAGGTTAGGGGGAACAGCCCCAATCAGCATCTCTACCGCCTCTGGGTCAATCTCGTAACAGTAATCCAGAACCAGGCGCTTCCCGCCGACCCTCAAACCCGTAATCATGGAGAAGTCGAAGGGTGTCATGGTCATCTCTCCGAACGGCAGGTGGAAAGTATTGGTGGTATCCCACCACCTCTCAGCCAGGGCATAGAAATGGGCCAAATCATTGCTGCTTTTCGAAACCAGACGGACGAAGCCTCCGAACCCGGCATCATCAACCATCCTCTTAACAGTGGGCGAAAGCTGTGTATACCACAAGAAGGCGTGGGCAAGGCTACCATGGCCTTTCAAGGCCACTTCCGGCACCTGCACACAACAAAAACAACAAAAATGCACAAAATCACTATTCACGACCCGAGAGCAAAATTTCACAAAATCAACTTTTGAGCACAAATCGGGTTCCTAACAATTTCTAGGTGCACACTACGGCTCACAAAACTAGCACAATACATGAAAGTGGTCCTAAGATGTCGAAAGTTTCACATACCAAGCTCGCTAGAGCCGCGGCCGAAAGATGGCATTGGGGGTCCCATAGAATCAAGTCCGGGGTTTGCATTTCAGCCTTCATCCGTCCCTTAGCCTTCTTAGAAGGTCTCCTTGAGCTCGAAGCCATGGATCTACAAGAAAAATGGAAGTCACATTCAAACTTTCTTCTTGAAAATTTGGGCAAACCAAAACACCAATCAAAAATCCGACTACGGGGAAAGATTACTCACCTGAGCGCGCACAAGCTGCGTTTTGATGAATTTTGGCTTCAAAAACACCCCAAAATGGCCAAGAATGAGCTTGGAAAGCTCAAAAACCCGAGATATATGAAGATGGAGTCCGGCCACCCAGTGCCGCCGCGGCACTGGCCAACTACCGCCGCGGCAGTGGCCCAGTGCCGCCGCGGCACTGCTCCCCACGGGCCCCGCTTTGCTCCGTTTTGCTCCGTTTCGCCCCGTTTTGGCCCGTTTTGGCCTTTTTCAGTCCGTTTTTGGCCCCGATCAGCCCCGTTGGCCCAGTCCAGTCAAGATTTATGAGGTTTTGCCCCAAGCAGACTAAAAGTTGTCAGAACTACCTCCAGCAGGCAAAAACTGGGAAAAATCGGCTCCCGAAGACCCGAATCGGTCGTTTCAGGACAACCGTCGCAAGATTCGATCAAATGCGAGAATTCCTGTAACGGATCCTGGTTTCTAGCCCAGGCACCAAATAAACAAGAAAAGAGATTCCCCGAGAACCCTGTATCATCCTCCGAGGACAACAACAGACATATACCAGCTCCCGGAGGCCCTGACCGGCTCTCTCGGATTGAGCGCCGAAAGATTTGATCAACCGTGAGAGGTTCAGAGATGGATCCTGGTTCCCGATCAAGAAAAGAGATTCCCCGAGAACCCTGCATCATCCTCCGAGGACAACAGCAGACAGATACCAGCTCCCGGAGGCCCTGACCGGCTCTCGATTTGAGCGCCGAAAGATTTGATCAACCGTGAGAGGTTCAGAGATGGATCCTGGTTCCCGATCAAGAAGATAAGAATTCTCTAAGAACCCTACGGCATCCCCAAGGATAAATACAAAAGATACTACCACCAGCCGGAGCCGATACCCGAAAGTCGGCCGTCAGGAATAATCAGAACATCGCCTACATCCAGACCTCCTGTTTGTCAAGAATTTTCTCACAGCTCTATCACGAGATCTCTCGGTCACCTTGGGTCATTGTCTTCTAAACGAAACGCTTCTGACCTATCTCACTCGTTCCAAAAGTTTGCCCTTAGACCCGGAGTCTTCTAAACCTCCGTGTCTTTGTCCGAATCATCCACCGCATCACAGTCGCAAACACTAGCACAACACCAGCCCACTCGGAGTGGCACACCCCACAGCACTTGCTCATACTAAGGTCATAACACTAGACGTAATAGGACTCATGACACAATTCATACCACATCCATACATTGCATATCACTCTTCTAGCATAGCATCCGCCTGATTGTGTGTACGTGCATGTAAGACCGGTTCCTTGCCCTGAACTACGTCCTGGTCTGATTCCCCTCGGGATACGTAGGCAGCTCACGCAGAGCACGACCAGCACTAACCTCATCATCATTGCATCTTTTGCAACGCTTTTATCCTAAATCTATAGCCTCCAAAAGACCTGTCTCTTCAAAACTTTGGCACTCGCTTGCGACATGCGTTGCCTCGCAAGTTCATGCCAAAGAGGGGCAAACTGTAGACACCCCATTTTGTCGGCTATCAGATTTAGGAGACCCATAGTTTGGTGGTTCACAATGATCGTAAAAGACTCAAAAAGACTCTCGGAAGTCAGCTCCATCTCTCAGAATGCTCAGGATGACCAAAATGCCCCTGAAAGCCCGAAAACTCCTAAATTTGGTCCCAAAGTTCTGAAAAACATGCTATGTCGTAAGAAGAGCGATAAAAAGAGTCTTAAAGAGAAATCAGATGAGATCGTCGGCTCCCAGAGACCCCCGGAAGTCCCGGAAGTTCCCAGAAAGTCCCCGTTGACCGGTTTGACCAAGGTTGGACTAGGTTTGACCAAGGTTTGACCAGGTTTGACCGGGTTTGACCAGGTTTGACCAAGTTTGACCGAAATCATCCGAATTCACCAAAATCATTTTAAATCGCGGGAAAAGTGTTGAAACAAGTTCCAAAAGAAAATCGAGCGAAAACATCAGCTCCCGGGAACTCCCGGAGGTTTCCAGAACTTCCCGGGAATCCCAGGTTTGACCAGTTTGACCGGAATTTGACTTTGGAACCGGGGTGCCGAAACAATTTTCAAATATTTTTCATGGATGCTATAGGTCAATAGCTTTCCAACGGTATATCGCACATAATTTCTGGATTTAAAACGAATTTGTTATGAATTTCCAAAGGCGAAAAAGGCGATCAAATCGGCTTTTATCGCGAATACCGCAAAACTTTTCAAAGTGACCTATCCCCGAACTATTTTTTATGTAAAGTAGACTCCATTACCTTTCCAACGGTATATCACAACCTCAATTTGGAGTTCGTATGCATTTTCTGTGAATTTCGGACAAAATAGGGCCTTTTCGCGAATACCAGAACTTCGGGGGGCCTAAACGGCATTATCCAAACGAAGGGAGGAGCAGTGCCGCCGCGGCACTGGCCCACTGCCGCCGCGGCACTCCCCTCCAGAACAGTAAGTTTTTGTAAATACTTTTGTGGTCCCATTTTGATTAATTAAAATCCAAAACGATATAGTTTCATGATTTCAGATGTTTGGGACCAATGGGAACACTTTTAAAACCCCAAAACCACCCCAAGTTGGCCTATATAAACACCCCATTACTCCTCATTTAGGGGGAGTCAAATGTAAGTTTTGAAAAGTTTGGGAGAGAAAAGTTGTAGAGATAAAGTTAGAGTAGAGAGAAAAGAAGCATTCTTCTTTGATTTTCAAAACAAAAGTGAGTTCTAACTTTGTTTTTACTTCATTACTTCCATTTATTTCAACATTTAATACTCCCAACCACCATTTTAGTGGGCATTCAAGAGAGTGGAAGCTTCTTCCATGTCTAAGTGTCATTACATATGAGTGAAACACCAACCTACAAGTTCATGCTTCATGAATATCATCTATTGATCATCATCTATTTGCTTGTTTATTTATTGTTCATCTCTTCTTATCCCATTTCTTTTTGATTTTTCTTTATTTATTTGCTAGTTCATCATCATCTAAGTGATGACATGAAGTTTGGGGTGAGTGAATCCTTATGGATAGTAGCTCTTGACCTCAAAAACATGTTTGATAGATGATGATTATAACCTCAATACTTCCAAGGTATCCTTGGAATGTATTGAAGTTATGTTCAAAAAATGAAATAAATCTCTCCAACAATCTTGGAGATTCTTAATAATGAGTGTGGTGTTGGTATTCTAAGTGGTCATAATCCTCATTGAATGTTGAAAATATGTTTTCAAAACATCTATTTCAAAACCCCCCTCAATCCCTCTCATTTGGTTTTCAAGAAACAAAACTTTGTTTTCTCTAAAATTTCCAAAACCATGACCCAAAACAGTGAGTTGTTCAGATTCAAAGATTTGTTTTGAATTAAATACTCAAGTTATGATGATGAAACCACTTGGAAAACCTTCCTAATTCATCATAGTTTGTCCCTAATTTTTCTCATCAATTATAGAAATGTAAAAGTATTTGTTTTGGATGTGAGAAGTTCACATTCATAATCTGCCTCTGTTCACACAGAATGTTCACCCAACTTCTTGCACTTATTCTGGACATTTTCATCACTGTACATATGTCTTTTCTATTTTTTTTATAAAACTTGGGTGTCTTAGGAAACTGTTGGTATATAATGGGTCATCATAAACCTTTTCTTTGATTTATGAAAAATCATACAAAATCATTCAACAGTGCAGTTTTTGTTTCTGAGTCATGTGTACATTCTGATTTCTTTCTTTTAATCTGTGATAGCTATTGATGTTTGGCTTTTTGGGTTATTTTCTAGACACAACAAGGATGATCTCTGATTTTTCTTACATTTTTCTAGGCACGTTTGACCTCCCATTATAATGTTGCAAAGTAACACATGCAGTCTGTCCACTATTCACAGCAAGCACATTTCAACTTTCATTCTTTGATTTGATGCTCATATGCATTCCAAATTAGCTCATATCTTAGGAAGTAGTTCATACTACATTTGTACATATCCCATGTTGATTTAATCAATTCATTCATGCACATTCTAGACTTCTAAGTCATTCTAGAAACCCATGTACACAAGACACACTACAACCTTTGCACATTTTAGATACATACATTGCATTCATGCAAGATTTGGGGTTTTTGTAACTCTTAATCTAAGAAGATTATAAGGAATGATCACGATCATACGTTCATGCTTCCCCTTTGATCTAATCATCCTTTCTCATCCGTCCCGGGGATTGAGAGGTCTTCTTTTCTCAAAAGAATAACATGCATCATTCTAGTTTGCCAAGCATATTTTGATTTCTTTGACCATTTGTTCCAAGAACAATTCATGTCCCCCTTTAGATTAAGGAAACTTAATTACTTGATACATGATTAGATGACTTTTCCTAGGTTTATTTGTGTGATCTTTCACTTTACATTGCATGATATTTGACTTAGATCTTATGAATGATATTTTATCTTTTGATCTTCCATTTCAATTTTCTTATGTGATGTAATATACTATCATAGTATTATTTGTCGAACCATACATAGTATAAGATGATTATTTGGATGCTAATTGAGGCCCGTCGAAAGACGGGGCGAGTTGAGGGTGTTTTAGTCGCGACAAAGGCTCCTTCCTCTCTCGTACCAAAACCCCGAACCAAGTTCTTTGGTTATGAAGGGCCGGTGCCCTTATCCGTTTGGGTGAGTCAAATTAGGTTTCTTGGTTCCTTAAAGACCAAGTGGCGACTCTGTATCTGTTTTCAACAGACCTTTCGTTTTTTTTCCTTGATTCAAATCAATTTCAAAGCAATCTCGAACGAGAGAAGTGGTCCGTTTCCGCGTGTCCACAGTAGCACGCTGAAAGATTGAGTCGCTTCACGCCTTACACTCCATAATCTCCCAATAAAATCATCTGATCGACTGAGCCGCTTCATGCCTTACGCTCCATAACCAAATCAGGTAGCACGCTGAAAGATTGAGTCGCTTCACGCCTTACACGCCATAATCTCCCAATAAAATCATCTGATCGACTGAGCCGCTTCAGGCCTTACGCTCCATAACCAAATCAGGTAGCACGCTGAAAGATTGAGTCGCTTCACACCTTACACTCCATAATCTCCCAATAAAATCATCTGATCGACTGAGCCGCTTCACGCCTTACGCTCCATAACCAAATTAGGTAGCACGTTGGGATCGAGGATGCAATTTTTTTCAAATGAAACATATTCAAAGCTGATTGGTTTTAATTCAAAAATTAATTCCTATCTTTCAGTAACCATTTTTCTCGGGATTATATTTCGAATCAACTTTCCTAATCCTAGAAACACTCGAATTTTTATGCTCGCTTTTAATTTCTGAAATCGAAGATCAATCATATTAATGTCGGCTTAATTTTCTCCTAACTTGGAGTCGAACCAAATCAATTTTCAAAGAATCGGAGTTAAACAAAAACTCTCAGATCAAACCAATTCCCAAAGAATCAGAGCCAAATAATAATCAACGATCAAATCAATTCCAAAGAATCGGAGCTGATCAGGCCCAAATAAAATATATATATATATTTTTTAAGAATCAGAGTCAATCGGGCTCAAATTAAGTCGATTTTCAAAGAGTTGGAGCCAATCATGCTCAAGTTAAATCAACTTTTAAAAAATTTCGGAGTCAATTAGACTCGAATCGAATACATGCTTCCGCGAATCTCGTAGGCAATCAAACTCCCAATCAGATTAAACTTCAAACATACTCCAATTTATTTAATTTTCCAAAATCGAAGGTAAATAGACTTCCATCAAAATTCAAATTTCAGAGAAATCCGAAGTCGACTAGACTCAATTTATTCTATTTACGGCAAACGGGTGTTCCTGACAAAATTTTCAACAAGCAGGGGCTAATTCCAATTTTCAAAAGGGCTTAAAAAACTTATTTTTCAAATCTCGGGGGTCCTTTTGTAACGAGGGAAAAACTTTAAGGACATGGGAGCAAAATTCGGGGGTTCTTTTGTAAATAGTGAAAATCAGGAGTAAAAGGGCCACCTGGCACACGCGGCGGCACTCGGTGAGGAGGACCGGCACTCACTGAGTGCCGGCCAGCACTTCGTTAAATGCCGGGAAGCATTCACTGAGTGCCGGCGGCTTTCCATCGAGTGTCGGCCTGGCCAGCAGTTTGTTTTAAAACTTGGTTTCTTCTTCTCTCTTTTTCATTCTCTCCTTTCTCTTCTCTCGGATTTCCTCTCTAGGATTTAACTCTTTCTTTATTTTCTCTCCAAGAACCACCCACAATCAAGGTATGTTCACTCTCTAACCATAAAGATTACATCTTTGCTTGATTTTGTGCTTGAAATCATGTTTCTACATGTTTTTTGATCTTCTTCCCTCAAGACTTCTCATATAAACATTGACTTCCCCCTTTTCTTGTTTGTAGATCCCTCAATGGCTAGTGGTTCAGGGTCTTATGGTCCTCCAAAGAAGAATTACAAACCCAACCCAGTCCACAACTCCTCATTCTTAATTGCTGACCCCGGGGCACATCTCTCGGCACGGGCTTTCAATCGATTGGTATACTCTAAACTCCTTTTATGCTTATGATGAGATAATGCAATGTAGTGCTATGAATGATGAGTAATGTATGCATGAATGCCTTTCCCCCCCTTTATGCTAATGCGGTGCCATGTAGTATGATACCCAATGTATGCATGAATGCCCTTTATGGCTCTTATGTACTTAGATGTATTCCACCTTTTATGATGACCCCCCCCCCCCCCCCTCTTTTTTTCGAATTGATTTTCTCGGGTAGAATGTTATGCTTGGGGCTCATTGCTTGGCATTTGGTGCTTTTGCTTATTGCCTTTATTTGGGTTCGTTAACTTTCCATGCTTATGAATTCCAATGTTCTATTGCTAATGGGGGGACATTGATTCCGCGAGGCGTTCGGATGGACTACGTTTTAATGAACCTGAAAATTTGCATGACCCCGAGCTTTACTTTCTCTTATTTTCGAATCAATAAGTTGCTCAAACCCAAAAGAAATTTTCTTTTTTTTTTTTTCAAATCAAACGAGTCGCTTAGACTCAAAGAAAATTTTCTTATTCTTATTATCAAATCAAACGAGTCGTTTAGACCCAAAAAGAAATATTTTTTTTTCAAAACGAGTTGCTTAGACTCAAAGAAAATTTTATTTTCAAAATCAAACGAGTCGCTTAGACTGACAAGTTTTTCTTATTTTCAAATCAGACGAGTCGCTTAGACTCAAAAGAAAATTTTATTTTCAAATCAAACGAGTCGCTTAGACTCACAAGAAAACTTTCTTATTTTTATTCTAAAATCAAACGAGTCACTCAGACTTACAAGAATTTTTTTTCAAATCACCGAGTCACTCGGGCTCAAGAACTTTCTTTACTTTCGTCACCTATCTGCCTTTTACAAAGAATTTGATCACTTCATTTTCTTTCTTTCCCTTATTTATTTATTTATTTTTTATTTTTATTTTTTTCGCAGACTCCAGAATTTGTCCTCAAGGGTCATGGGAGCATGGCTCACGGCCGGAGGTGGTACGAAGAACTCTCTGATGATGTTAGAACCTTGGTCAATAACGCTGGATTCGGGCTCTTCGCGTTGCTTTTAGAGATGAGTACAAATGACAGGACCCATATCCAGGCCCTAGCGGAGAGGTGGTGGGACACAACAAATACCTTCCACATGCCCTTTGAGGAGATGACGATGACCCCTTTGGACTTCGCCATGATCACCGGCGTTCCGTTCGGTGGCCTCCCCATTGCTCGCTACAGTGATCTCCAGACTCATCATGAGGAGATTATTGACTTACTCGGGTCCCATCCAGGAGATTTCATAGTGCCGGCAAAGTGGTTCTTGGATACTTTCAAGGGCCAGGCCTTTACGGATGATCAGATGGCTAGGGCCTTCATTATGTATGTGTTGGGTTGCTCGCTGATGAGCACAAAGGGGGATACGATCCACCTTGGGTACTTAGCTTCCCTCACAGACGTCGACCGCATCTCCCAGTATAATTGGGGATGGGCGGGGCTGGCCACCCTCTACAACCACATGAGTGAGGTCTCCAGGGGAAACTCCCCTTCCACTGGCGGGTATTGGAGAGCCTGGGAGGTATAGCTTTATTATATTTCAGAAGATTTCATTTTTATTCATCTCCCCTAATTTTATTTTGAAAACTAAATTTATTCTTTCCTTTTCCCTTTTACAGATATGGTCTCATGAATACCTCCGCATGAGAGTTCCTCGTACTCGGGACAGCGAGGCCGCTATCATGCCCCAGGGCTTAAAATGGAGGAAGGAAGCAACGGGCCGGAAGGTCGGGGCTCATGACTTTATTGGTTATAGGAACCTCCTCATCAATCTACGCAAGGTTCACGTGGAGTGGAATCCGTGGGCGGCGGCTCTTCCAGAGGCAGGTGAAGCGATTCAAGCGGCAGTGGCCTTCTCTAGATTGAGGATCCTGATGGTGGGCGAAGCGTGCCGAGAGTGGTACCTTGGTGAGAGGGTGACTAGGCAGTCTGTTGCCGGCCCAAACTTTTATGTGTCGAGGGCTCCTCCAGCTACTATGAGGAGCACGGAGACCCTGGATCACGACGACCTGGTGGCTGCTCTAGACGGGGAGAACATTGCAACCTTTCTGGACGGCCCAGATTGTTTTACGGCCTTCAGATTGAATTTCCTTATGCACAATTTTCCCCTCATGGTCGTTGTCCGGGTAACAAACTTTATTCACATATAAACTCTATTTCTGTTTTCTGTTCTTTTATGAAATATGCAACTATTCATGTCAAAACTCTTATTTACAGCCTGTTCCTGGGGTCGCCGAACCCCCAGCCCATCCGCAGTGGAATTGGAGTGTTCCAATGGTTGACATAGGTCAAAAGACCATGTATCAGCTGACCCCTTACACTCAAAATGCTCCAACCATCCCTCTGCAATATGATACAGTCCCCCGGGATTATGCTGAGGAGGGTCTGTCCTATGCGCACACCGTCCAGCATTGGATCCATGGACTGTAAATTCCTCTCTTGTCGGAAACAAAATTCTTATCACCAATATTTTTCAAAATTCAAAAGATTTTCTTATTAAAAAAAAAAATTTCAAATGATCACCTATATATTATTTTTTTTGTAATTCAACAAGGGTTTTCTCATTTCTTTCCAAAAATTCAAACGACCACCTTTTAAAAAAGGTTTTCTTATTTCTTTCTTTCTCAGGCTGATGGAGCAAGGGCCAATGCTGACCTTCAGGCCAGGGCTATGGTATCACAATCTTCCTTTTTCTCTTTCTTTTTCTTCTTCTTTTTTTTACATTACTTATTTCATTTTATTCTCTCTTGCAGGAAGCTGAGATGGCTGCTCTGAGGAGGCAGATCCAGGAATTCCAACTGAGCCAAGGCGGCGGCTATCAAGGAGGTGATGGAGATGGTGGAGAGGGCGGAGATGGTGGTGATGGAGGAGCTGGAGGAAGTCAGACAGCTCCGCAAGCACCCAGAAGGAATCCTCGTCGTAGACGAGGATAGCTCATCTCTCATGCTTCTTATTTCAAAACGTCCCTGCGAGGACGAGAACTTTGAATTTTCTCTTTTGATGGATTTATTTAAACGGATAGATAGCATTCATGCATGGTGCCCTGCGTGCCAATTTTGAATTTGTTTATATTCATGCTTGATTGTTTCCCTGACTTAGCTTTAAACCTTATTCCTTTTGCTAATTTAGAACATGGATATCTTTTCTTGATTTTATTTGATGAATGGTGCAAAATAATTGATGCTGGAATGATGACTGGTGAAAATCTGTTCAAATTTTATGCAGGTTTGGGCTGATTAAGGTTACAAACTAACCCATGAGCCTTTTAAACCCTGGCCGGCACTCGAAGAGCCTGACCGGCACTCACTGAATGCCGCGCGGCACTCAGTGATTGCCGGCCGGCACTTAGTGGATGCCGCCACTTTACATCGAGTGCCGATCCGGGCCCTTTTTCTTTATAAGCTGTCATTTGTCCATTTTTAGGTTCATTCGAGATTTCTAGAGCCCTTTGCCTTCTTTGCACTCAAACTTTTCCTTCTATATCCTCCTCCTTTCTTCATGGCCCCCGTTGGTTCTGCCATTCTATACCCATGGATGGATTCTCTTTTTGGCATCGACCGACTCAACTTTGAGTCTCACAGACTGACAGATCTTTTCGCATTTTGCCATGTGGCTCTAGACGAGGGCTTACTTCGAGCAGCTATCATGTGTTGGGACCCTTCTCTGCACGTCTTTCGATTTGGTCACGAGGAGGTCTGTCCTCTTTTTGAGGAGTTCAGTGCTATCCTCCACACCGATCCCTATGCCGACTTGATCATTCCATAGGTTCAGGCGGGATATATCCAGGATTTATCGGCCCTTCTTGGTATTTCCCGGGGTGCTGCCAGTTCCTTTGTTCGGGATCGACACATTGATTTTGACCGCCTTTCTTCCACTTATGCACCCATTGGTGATCCTGACGATGGGAGGTATCAGGTTATCAGGCGGAGTGCCCTTTCCTTGGCGATGCTTTCCCACTTCTTATTTCAGTCTTCCACTGACATCCTGATTCCGGTCGTATGTGGCCTCCGAGAGATGCAGAGTGTCATTATGCTCGTTCTGGGGAGACCTTGCTGGGCTTGGATCATGCACATACCGCAGGATCGATGCTGCTTTCGGGGTCACCTCACGTTTTGCAGATTTGGCTCTTCGAGCGCTTGGGCTTCTTTGCTCGCCCTGCCCTTGGGAGACTTCTTTCCTATGATCGCATGGGTGTCCGTTACCCTTCCCGTACAGTTACTAGCTGGCTTGCTTGGTTTCGAGGCTTGAGCTACGAGGCCATCTGCTGGATATGCCCCGATGGTCTTATTGCTCCGTCGCGGTACGACTTCCTGGGCGCCCAGGGGTTTGGTTGCCTGGTCTGCGAGTTACCACCTTTTACATCCCCAGCCGGGTAGTCCACCAGTTTGGCTTGCTCCAGGACATCGCTGATGCTATTACTGCTGATTTCTCAAGGAGTTCTGCCCTACGCCCTTCTACCGTGAGGATATTTGCTGAGGCTTGGCATGATAAGGTATCGGCTCCCTTTTGGAGGATTCTAGCTTCAGTTGTCCCGACCGTAGAGTATTTGCTTGAGATCCAAACTCTGGTTAGGGAATAGCTTCTAGATAGACAAAATGAAAAGGAAAAGAGAAAAATGAACAAAAAATAACAAGATTTTTAAATTTTCGACAAATTCTGCTTAACTTTTGCTGTGTTTTATTTTCTGTGATGCATTTTCCTTTTCTTTTTCTCTTCCTTCCTTTTTTTTTCTTTTTTTTTTGTAAGCTCTCTTTTTTTTGTATTCCGAAAATGCCCTAATCATGTTGAATCAAAGTTAGCACTTCTTTAATTTCTTTGGGTTATGAACAGTTTTCCTCTTAATGTCTCTTTCAGCTTTTAATACTCTTTCATGAGTCTTGCTTAGTTTTAATCCCTCTATATAATGAATTCTTGCTTGTTTCCACATGATATATATCTTGATAGCCATTAGATCCAGAAATGGGTTTAGGCTTTGCATGGGTTCATCGGTTCTATCAAACGAAGTTTGCCCCTGGTTTCAGGACTTAGATGTGGTTCTTGGGCAAACGCAAGTTTGCCCCTAGTTTGGTATGGCGAAACTCGGGACATTTAACTTTGTTTGGGCTTTGTTTGGACCGAGGGCCTTGTGAGCTCGCCTACTTATCCCCGAATGGGTATCAGGTCCATAGTAGTTCAGCTAAGGCTAGAAAGAACGTACACATTTTTTTGTTATTTTGTGACCGAACCGAGCGGGTTGCCTACGTATCCCCTATCGGGAATCAGGCCAAGCGTAGTTCATCGACTCTGGAGGTTTTGAAAGACAAGGTTTCAAGCAAAATATTTTTTGAGGCGATCGAGGTTGATTGGTTGTTTAAACTCAACCTCATCCAGGTCCATGAGATAAGCAGCTCCTCCGGAGAGAAGTGTCTTGATAATGTATGGTCCGACCCAGTTAGGTTTGAATTTCCCTCGTGGGTCATAAACGGGCGCTTTAAGTTCTTTGAGGACCAGGTCGCCCTCAGCAAGCTTCCTTGGGCGAACCTTTTTGTTGAAAGCACGAGCTATCCTTTTCTGATATCCCCGAGTATGGTTTACAGCAGCCAACCTCTTTTCATCGAATAACATCAATTCCTCATATCTCCCCCGCAACCATTCCAGTTCGGTTACCTCGCATTCTGCCAAAACTCTTAAAGACGGTATTTTGACTTCCACTGGCAAAACAGCCTCCATCCCGTAGACCAATGAGTATGGCGTAGCCCCGGTTGAGGTTCTCACGGAAGTTCGATATCCCCACAAAGCGAAAGGTAGTTTTTCATGCCAATCCCTGTACGTATCCTTCATTTTCCCCAGGAATGCTTTTATATTTTTGTTTGCGGCCTCTACTGCTCCATTTGTTTGTGGTCTGTATGGTGAGGACTGGTGGTGGGTAATCCTATACTTCTCTAGGAATGGAATAACCTCTCCCTGAAAATGACTCCCATGGTCAGAAATAAGCTCATTTGGCACCCCGTATCTGCAGATTATATTCTTCTGGATAAAATTCACCACATCTTTTGCCTTCAGAGTTGCATATGATGCCACTTCTACCCATTTGGTAAAATAGTCTATTGCCACAATTATGTACCGGTGCCCATTTGAAGCTTTCGGAACTACTTCCCCGATGATATCAATACCCCACACAGAGAACGGCCAAGGGGTGTGTAGACACCCCAATTTTGACTAAACTATTAAACTTAGGGGGGATTTACCTCTAGAAATCAATGATGAATAATGCCCCGACGATTTTCTTCAAGTTCATCGCTTCGACTTCTGAAAAGCTTCAAGCTCCCAAAACTTGCTCCTAATATCCCTAGATTTGGCCAATCACTGACCATCTGTCTCGAGCTCACTAGATCATGGGTTACTTTCTAAAAAAAATGGAATAGATTAAATAATAATAATAATAATGATATTTTATAAAAATAACATTGTTTCTCATATTTTTAGATTCAAAAAGAAAAAAAGAGAAAAAGAAACTACTTGGTGACTCATATGATTAATTTAGATTTAAAATGAAAAATGTGTCTATACATATATATATATATAAGAAAAGGAAAATAATAAAAGAAAGTATCCCATGTGATTTGGAGAGTTAGAGATTCCTTGGCATATTCCTAATCCAAAGTAAATACCCAAAAAGCCCTTTGTTGGGCACTAATCTCCCATGTGCTTTGAAGATGCTCTAGAATGTTCCTTTATTCTAGCCAACTTAAATGCCTTTCAAGTGTCTTGGAATTACATAGAAGTGTCATGGAGAGTTAGAGATGCCATAGAATATTCCTAACCCACCCCAAATTGACCTATCTACCCTTATCTTAGCCCCTAAGATAATGAAAGTCTATAAAAAAAAAACCCAATTTCTCTCATTTTGGGGGGGAGACACTTGAATTGTATAGAAAAAAGATTGGTAGAGCTTTAGAGGAAATAAATATAGAGAGAGAAACTCTACCAATTATTTTACCCAAACCCCACCAAAACTCTACCAAACCATCAAATCACCATTGAAGGAGCTTGAAGCTTGAGGAAGAAGAAGAGGAAAAGCTTGAGGAATTCAACATCTCTACAAGTTTTGAGAAGATCTAGAGGTAAGACCTTCAAAATTTATCTTCATATATAATAATTCAATCACAAATTCTTAGATCTAGGAACTTTACACATTTTCAAAACCTCTCTTCCTACCCCATTTCATCACACACCACTTAGAATTTGTGATTGAATATCATGGTGTTTCATTAATTTGGATTAGAGCTTTGGATTTATGAATAAAAGAGTTTTGACTTGAAGTATTCAAATATTTTGATTTCTTTTCTTCTGTTTATATTCCTCTCAAAGAAATATATGAGATCTTCAATATCTCATTAGATTTCTTTGAGTTTGATCCTCTAATTCCCTACGATCTTATGATTTATATGGGGATTAAAGTGGATTATGATCATCTCTACACATAGTTGGTTGAGTTCAAGTCTTAGTTCATGACTTGAAATCTCCTCATTAAAAATCTTATGGGGATTCATGCTATATCCCATGGAGGTTTATGTAGATTTGAATTTCATTTTGTCTCCCATGACCATCAAATGGTAGGAGAAATATTTTAAGTTTAAGACCATCTCTATGGCTTAGACTAACCTCTTTCTTGGGTTTTTGGAAGTTCTTCATACTTCATCCAAAACCTACATGTATGTGTATCTTTAGCCTCCAATGACCACCAAGTGGTAGGAGTGGTAGGAGTAATGATTTGAACTCATGTTTTGGTCCATAAGTTTGAGTTCATTGTTTGGGATTTTGTGAAGTCCATTTCATACTTCATTAAAAGTCCATAAGTCTAAAGAGGTCCTTAGTCTTCAATGACCATCAAACGGTAGAAGAAATGATTTGGTTTAAGCCCAACATTATGATCTAATAGTTGAGGCCAATCAACAAAGTTGAACTAGCAAAATGAAAACAGTGGGTTCACAAACTGTTTTCGATCAAAGATTTTTAGTTCGAAATCAGACCGTTGGAATTGAATGAAACCAACGGGAGAGCGTCAATAACATGATGTTTTACCACTGTAATTTTTGTTTTGGTGAGATTTCATGTTTTAAGTGGTTTGATCATGAGTTTTGTGAGACAACCACAATCTGTCTAGAATTTCAGAATAGTTTCAGAACAGTAAGCCCGTTTTGAAATTAATAAATCAGAACCTTAATAGAGTTTCCCAGGTCTCTAATAATTTTTTCTAAGTACCTTAATGTGTTAGGAAGATACCCTAAAAAGATCTAAGTGTTTCTCATTTGTTTGCTATTTTCAAAAAATCATACAAGATCTCTGGACAGAGAGTTGTAAGTCCCTGAGTGATGTTTAGTGTAAGTCCATCTGATTGAATTTCAATTTTAGAATATGGAACTGAAATGAGTCTGATTGACTCCAGATTTTGAAAAATTGAATTAAATTGAGCCTAATTGACTCCCGATTCTGAAAGTTGAATTGAATCTGACTAACTTCTGATTTAGAATTTGAATAAAACTGAGTTTGACTAACTCTGATGAACTGAATTGAAATAAATTGAGTCTAATTTGACTCCCGATTTTGGGAATTGAAATAAATTGAGTTTGATTTAACTCCTAATTTTAAAAATTGGAATTTTTTGTTGAGTCAAAATTGACTCTGATTAAGAAAATTTGAAATGTTATAAATTAACCCTCGATTTTGAAATAGGAAATTCTTTGAGTCCGCGTGACTCCATTTATATAAAAAGTGAATTCGTTGATTCCATGTGACTCCATTCGTATAAATATATATGTACATTTGTTGAGTCTGTATGACTCCATTTGTATGAAATGTGAGTTTGATTGAGTCTGTATGATTCCATTTGTATAAGAAGTGAATTTTTGTTGAGTTCGTGTGACTCCGTGAATTTCGTTGAGTCCGAGTGACTCTGTTGTTGTAAAATGCAAATTTTGAGTGCAAATGACTCCGTGGTTGTAAAATGCGAGTTTTCGAGTCCTAGTGACTCCGTTGTTGTGGAAATGCGGGTCCATGGATCCGAATGACTCGTTTGTTTTAAAATGTGAATTTATTGACTCCTTGTTTAAGAAAATTGAATTTTTGGATCCACGTGACTCCCTTTGAATTTGTGAGTTTGCTTAACTCTGAATTTTATTGGAATTGAATTCTTTGAGTCTAACCGACTCCGAACTTTTGAAAGTTTGGGCTAAAATGGATCTAACTATCGCCAGATTTTAATGTTAAATTAAGTTGAATCTGATTAGCTCCCGATTGCGAAAATTAAAATCATTAAGTCCGTCCGATTCCCGATTCATGAAAGTCTAACTTAGCACCCGAGCTTAGAAATTGAATTGAATTGAGTGATTGACTCCTAATTCTAGAAAAATTCATTTGAGTCTGATTTGACTCCAGATTTTAGAGTTTTTGAATCGAATTGAGTCTGTTTTTTTTAATTAGAAATTCTTTGAGTCTGATCGACTGCCAATTTTAGATTTGAGTCTGATTGACTCTCGTTGTTGTGAAATACAATCCGATTCGAGTGCAATTGACTCCTGTTCTAGAAATTTAAAATTATTTTGAGTCTGTTTGACTCCGATTTTGAAATTAGAAATTCTTTTGAGTATGATTGACTCATAATTTGGAATTGGGAATTCTTTTGAGTCTGATTGGTTCATGTTTTTGGAAATTAGAAACTCTTTTGAGTCTGGTTGACTCTCAATCTTTTGAAATTAAAAATTCTTTTGAGTATGATTGACTCATGATTTGGAATTAGAATTTCTTTTGAGTCTGATTGGCTCATGTTTTTGGAAATTAGAAATTCTTTTAAGTCTGATTGGCTCATGTTTTTGGAAATTAGAAATTCTTTTGAGTCTGAATGGCTCATGTTTTTGGAAATTAGAAATTCTTTTGTGAAATAGAAATCCTTTAAGCCCAGTTTTATGAATTTAAATTTCTTTGAGTCCGATTGACTCCTGGTTTTGTCCGATTTTGCGAAATTAGAAATTGAATCAAGTCTGATTGACTCATGATTTAGGATTTAAATATGAATTTGAATTTGTTTTGAGTCTGATTGACTCCAGGTTTTGTGAAATTGAATTTGTTTCGAATTCAACTGACTCCTGATTTTAGAATTCGAATAGAATTGAGTATGACTGACTCCCGATTTTGGGAATTGAATTGAATTGAGTCTAATTGACTCCTGGTTTTGTGGAATTGAATTTGTTTCGAATCCAATCGACTCCTATTTTTAGAAATTTGAAATTCTTTGAGTTTAATTGACTCCCAATTTTAGAACTGAGCCTGAATGACTCCCGATTTTGTGAAATTGAATTTGTTTCGAATCCAATCGACTCCTATTTTTAGAAATTTGAAATTCTTTGAGTCTAATTGACTCCCAATTTTAGAACTAAGTCTGATTGACTCCCGATTTTGTGAAATTGAATTTGCTTCGAGCCCAATTGACTCCTGTTTTTAGAAATTTGAAATTCTCTAAGTATGATTGATTCCTGATTTTAGAAAATTGAATTTATTTGAATCTGATTGACTAAATGATTTTAGAAGGTGAATTTATTTGAAATGAGTTTGATTGACTGATAAGTGGAATTTGAATTTGAAATTGAGTCAAAGTGACTCTTGATTGGGCAAATTTTCTATTTGAGTCTGATTGGCTCCTTATTTTAGAAGAATGAATAGATTTGAGTTTGGTTGATTCTAAGAATCTAAGTTGATTTGAGTTTGATTGACTCCGAATTTTAAAAGAATGAATTGAATTGAGTTTAGTTGATTTTAAGAAACTAAGTTGAATTGAGTCTGATTGACTCTTGATTTTAAAATAATGAATTGAATTGAGTTTGGTTGATTTTAAGAATCTAAGTCGAATTGAGTCCTGATTGACTCTTGATTGTAGGAAAATTGAATAAATTGGAGTCTGATTAACTCCGGACTTCTGAAAATTGATTTGATTAGGAGTCTAATTGACTCCAATTTTGGACAATTGAATAAATTGGAGTCTGATTGACTCCGGACTTTTGAAAATTGATTTGATTAGGAGTCTAATTGACTCCAATTTTGGAAAATTGAATAAATTGGAGTCTGCTTGACTCCGAACTCTTGAAAATTGATTTGATTAGGAGTTTGATTTACTCCGGATTTTGAGAATTAGAATAAATTGGAGTCTGATTGACTCCGGGCTTTTGAAAATTGATTTGTCTAAGAGTCTAATTGACTCCTAATTTTGGAAAATTGAATAAATTGGAGTTTGGTTGAATCTAAGCTGATTTGAGTCTGATTGACTCCTTGTTTTAGAAGAATGAATTGACTCGAGTCCGAAAGGCTCCGATTTTGAGAAGATGAGTTGATTTCGAGTTTGAATGACTCCGATTTTGGAAAACATGATTTGACTTGAGACTGATTGACTCCCAATTTTTGAAGAAATGAATTAGATCAAGTCTGATTAACTTCTATTTTTGAAAAATTTGAATTGACTTGTGTCTGGCTGACTCCCGATTTTGAAGATTGAAATGAACAAACATATCCGACCAGGCCGAAGGGTTGCGGATACTGAGAATGGTTCCTGATTGGAGCGTAAGGCGTGAGGCGGCTCAATCTTTCAGCGTGCTACCTGATTTGACTATGGAGCGTAAGGCGTGAGGCGGCTCAGTCAATCAGATGACCTTTTGGGAGATTATGGAGCGTAAGGTGTGAGGCGGCTCAATCTTTCAGCGTGCTACCTGATTTGACTATGGAGCGTAAGGCATGAGGCAGCTCAGTCAATCAGATAACCTTTTGAGAGATTATGGAGCATAAGGCGTGAGACGGCTCAATCTTTCAGCATGCTACCTGATTTGACACCGAAGTGTAAGGCACGAAGCGCATCTCAGTCGATCAGATGATTCTTGGAAGACACCGGAGTATAAGGCGCGAAGCACATCTCAGTCTTTCAGCGTGCTACCTGGTTTGACACCGGAGTATAAGGCGCGAAGCACATCTCAGTCTATCAGATGATTCTTGGAAGACACTGGAGTATAAGGCGTGAAGCGCATCTCAGTCTTTCGGAAAGCACAGTTTCTAATTCGACACCAAGGTATAAGCCGCGAAGCGCATTCTAGTTGATTAGATGACTCTTGAAGAATGTCGGGGAATTAAGCATAGGAAGCGCATCTATAACGGTTATGACTTTCCCAGAATAGAATGACATCATAAGTAGAATGGCATAGGGTGCATTTTTTATACGAAGAAAGAACAATATGTTGCTGAGACATTATATGGAGCACGAGATTGCTTGAGCACGTGCACCACGATAAGATAGGTGCATTCATCTGTATGACTATTTGCGCTTATGTGTGTTGTACTTTGCCCGAACTACGTCCTGGTCTGATTCCCGATGGGATACGTAGGCAGCTCACCATTGAGCACGACCAGCACCGACCATCTCCGCGAATGATTTTGCAACGCATTTTATTTTTACCTAAGTTCAATAGTCCGGTCAAAGGCTTGTCTTCACACAGGCTTCGACATTCACTTGTGATACGCGTTGCTTCACAAGCTCTGTCGAAGAGGGGCAAACTGTAGACACCCCAATTTTGACCGAACTATTAAACTTAGGGGGGATTTACCTCTAGAAATCAATGATGAATAATGTCCCGACGATTTTCTTCAAGTTCATCGCTTCGACTTCTGAAAAGCTTCAAGCTCCTAAAACTTGCTCCTAATATCCCTAGATTTGGCCAATCACTGACCATCTGTCTCGAGCTCACTAGATCATGGGTTACTTTCTAAAAAAAAATGGAATAGATTAAAAAATAATAATAATAATGATATTTTATAAAAATAACATTGTTTCTCATATTTTTAGATTCAAAAAGAAAAAAAAAAAGAAAAAGATACTATTTGGTGACTCATATGATTAATTTAGATTTAAAATGAAAAATGTGTCTATACATATATATATATATAAGAAAAGGAAAATAATAAAAGAAAGTATCCCATGTGATTTGGAGAGTTAGAGATTCCTTGGCATATTCCTAATCCAAAGTAAATATCCAAAAACCCCTTTGTTGGGCACTAATCTCCCATGTGCTTTGAAGATGCTCTAGAATGTTCCTTTATTCTAGCCAACTTAAATGCCTTTCAAGTTTCTTGGAATTACATAGAAGTGCCATGGAGAGTTAGAGATGCCATAGAATATTCCTAACCCACCCCAAATTGACCTATCTACCCTTATCTTAGCCCCTAAGATAATGAAAGTCTATAAAAAAAACCCATTTTCTCTCATTTTGGGGGGGGGGGGGGGGGGGAGAGACACTTGAATTGTATAGAAAAAAGATCGGGAGGGCTTTAGAGGAAAGAAATATAGAGAGAAACTCTACCAATTATTTTACCCAAACCCCACCAAAACTCTACCCAACCATCAAATCACCATTGAAAGAGCTTGAAGCTTGAGGAAGAAGAAGAGGAAAAGCTTGAGGAATTCAACATCTCTACAAGTTTTGAGAAGATCTAGAGGTAAGACCTTCAAAATTTATCTTCATATATAATAATTCAATCACAAATTCTTAGATCTAGGAACTTTACACATTTTCAAAACCTCTCTTCCTACCCCATTTCATCACACACCACATAAAATTTGTGATTGAATATCATGGTGTTTCATTAATTTGGATTAGTGCTTTGGATTTATGAATAAAAGAGTTTTGACTTGAAGTATTCAAATATTTTGATTTCTTTTCTTTTGTTTATATTCCTCTCAAAGAAATATATGAGATCTTCAATATCTCATTAGATTTCTTTGAGTTTGATCCTCTAATTCCCTATGATCTTATGATTTATATGGGGATTAAAGTGGATTATGATCATCTCTACACATAGTTAGTTGAGTTCAAGTCTTAGTTCATGACTTGAAATCTCCTCATTAAAAATCTTATGGGGATTCATACTATATCCCATGGAGGTTTATGTAGATTTGAATTTCATTTTGTCTCTAATGACCATCAAATGGTAAGAGAAATATTTTAAGTTTAAGACCATTTCTATGGCTTAGACTAACCTCTTCCTTGGGTTTTTGAAAGTTCTTCATACTTCATCCAAAACCTACATGTATGTGTGTCTTTAGCCTCCAATGACCACCAAGTGGTAGGAGTAATGATTTGAACTCAAGTTTTGGTCCATAAGTTTGAGTTTATTGTTTGGGATTTTGTGAAGTACATGTCATACTTCATTAAAAGTCCATAAGTCTAAAGAGGTCCTTAGTCTTCAATGACCATCAAAAGTTAGAAGAAATGATTTGGTTTAAGCCCAACATTATGATCTAATAGTTGAGGCCAATCAATAAAGTTGAACTAACAAAATGAAAACAGTGGGTTCACAAACTGTTTTCGATCAAAGATTTTTAGTTCGAAATCAGACCGTTGGAATTGAATGAAACCAACGGGAGAGTGTCAATAACACAATGTTTTACCACTGTAATTTTTGTTTTGGTGAGATTTCATGTTTTAAGTGGTTTGATCATGAGTTTTGTGAGACAACCACAATCTGTCTAGACTTTCAGAATAGTTTCAGAACAGTAAGTCCGTTTTGAAATTAATAAATCAGAACCTTAATAGAGTTTCCCAGGTCTCTAATAATTTTTTCTAAGTACCTTAATGTGTTAGGAAGATACCCTAAAGAGATCTAAGTGTTTATCATTTGTTTGCTATTTTTAAAAAATCATACAAGATCTCTGGACAGAGAGTTGTAAGTCCCTGAGTGATGTCTAGTGTTTCTTTAATTCCTGGAGATCTAACCGTTCAAACCTTGAATTTTTTTTCGGGATAGAAACTAGACTCACAGAGGCATATCATATCATAAAATCATTAAGATCCAACCGTTAGAACAATGGTTTTTCTAGCTTTGAAAGTCTGGTTTGCTCTCTGTAATTCATAAAAAACTGCTCCTGTTTTTTTGTCTAATCTTAACGATCTCCTAATGTCTTGGAACCCAAATCATGTTTTGAATAATGATAATTTAGCTTAAATCCAGAGGCTAAGTGATCCAAATTAGTGAATAAATTCATATCTCATTCTTGTTCATAATCATTCATTCATTCATATACATTGATGCTCATAATTAGAACTAGTTCTTGGATAAAGTTGGACTTAGTTGAATCTAATTGAACATGATTTAGGATTAATTACTCTTTGATATTATATCTTATCTAAAGGCATGTGTACTAACCTTTGTTTTGTAGCGCATTTGAGGTACAACTTCTCATCCCTTCTCTAGTTTAATTCATTTCTTTGATTTTGAATTGATTTTCAACTCCATGTGCGACACTTTAAACTAGGTCTTGCCTTATGTGTTTATATGTGATAGAGACCTTTTCTTAAGATTTCTATTCTCGCATGCATTGCACGTTTAATATTCGCTGCTGGATCCCGGGTATGTTCTCTAGTTCTCTATTACATATCATGTTGTTTGCTATTTGAATTACGTGGCTTATGAATGATATTTTGTCATTAGCAATTTTGCACCCTTTTGACATGCTTGTGATATGTATACTTATATTTATGTATTAGTTGAGGGCATGCTTAGATTAATAACTTGATTAAAAAGGATGTTGAGTAGAGGCCTATCGTAAGATAGGATGAAAGGGGGTGTTTTAGTCCGCCAGGCTCCTTCCCCTTTCATTCCATAATCCCCGGACCCAGTTTATCTTTGGTTTCGCAAAAGATCAGTTTGCTTTAAAATGGTTTCTTAATTGTTTTCCTTTTAAAAATTAAGTGGTGACTCATTCATTTTGAATTAGAAATTTTTGGAAAAGAATTTAACAGAAAAGCTGTGGGTAAGAAACCCGGCGATATCCACAGGGTGGTCATGCTATAGAGCTGGGAAGGTGGGGTATGCATTAAGTTTGCATGAACCTGACATTTATGGCATCTCCTAACATACTCACAGTAATCCTTATCTAAAGTTGTCCAATAGTATCCCTGCCGAATTATCTTTTTGGCCAACATGTGTCCATTCATGTGGGGCCCACAAACTCCTTCATGTACTTCTTCCATCATTTTCCTTGCTTCCCTTCCATACAGACATTCTAAATTATAACCAGTGTAGGACTTCTTCAACAACTTTCCCGTATAGATTACAAATTGAGCTGAAAATCTACGAATTGCTTTCTTATCCTTCTCTGAAGCTCCTCCGGGATATTCTCCTTTCTCAATAAAGTTCCAAACATCTATATACCATGGTATCTCAACCTCTACCTCTTCTTCAATGGCAGCGATTGTTTCATACAAAGGTCGAATTCTCTTTTCTATGGACAAAGGAATCATGGAGACTCCCACAGGAATTTGGATCATTGAGTCTAAGATTGCTAGGGAATCTGCCAATTGGTTCTCCTCACGGGGAAGGTAGTAGAACGTAATTTTCCTGAATTGCACCTTCAGGCTCTCTAGGTATTCGTGGTAAGGTCTCAATTTCTCATGCTTTATTCTCCAGTCACCCCTTACTTGTGATATTATCAGATTAGAGTCCCTGAAAACATCGATCTTTTCCACTCTTAAAGCCAAGACTGCTTCCATCCCAATTATACAGGCTTCATACTCTGCCGTGTTATTAGTCGAATTATACTTGAGCTTAACGGCCAACGGAGTGGGGGCCCCGCTAGGTGATATGAGGATGATCCCCACCCCGTACCCTATTTGATTAGCTGCTCCATCGAAGTACATTTTCCACAGGTTCTCCTTTACTTCCATTTATTCTTCATCTGGAAACTTAAATTATCCCCTTTCTTCAGATTCTATGGCGAGGTCGGCTAAGTACTCGGCGACGGCTCTCCCCTTGACAGATTTGGAAGTGACGTATCTAATATCAAATTCGGCTAGCATCATAGTCCATCGGGATATCCTACTGGTCAGGGCAGGCTTTTCAAAGAGGTATTTGAGTGGGTCCATTCGGGATATCAAGGTGATAAGGAAGGCTAGCATGTAATGCCTAAGGCGACGGGTACACCACACCAGGGCCCAACAAGCTTTCTCCAACGGTGAATAGTTCAACTCATATCTGGTCATCCTCTTACTCAGGTAGTATATGGCTTTTTCCACACGCCCTTCTTCTTCTTCTTGGACCAGCATGCACCCCGTTGAGTTCTCGGTTACGGATAGGTATAGCAATAAAGGTCTCCCAGGCTTAGGAGGTGATAGGACAGGTGGGTTTTGAAGGTAGGTTTTGATCTTTTCAAAGGCTTTTTGGCACTGGTTATCCTATTCGAACTTTTCCCCCTTTCTCAATAATTTGAACAACGGGTCACAGGTCATGGTGAGTTTGGATATGAAGCGGCTGATGAACTGTATTCTTCCTAGGAATCCTCTCAACTCCTTTTCATTCTTTGGTGGTGGCATTTCGGTTATAGCTTGGATTTTATTGGGGTCTACCTCAATTCCTCTCTGGGTGATCAGAAATCCTAACAGTTTCCCAATGGTGACCCCAAAGACGCATTTTTGCGGATTTAGCCTCATTCTGAACTTTCTAAGCCATTCGAAAAATTTTCTTAATGCCTCCAGATGCCCTCCTCTTTCTTTAGACTTTACTATCATGTCATCCACATATACTTCTACTTTTTTATGAATCATATCATGTAGTAATGTAGTGGCAGCTCTTTGGTAGGTCGCACCTGCATTTTTAAGTCCAAACGGCATAACTCTATAATATTAAGTCCCCCAAGGTGTGATAAAAGTTGTTTTCTCTCTATCCTTTGGTGCCATCAAGATCTGGTTATATCCTAAAAAAACATCCATGAAAGATAGAAGTTCATGCCCTGCGGTATTATCCACTAATACGTCGATGTGGGGTAAAGGGAAATCATCCTTAGGGCTAGCTTTGTTCAAATCTCAGAAATCCACACAAACCCTAACACGACCATCCTTTTTAGGAACCGGTACAATATTGGCAACCCATTCAGGATACTCGGTGACAATCAAGAATCCAGCCTTTAATTGCTTTTCAACCTCCTCTTTCACTTTAAGCGCCCATTCAGGCCTCATTCGCCTCAATTTTTGTTTTACGGGTTTTGAATTTGGGAAAAAGGGGAATATGTTGTTGGACAATTTCTGGATCAATTCCTAGCATATCATCATAAGACCATGCAAAGACATCTTTGAATTCTTTTAATAGATTGATTAATTCTTTGCTTTCCTCATTATTAAGAGTGGAGCCAATAGAAACATTTTATGGATTATCTTCATTTCCCAGATTAATGGTTAAAGTGCTTTCCATGATTTTGCATGCAGGTTCATTTTCTTTTTCAATTAATTTTTGTAATTCATCAGGTATTTCATCATATTCATCACATGCATCACAGTTATTATTATGCACAGTCAAGTAAGCAGAATTAGTCACGTTCTCATTAACTTTTTTCGGAGCAATTATAACAGACATAGAAATTGAAAGACGCCTCATTCGGGCCAATACAGACTCTGGGTGAGGGGGATACTTATTACTAGACTCAAAGACCCACTCTTTCTTGCTTTCCCCTCCCATATCAGCGATGAAGCGATCTTCCTGTTCCTCTTCCAGAGTGATCTCTTCGATTTCCACTTCCTCTGGTTTCCCTTCATACGCTGGCTTTTCCCTTTCTTTATTCCCCTTGCTTTCTTCTTTATCCCGGCTTTTCCCATCTTCATCCTTAATCTCTGCAGAACTCCCCTTTTCGGTCCCCTCGCACCCTTCTTCTAGTAGGTTCTTCATTGCCAAGCCATCCAGAGTACACACCCAGTCCTGAATAATGGCAGATTTTGCAGGCTGTTGAAGATAAGGGTCCTCATAATCAGAGAAGTCATGCGCAAAGAAAATCTCGAATCCCGACTTCATACGCTTCTCTGCTTTATCTAACCATGGCTCTGAAAAACCGCAAAACGGAAAATCTTCCCCTTGCTTGACGAAATACCCATTAAGAGTTTTCAAGTATGGTTCCAGCGGTGCATCGGTTGCTTTCTTTTTCTTCTTCAATTCTTCCTTGGTTGGCGAGTACCCTAGCCCGCGAGTATGGGTTTGTGTAACGATATTTGGGAATTCTGACAATCCTTGGTGTTTCTTATCTAAACCCATCCCTGGGAAGAACCCCATTTTTCTCATGATCCCGGCCACCAACGGACTGGCGTATTGATCAAAATAAAGTGGTAAAAACTCCTTCAGCTTCCCCTCTTCTATGACGTTAATGAACTCAAACCCTCCCAAACTTGCTTCACCCTCTTGTATCTGTACTTCTAAAATTGGAGCACTTGATGAGGCCCCAGATACATTTATCCAGCTATCCCCCAGAAGGTCGCATACCTTGTTTTTCCAAATGTACTTAACTTTTTGATGGATGGTTGATGGAATGGCACCCAAACTATCAAGCCACGGCCTTCCCAGAAGCAGGTTAAATGATGCAGGAATGTTAATGATTTGGAATTCTGTTTCCCTTTCACCGGTCCCAACAGAGAGATTTAGAAAGATGATCCCCATAACTACCCGTAGAGTATTATCGTAAGCCCTCACTTTTTGTTCCGATGGTATAAATGTGGATTCATCGAGCCCCATCCTTTTAGCTGTCCGAAAAGGGCATACATTTAATGCAGACCCGTTGTCAACGAGACAAGCAGGTAGAGAATTTCCTAGACACTCCACGGTAACGTGCAACGGCTTATTGTAAACAGGTCCCGCAGGAGGTAAGTCAGCTTCGGAGAAAGAAATAGCGAGAGTTGGACTTCTGTTGATCATGCCGACGAGATCTTCCGGAGTAACATCGATGGAGACGTCCGATTGATTGAGAGCATCGAGGACTGCTTGTCTATGACGCTTGGAAGCGATTAGCAACCCCCAAATAGTGATATTTGCCTGTGTCTTCTTCATCTATCTTAAAACTTTGTCCTCTTCTTCTTCCTCATTCAGTTTCCCTTTCCCTTTATTCATATCCTGCCCCGGGTGATCTTCCTCAAGTTCGTGTGGTTTAAAATGCCTTCCGAATCGTGTGAGGTGACTAATTCCTTCTTTGACTCAAAGTCCATCCTGTGCTTCAGTAACTTTCAAACCTTCCTCCTCACTTTCATACCAAAGGTCCTCCTTAACTTTATTGTTATTCTGACTATCGTCTCCCTTGTACCAAAGTGAATTGTCAGCTTCAGGTGCCCACCAGTCTGCGTCAACAGCCCCTTCTATTTCTCTCCCTTGGCCTTCATCTACCAGCTCTTTTAAAGTGCAGATTTGCGAATCCTCCAACATCTGATAAACTTTTCTCGAACTTCCTAACTTAGTGATCAATGCTGATGGGTCAAAAGAGCTCCCCTCATTTCCCAAGTAGTAAATTCTGGGTGGTGGCACGGCATGATGATCTGGTAACGGATTTCTGGTAACATTTGGCGGATTGGTGGGTGGTTCAGATATTACTTTCTTATCAATCAAATTTTGGATCTCATGTCTTAATCTTAAACACCGATTAGTTGAGTGCCCCTGCTCCTGATGGAATTTGCAATATAGATCAGATTAGAAATTTGGAGGTGGTGGATTTGGTCTTGGCCACGGCTCCAGTAGGCAAAGATGTCCTTTTGCCAGCAGCCTATAGAGAGCCGTGGATAATGATACTCCCAACTCCGAAAACCTCCTTAAAGGCTTATCCCCTCCCCTCTTTGGGTAACTTTTGGCTATATCAAACTTCTTTTCGAGTTCGCTCAGCGCGTTCACATCTGTAGGTCCTGACTGAACTCCTGAATGCCCTCCTCCTGCTCCATAATTCGGACGTCTATACCTGTTTGCTGGCTCTTCTCTTTTGATTGACCCTTCCTATATCGCATCTTCGATTCTGGTCCCTACATCAAACACTTCGACAAAGGTGTTGAGGGATTGGAACCTCATCTTCTCCTGATAGACGGGCTGGAGGTTCTTCATCAGCATTCGGATTTGCTCTTTTTCGGTCGGCCTTTGCACCATTTTAGCAGCCTTTCCCCTCCATCGGCTCAGAAATTCAGCAAAAGATTCTTTGTTCCCCTGTCGGGTAGTCTCTAAATCCCTGATAGTAACATCCAAATCCTGATTGTAATCGTATTGGGCTACGAATGCTTTGACCACTTCTTCCCAATTTCTAGTTTTCCCCGGCTCCAGAGTGAGGTACCAAGACAAAGCAGCCCCAGTTAACGTCTGCTGAAACAAGACTGCCATCATGATCGTGCTTAAACCGCTAGGCTGAAATGCCCCTATACACATTCTGATGTGGCTACGAGGGTTCCCTGTTACATCAAACTTATCGAACACAGGCATTTTGAATCCTGCGAGTAATACCTCACAGACCCCCTCATATAATCCTTCTAATTCCAACAAGTAGGTATCAACTCCATGGGCCTTTCGGACCACCCTTTCCAACTTCTCCATTTTCTCAGTCATCAGCTTGTCTTTCTCAGCCCTTTCCTTTTCTAGTTTCTCCCTTTTTGTTCTCGGCGCTTCAACCCCTTCTGTTTCATCAAACCAATCTTCACCCCCGTGAGGAGGATCATTGTTTGGCGGCTGTTGTGCTAGCGCTTCTATCATGGTCATCATTCTAGTCATTTGACCCGCTTGCTGTTCCACCATTGTCCTTAATTCTGCCATCTCCCTTGCATTTGCCTCTTGTGCCATCTCTTTTCTCACTAGCCATGCAGTAGGATCTCTGTACCAGACTATGCTCGTAGTTGATTCTATCTTTTACCTACAATCATATTTTTTTTCAATTATTTTAACTCTAACAACTTTTCTCCCTTTTCACCATTATTTTATTTATCTTTCACTTTTATTATTGATTTTATTATATGCTTTCATGAATGATTCATATGCCACACGGATGCAATGCATGTGTGTGTGTGTGCCTATTCTATATGCCAAAGCAAATCCTACCCTAGCACATAAGACATGTAAGCACATAAAATCCTCTTCCATGTCAAGTGCGCTAATTTCTCCTTTTACTTGTGATCCTTATTACCTCTTCGATGAGAAGATTTTGAAACTCTTTTGGAAAGCATTTCTTGGATGATAAAATCTTTTGAAAACAATCTTGAGAATTTTGGATTTTTCCTTTTGAAGGTAAAAACATTTCTCAACAAAAGATGGTTGGGTCGAAAATTTTGCTTTGGGATTTGATTCAAAAGCATTTCTTTAGTTGGGGAGATTTCTTAAATACAATTTTCAAAATTTTTGGATTATTCTTTAACAAAAAGGTGATTGGGTCAAAATTTTGCTTTCATTAACAAAAAACATTTCTTCTAAAAAAAAATTCCCAAGATTTTTGGATTCTTCCTTCAAAAGGAGAATGCGAGAATATACCTCAACAAGGGGTTGACTTGGGATTTTAATCAAAAAGTGAATCCCAAAGATTTTAAAAGAGTGAATAAATATTTTGGAATGAAGAAGTCAAAAACCTATCTTCTTTCAAAGATGGATTTAAAATTCCTTGGGTAGAAGGATCACAAGTTTGGATAATCACCGCACTTTTCATAAATTTGGATGCATACAAGGTCAATGATGCTTTAGCTAACATGATATAAGAAGTATAATCTTATAATCAAAAAATCTGGCATATTCCAAACTGTCGTGGGACATGAGGAGGAATTGCTAAAAGGTGATTAAAAGATTATACATCCTACATTAAACAAGCATCGTCATCATCTCAAATAATCCCTTCCGGGCATGCAAAACTTCCTAGCACATAATCCTAATCAACAATTAATTTCCTAGATTGAAAGGTTCTATAGAAGCTATCATGCATAGGCCGGGTTTTGGTCAAATAAGGGACCCTTGACACACACCCGATAGGATGCTTCATATACCAACACATGGTACGAGATCAAGGGTGATCACACAGTCCCATGATGGCTTGACCGACCGGGTTGCCCCGAGCCTCCAAGGTCATAGTTTTGTGCAATCGACTGGCTAGACATGCAAGTGCAATGTAACGGGCACACAAAAATTAATTAATTTGATTAAAAGGATGCTTTCAAGTCTAATCCTCGAGTGAACCCAAAATCAAAATTCTGGTCTGCGAAACCAGAGATTTTGGGTTCGATCCCCAGCAGAGTCGCCAGACTGTGGATACCGTAGTTTTTCTTATTATCTACAGCTTTTCTGTTAAATTCTTTTCCAAAAAATTTCTAATTCAAAACGAATGAGTCGCCACTTAATTTTTAAAAGGAAAAAATTAAGAAACCATTTTAAAGCAAACTGATCTTTTTGCGAAACCAAAGATAATCTGGGTCCGGGGATTATGGAATGAAAGGGGAAGGAGCCCGGTGGACTAAAACACCCCCTTTCATCATATCTTGTGATAGGCCTCTACTCAATATCCTTTTTAATCAAGTTATTAATCTAAGCATGCCCTCAATTAATACATATATAGGTATACATAACACAAGCATGTTGGAAATGGTGTAAAATTGCTAACGACAAAATATCATTCATAAGCCATATAACTCAAGTAGCAAGCAACATGATATGCAATAGAGAACAAGAAAACATATCCGGGATCCGGCCGCGAATATTAAACGTGCAATGCATGCAAGAATAAAAATCCTAAGAAAAGGTCTCTATCACACATATACACATAAGGCAAAACCTAGCTAGTCTAAGGTGTCGCACATGGAGTTGAAAATCAATTAAAATCAAAGTATAGAATTGAACTAGAGAAGGGATGAGAAGTTGTACCTCAAATGCGCTACAAAACAAAGGTTAGTACACATGCCTTAGACAAGATATAATATCAAAGTGTAATTAATCCTAAGTCATGTTTAATTAAATTCAACTAAGTCCAACTTTATCCAAGAACTAGTTCTAACTATAAGCATCAATGTATATGAATGAATGAATGATTATGAACAAGAATGAGATATGAATTTATTCACTAATTTGGATCACTTAGCCTCTGGATTTAGGCTAAATTATCATTATTCAAAACATGATTTGGGTTCCAAGACAATAGGAGACCATTTGAGTTGAAATAAATAAGATTAGACAAAAACAGTAGCAGTTTTTTTATGAATTACAGAGAGCAGACCAGACTTTCAAAGCTAGAAACACCAAAGTTCCAATGGTTGGATCTTAATGCTTTTTGGATATGATATGGCTCTGTGAGTCTAGGTTCTATCCCAAAAAGAAAATCAAGGTTTGAACGGTAGATCTCCGGGAATTAAACAAACACTAGACATCACTCAGGGACTTACAACTCTCTGTCCAGAGATCTTGTATGATTTTTTACAAATAGCAAACAAATCTGAATTGCTTCATTCTTTTTAGGGAACCTTCCTAACACATTAAGGTTCTTAGAAACAATTATTAAAGGTCATGAAAACTTGATTAGGGTTCCGATCTATCAATTTTAAAACCGTGTTACTGTTCTGAAACTATTCCAAAATTCTGGACAGATTGTGGTTGTCTCACAAAACTCATGATCAAACCACTTAAAACATGAAATCTCACCAAAACAAAAATTACAGTGGTAAAACATCGTGTTATTGACGCTCTCCCGTTGGTTTCATTCAATTCCAACGGTCTGATTTCGAACTAAAAATCTTTGATCGAAAACAGTTTGTGAACCCACTATTTTCATTTTGTTGATTGGCCTCAACTATTAGATCATAATGTTGGGCTTAAACCAAATCATTTCTTCTACCATTTGATGGTCATTGAAGACTAAAGACCTCTTTAGACTTATGGACTTTTAATGAAATATGAAATGGACTTCACAAAATCCCAAACAATGAACTCAAACTTATGGACCAAAACTTGAGTTCAAATCATTACTCCTACCACTTGGTGGTCATTGGAGGCTAAAGACACACATACATGTAGGTTTTGGATGAAGTATGGAGAACTTCAAAAAATCCAAGGAAGAGGTTAGTCTAAGCCATAGAGATGGTCTTAAACTTTAAATATTTCTCCTACCATTTGATGGTCATTGGAGACTAAAGGAAAACAAATCCACTCTAATCTCCATGGAATATAGTATGAATTCCATAAGATTCATAGTAAAGAGATCCTAGTAAGAATACCCAAGGTTTTACTCAATCTAATAGACTTTTAGACATTCAAGTTCCATAGATTTCATCAAACTGTGAAAGCTTACACTCAAATCCTCTCCCAAACATATGGTCCTTGAGGAGATCATAACCACACAATCATACTCTCCTCCCAAATTAATGGTCCTTGGAGATTAAATGAGACTATGATTTACATAAACCTCTATGGAACATGGAGTGAATTCCATAAGATTCATAGTGAGATCCCCTAGCCATGAGTTAATACTAGTATTTCACCAACTATGTGTAGATATGACCATGATCAACCTTAAACTCCATATGAATCACAAGGTTATAGGAGAATAAGGAACCAAATTCAAAGAGTTTCAATGAGATATAGAAGACCTCGTGAACCTTTTTGAATGAAATACAAATAAAGAAATCAAAGTTTTATTTAGAGAACTTAAGAAAACTAATTCTTCAAAACTAATTTATCTCAAACCCAAGGCATTAATTAGGCCCAAATTAATGAAATGTTATGAGATTCAATCACAAGTTCTTGGTGGTGTGTGATGAAATGGGATAAGAAGAGAGGTTTTGAAAATGCGAAAAGTTCCTAGATCTAAGAACTTGTGATTGAATTATCTTAACTCTACCAAGGATTAAGAGGTTACCTCTATGACCTCAAAGAATTCTTCAATTTCTTGTGAAGCTCTTCCAAGATCTTCAAATTCTTCTCAAAGTTCTTCAAATTCTTTAAGAAATTCTTCTCTTCTTCTCGATTCTCTATATGATTCTTATCTCTTTCTCTCTCTAAAACTCAAGTATATCTCTTGTATATGTATGTGTATTGATTCAAAAGTTCAAGTCCCCTCAAAATGAAGATGAAGATCTATTTATATAGGCCATCATCTCAAGGATAAATGGGTAAATTCGGGTGGAGACCCATGTGCAAAGATTTCTTCTAGAACATGTGAGAAAAGCAGTCTGTTACAGCTAGCGGCACTCGACAGGTGCCGGCGGCATTCACTGAGTGCCGGGCGGAATTCACTGAATGCCGGGCGGCAACCCGTGAGTGCCGGCGTGGCACTCAGTGAGTGCCGCCGGGTTTTCCGGGTGCCGAGGCTAACTGAATTTGCTCCTTTTTTAAATTTTCGAAAGGAAAATTAATCTAAACTTAATTTTTGTGAGTTATCTTTATATATTCATGTATATTTGTGCTAAAATGAACCCATGTGGGTGGTATGCACCCATGTGCATGGTATATTCTTCAATATACTATGCTTTTCTTATTATTATTATTATTATTTTTTTTTCAAGAGACAATTTTCCTTTATTTGAAACTACTTTTTATCATTTTCATTTTATACTTTCTTTCAAAACCTTTTTATATGTACATTGAGCAAATTTTTAGACTAATTTTCTCATGTGTCCTTCAATGTTCGGGTTTCTCCCGAATACATAAACCCTCTCTCTTTTTTTTATTATGTATTTTCTTAATTTTGCAATTTTAACTTGAAGAACATCTTGACGATTTTGAATTTCTTGGAAAATCTTCGAACGTCACGGTCATCGTCATCATCGGTCTTTGAGAGGTAACCAATTCCTGGATTTGACGTTTGGTCAAAATTGGGGTGTCTACACATGGCTCCGTCGCCGCTGCGCTGGCCTGAGTAGCATCTAGGTCGGCCTGGGATGTAGCCAGCTCGGCTTGAGCAGCACCAAGGCTCAAGGCTAAACCTTTTACCTTGTCCTTCTCCACGGCCAGAGCAATCCCCCTGGCCTCTAAGGTAGCCCGTTCCTCAGACAAAGCAGCTTCAGCATCAGCAGCCCTCCTGGCCAAGGAAGGTAGGAAGGACTCAGCCCCGACGGTCATGCATCCGACCTGCAAGAAGTTAAAACTGACCGATCAATAAATAGGCTGAGTTGATAAAATAATTGAGGAAAAAGAAACAGAGGCAGGAGAAATCACTATGTGAGAGACGCTGTAAAGCCAGCTCTGGAAGACCTCGGGAGACATGTTTTCACATGCCTCCTCTTGGCTGGGGAGCAGACTGGGTCTCACCCGCTCCCTGATCTCGGCCGAACCAGCCATCGGTGCCACGACCGGCACCCCCGCCTAGGGGGCAGTCTCTTCAACTACCACCACGTGGGGCGTTGAGGTCCCCATGGGCTCCGGACGATTTACTATTCTGTGTCGGATCCACCTTAGAGAACGCTCACTGCCTGGGGCCTCAGCAGCGGGCCTTTTCCCTTGTGCCACCGCCATTCAGGCGGCAGTAGCAGCAACAGCGGCCTGCCTCTCCCTCAATTGCTCCATATTTCTCTTTGGAGCCATCTCTGCAAAAGAAGAAAAATGAACAGTTAACAACCAATGAAGAAGACGGGGAAGGAATATCACGAGAGATGGCAGAGTCTGAGCACTTACCAGGAAGAATCAGAGGGAATATCGGAGCTTCGGTGGGCTGAGCCGGGTCATTAGTAGCTCGAAAGTCGCCGGTCTGAGTCAACAAGTTCCGATTGTTGATCGGCCGGTCTGCCAAACTCCTGATCCTGGCCTGGCACTCATCGGGAATGCTAGGTGGGCTGGTTGATCCCGCTGTAAAGAAAAGTACAAAATGGTTAGTCTCAAAAACTAGAGCAAACAAAGAAGAAAGCAAAAAGAGAAATCGAACGGGCTTACCCCTCAACTCTCCGACCCAGGAAATCCTCATTTGGATCCTAGGGGCCGGTTCGCAAATCCTGAGGGTGGACACATGGAAGAACCTGTTCTTCTACCCTTTGTTGTTGCTCGGGCAGTTGACCAAGATCTTTCTCCCCTGTCAGGCCCCAAGTGAGAAGAAACCGACCTCCCTATGTACAGGGAATGGTCGGTGCATCCAGAGGAGCTCCTAGACAGAGAGTTCATATCCGAAGACCTGGGGCCACAGAAAGATGGACCCCATCAAGAACTTCCAATTGTTTGTGGCCAAATGGCCCGGGCAATCTCTATGAATATCAGGACGTCCCGAGCGACCAAATGGAGGGGGATGTGAAAACCAGCCATGACGATGTCCTCATATAGGGTAGTGAAACCCCGCTGGTAGATTTAGGCCTCACCAATACGCACTGTCAAGGAGCAGTTGTCTGGAACGTCATACCTATCCCTAATGCGCCCGAGATCTTCAGTGCGCAAGGTGGATGTGATGAATTCACTAGAGAAGGCTACCTTGGGGTCAGGTTCCCCTGGTGTCTCATCACCTGAACCCCGGGAAACGAAAGGAATGGGGGCTTCCTGGTCTAACTCACCTTCGGAAAGATGGATCGGGATCCTGCCTTCACTCTGGTGGTCAGAGGGGGAAGCTGACAGCAGATCTAGGCTTGTGTCAGGACTTCCTGATCGGTATATCTCATCCTCTGACCAGGAAGTAGAATTGAAGCCAGATGTTCCATTTCGGGTACTCTTTGTGGACACACAGAATCGAACCACTTTTCTGGTTTGAGATTGTTTTGAAATTGATTTGAATTAAAGAAAGAAAACAAAAGGGTCTGTTGAAACAGATACAGAGCCGCCACTTGGTCTTTAAGGAACCAAGAAACCTAATTTTGACTCACCTAAGCGGATAAGGGCACCGGCCCTTCATAACCAAAGAACTTGGTTCGGGATTTTGGTACGAGAGAGGAAGGAGCCTTTGTCACGACTAAAACACCCTCAACTCGCCCCGTCTTTCGACGGGCCTCAATTAGCATCCAAATAATCATCTTATACTATGTTTGGTTCGAAAAATAATACTATGATAGTATATTACATCACATAAGAAAATTTGAAATGGAAGATCTAAAGATAAGATATCATTCATAAGATCTAAGCCAAATATCACACAATGCAAAGTGAAAGACCACACAAATAAACCTAGGAAAAATCGTCTAATCATGTATCAAATAATCAAGACTTCCTAATCTAAGGGGGACATGAATTGTTTTTGAAACAAATAATCAAAGAAATCAAAATATGCTTAGCAAACTAGAATGATGCATGTTATTCTTTGAGAAAAGAAGACCTCTCAATCCCCGGGACGGATGAGAAAGGATGATTAGATCAAGGGGAAGCATGAACGTGTGATCATGATCATTCCTTATAATCTTCTTAGATTAGGAGTTACAAAAACCCCAAATCTTTGCATGGATACATTGTATGTATCTAAAAATGTGCAAAGGTTGTAGTGTGTTTTGTGTACATGGATTTCTAAAATGACTTAGAAGTCTTAAAATGTGTATGAATGAATGAATTAAATCAACATGGGATATATACAAATGTAGTATGAACTACTTCCTAAGATATGAACTAATTTGGAATGCATATAAGCATCAAATCAAAGAATGAAAGTTAAGGTATACTTGCTGTGAATAGTGGACAGAACAGTAGCATCATCTTTGGAAATTTGAAAAGAGGGGTTAGGAATGTTTTCAATGAATGATTTTTTATGGAGATGTTCCTTATTGTGTCTAGAACACAACCCAAAAAGCCAATCTTGAATAGCTATCACATATTGAGAGAAATCATATAAACAATGAAGGTCACTCAGAAACAGAGTTCGCACCGTCGACTGAAATGTTGAAAAATCTAGAGGCCTATTTTATACAAACGGTTCCCTAAGACATTGAATTATAAGGAAAAAATAAGTTAGGACCACCCCTTGTGGAAAAGGTTTCTGGAAAAGAGGTCGTAAGTTGACCCAGCTGCTGTGACAGCAAAAACAAAATGTCTGGAAGGAATGTTGGGAACCAAATGGACCATTTCCAAGTACTTCCAAGTCAAACCAAAAATCATGGGTGTTCTCCAATGAGTTAGGAAGAATTTCCAAGTGGCCTTGCATCCATATGTTGAGTATTGAGTTCTAGAGAAATCTTTGAACTCAACTCACTCACTGTTTTGACTCATTCTTTTGAAGATTTTGGGGAAAACAAAGTTTTGTTTCTTGAAACCAAATGAGAGGGATTGAGAGGGGTTTTGAAATAGATGTTTTGAAAACACATTTTCAATACTCAATAAGGATTATAGCCACTTAGAATACCAACATCAAACTCATCATTAAGAACCTCCAAGATGGTTGGAGAGATTTATTTTTATTTTTGAACATAACTTCAATACATTCCAAGAATATCTTGGAAGTATTGAGGTTATGATCATCATCTATCAAACATGTTTTTGAGGTCAAGAGCTACTATCCATAAGGATTCACTCACCCCAAACTTCATGTCATCACTTAGATGATGATGAACTAGTAAATAAATAAAGAAAATAAAAAAGAAATGAGATAATAAGAGATGAACAGTAAATAAACAAGCAAGTAGATAATGATCAATAGATGATATTCATGAAGCATTGAGCTTGTAGATTGGTGTTTCACTCATATGTAATGACACTAGACATGGAAGAATCTTTCACTCTCTTAAATGCTCACTAAAATGGTGGTTGGGAGTATTGAATGTTGAAGTAAATGGAAGTAATGAAGTAAAAACAAGGTTTAGAACTCACTTTTGTTTTGAAAAATCAAAGAAGGAAGCTTCTTTCTTGCTATTCTAACCTTATCTCTACAACTTTCTCTCCCAAACTTTTTCAAAGCTTACATTTGACTCCCCTAAAATGAAGAGTAATGGGGTGCTTATATAGGCCAACTTGGGGTGGTTTTGGGATTTAGAAAGTACTCCCATTGGCTCCAAACATCTGAAATCATAAAACTATGTCGTTTTGGCTTTTAATTAATCAAAATGGGACCACAAACTTAATTACAAAAATACACTATTCTGGAGGGGAGTGCCGCGGCGGCACTGGGCCAGTGCCGCGGCGGCAGTGCTCCTCCTTCGTCCAGATAATGCTGTTTAGGCCCCCTGAAGTTCTGGTATTCGCGAAAAGGCCCTATTTCGTCCGAAATTCACAAAAAATGCGTACGAACTCCAAATTGAGGTTGTGATATGCCGTTGGAAAGGTAATGGAGTCTACTTTACATAAAAAATAGTTAGGTGATAGGTCACTTTGAAAAGTTTTGCGGTATTCGCGATAAAGGCTGATTTGATCGCCTTTTTCGCCTTCGGAAATTCATAATAAATTCGTTTTAAATCCAGAAATTATGTGCGATATACCGTTGGAAAGCTATTGACCTCTAGTATCCATGAAAAATATTTGAAAATTGTTTCGGTGCCCCGGTTCCAAAGTCAAATTCTGGCAAACTGGTCAAACCTGGGATTCCCGGGAAGTTCCGGAAACCTCCGGCAGTTCCCGGGAGCTGATGTTTTCGCTCGATTTTCTTTTGGAACTTGTTTTAACACCTTTTTCATGATTTAAAATGATTCCGGTAAATTCGGACGATTTCGGTTAAACTTGGTCAAACCTCGTCAAACCTTGGTCAAACCTGGTCAAACCTTGGTCAAACCGGTCAACGGGGACTTTTCGGGAACTTCCGGGACTTCCGGGGGTGTCTGGGGAGCTGACGATTTCACCTGATTTCTCTTAAAAACTCATTCTATCGCTTTTCTTATCACATAGCATGTTTTCAGAACTTTGGGACCAAATCTGGGAGTTTTCGGGCTTTCGGGGGCATTTTGGTCATTCTGAGCATTCTGAGAAATAGAACTGACTTCCGAGAATCCTTTTTGAGTCTTTTACGATCATTATGAACCACCAAGCTATGGGTCTCCTAAATCTAATAGCCGACAAAATGGGGTGTCTACAGTTTGCCACTCTTTAGCAGGAACTTGCGAGGCAACGCATGTCGCAAACGAGTGCCAAAGTTTTGAAGAGACAAGGCTTTTTGGAGGCTATAGACTTAGGATAAAAAGCGTTGCAAAAGATGCAAGGATGATGAGGTTAGTGCTAGTCGTGCTCCATGTGAGCTGCCTATGTATCCCAAGGGGAATCAGACCAGGACGTAGTTCAGGGCACAAAGGAACAAATCACACATGCACAACAAGACAGGCGGATGCTATGCTATAAGAGTGATATGCAATGCACGGATGTGATGTGAATTGTGTCATGAGTCCTATCATGTCTAGTGTCATGACCCTAGTATGAGCAAGTGCTGTGGGGTGTGCTATTCCAAGTGGGCTGGTGTTGTGCTAGTGTTTGTGATTGTGATGTGGTGGATGACTCAGATAAGGACACCGAGGTTTAGAAGACTCCGGGTCTAGGGGCAAACTTCAGGAACGAGTGAGATAGGTCAGATGCGCTTTGTTCAGAAGAGGATAGCCAAAGGTGACCGAGGGATCTTGCGATAAAGCTGTGAGAAAATTTATGATAATCAGGAGACCTGGATGCGGGCGATGTTCTGATTATTTTTTACGGCCAACTTTCAGGAATCGGTTCTGGCTGGCGGTAGTATCTTTTGTATTTACCCTTGGGGATGACGTAGTGTTCTCGGAAAATCTTTATTTTCTTGATCGGGAACCAGGACCCATCTCTGAATCTCTCACGGTTGATCAAAATATGTCGGCGCTCAATCCAAGAGAGCCGGTCAGGGCCTCCGGGAGCTGGTATCTGTCTACTTCGGTCCTCGGGGGATGATGTAGGTGTTCTCGGAGAATCTCTTTTCTTGATCGGGAACCAGGATCCATCTCTGAACCTCTCACGGTTGATCAAAATATGTCGTCGCTTAATCCAAGAGAGCTGGTCAGGGCCTCCGGGAGCTGGTATCTGTCTACTTCGGTCCTCGGGGGATGATGTAGGTGTTCTCGGAGAATCTCTTTTCTTGATCGGGAACCAGGATCCATCTCCGAACCTCTCACGGTTGATCAAAATATGTCGTCGCTCAATCCAAGAGAGCCGGTCAGGGCCTCCGGGAGCTGGTATCTGTCTACTTTGGTCCTCGGGGGATGATGTAGGTGTTCTCGGAGAATCTCTTTTCTTGATCGGGAACCAGGATCCATCTCTGAACCTCTCACGGTTGATCAAAATATGTCGGCGCTCAATCCAAGAGAGCCGGTCAGGGCCACCGGGAGCTGGTATTTGTCTACTTCGGTCCTCGGGGGATGATGTAGGTGTTCTTGGAGAATCTCTTTTCTTTATTTGGTGCATTAGTTAAAATCCAGGATCCGTTACCGGAATCTCGCGTTTGATCAAAATTTGTGACGGTTGTCCTGAAATGGCCGATACGGGTCTTCGGGAGCCGATTTTTCCCAGTTTCTACCTGCCGGAGGTAGTTCTGACAACTTTTAGCCTGCTCAGGGTAAAACCTCATGAATCTTGACTGGAATGGGACATCGGGGCTGACCGGGACCAAAACGGGCTGAGAAAGGCCAAAACGGGCCAAAAATGGGGCGAAATGGAGCAAAACGGAGCAAAGCGGGGCCCGTAGGGAGCAGTGCCGCGGTGGCACTGGGCCACTGCCACGGCGGCAGTTGGCCAGTGCCGCGGCGGCACTGGGTGGCCGGACCTCAACTTTGTATATCTCGGATTTTTAAGCTTTTGAAGCTCATTCTTGGCCATTTTGGGGTGTTTTTGGAGCCAAAATTCATCAAAACGCAGCTTGTGCGCGCTCAGGTGAGAAATCATTCCCCGTAGTCGGATTTTTGATTGGTGTTTTGGTTTGCCCAAATTTTCAAGAAGAAAGTTTAACTGAGACTTCCATTTTCTTTGTATATCCATGGCTTCGAGCTCAAGGAGACCGTCTAAGAAGGCCAAGGGACGGATGAAGGCCGAGATGCACACCCCGGACTTGATTTTACGGGACCCCCAACGCCATCTTTCGGCCGCAGCTCTAGCGAGATTGGTATGTGAAACTTTCGACATTTTAGGACCACTTTCAAGTATTGTGCTAGTTTTGTGAGTCGTAGTGTGCACCTAGAGATCGTTAGAAGTTCGATTTGCGCTCAAATGTTGGTTATGTGAATTTGGCTCTCGGGTCGTGAATAGTGATTTTGTGCATCGTTTTGTCTTCTTTGGTATGTGCAGGTGCCGGAAGTGACATTAAAAGGCCACGGCAGCCTTGCTCATGCTTTCCTATGGTATACTCAGCTTTCGCCCACCGTTAAGAGGATGGTTGATGATGCCGGATTTGGAGGTTTCGTCCGTCTTGTTTCAAAAAGTAGCAATGATTTGGCCCATTTCTATGCTCTGGCTGAGAGGTGGTGGGACACCACCAATACTTTCCACCTGCCGTTCGGAGAGATGACCATGATGCCCTTCGACTTCTCCATGATTACGGACTTGAGGGTCGGCGGGAAGCGCCTGATTCTGGAATACTTTTATGAGATCGACCCGGAGGCGGTGGAGATGTTGATTGGGGCTGTTCCCCCTAACCTGGAGAGGCATTGGTTTCCCTGCGGCTGGCTTTACCGGGCCTATGGCAGAGGTAATCACAATATGAACAATTCCCAGCTTTTGAGGGTTTATCTTCTGTATGTCCTCGGGTGCTCAATCTTTGCGACGCGGAATGACCGGGTGAGTCTGAGATTCCTTTCTTGCCTGTCGACCATTGATGAGATCCCCTCCTACAATTGGGGCGGTGCTGCCTTGGCCCATCTTTATAAGCACATAGGCGAGGTTTCTCGGGGCGATGTTAAATCGACTAGGGGATTCTGGCGAGCTTGGGAGGTACGTATTGTACCTTCTTTCTTTTGTTATCTCTTGATTTCTATACTTGTTCTGATTTTCTCCTTTGTTTGTGCAGCTTTAGAGCTTTGAATACCTGAAGATGTTGGCTCCTTCCCCGGCGGATGAATCAGGCGAGGACGAGGATGGCATGGCTCTTGTGCCTCTATTCCCACGAGGTTTGAGATGGCGGAGGGACGTTGTTGGGGTGAAGAGTGGGGCCCACCGAATTGTTTTGCTCAGGAACTTCTTAACTGAGCTGACGGCCTCTAGTGTCGATTGGACGCCTTGGGAGGGCGTCGCCTATGCCGCCCCAGAAGAGATACAAGCGGTCAAATCTCTTACCTCTTGCCGCCTTCTGATGGAGAGTACCGAGTGCGGACAGTGGTTCCTTGGTGAGCGGGTGTCTCGGCAGGTGGTTGGTGGTTTCCGGTATCGCGTCCCTCATAATCCCCCTGTGATGGGTGCTAGTGACCTCTCTGGTGATGCTCTGCTGGCGGCCTTAGCCGGTACTGATGTTTGGGATCATTTTCTCTCTGAGACCGGGTATGAGGCTTACTGTGGCCGCTTCTTGATGCCTAACTTCCCACTCCTGGAGGTGAGAGTTTCCTTTTACATTTTTGTCTTTATTAGTCGTTTATGTTCTTGATTCATCTTTTCCTAACTTGTTTTGTGCCTACAGCTTCGGGAGATGTACAGGAGACAAGCTCCTCAGGCTCCCGACCCTATCCCTCCTTGAGATTGGACTGTCAACATTCTAGGCGCTGATGGCACTCCCCAAGTGATGGAGGTGCCACGAGTCACATGCGGGTACCCTACTCAGCCAGCGGGCGTCCTCAATGTCCCTTGGAGTTACGCTGAGGAGGGTCACGCCTTGGCGGCTAGCCTATGGTCCTTGGTCCTTACACGAGACCACCGGGTATGTCTCTAATTTTGCACTTTCTTTAAGGTTATGAGGTTCTAACCCTAGATTTTACCCTTGATAGATGGACGGTATGCGGCAATTTGCCGCCAATCAGATGGCGTCCTTGGTAAGTCTCTGACTCGACTCTGTTTTTGTACTTTTTGTTGTTCCCTTACTGACTGCTTTCATTTTATTTGTGTGTGCAGTACCATGGAGGTGGAGCCGGCTCATCGAGGATTGGTCCAAGATGCAGAGGTGGTAGGAGGAGGCCGTCGCCGACGTACACTCCGGGCGGTCCGACAGAGGACGAAGAGGAGGAAGACTGAGGCCTCCCAAGCGGGCATTTTATTTTATTTTCTTTTTCTGTTTTCGATTGGGTTGTACTGGGGATATGATTATTTGGACAGTGTAGGATGATGTGTAGAACAGTTTGTGACCTTTGACAGAGTATTGTGATGTTTCGCCTTTTAGGCCGGATAGCTACCGGTTTGGAGGCGCAGTTGTGTGCTTGTTTTAGTTGATATATGTGCATTGTGATTGTTGGATGTTAATGCGATGGGCAGTTTTGTGATAGTGAGTGCTTTTGCCTTGCTGGTGGGATAGTCCGTGAAACGGGGAGGTGCTGTCAAAATTTCGAATTTTCCTAGAGCCGCGACAGAAAATATGGCTTTGTATGATCCCGCTCAACTCACAGCTTGGCTGAACATCACGGATGGCGTGGAGCGGATTAACCTCTTCAGCTATGGCTTGACCGAGCTGTTTCCTCTTTGCCAGGTGACCTTGAATACTGAGTTCTTACGTGCCGCCATTGGTCACTGGGACCCGGTGAACCATGTCTTCAACTTTAATGGCCTGGAGATGTGCCCTACGTTTGAGGAGTTCTGTGCTGTTCTTGGCTTTGATTCTGACTCCGACTTGATTCTCCCTTCTGTTGATACCCTCAGTCCTACGCGAGGCTTGGCTGAATATCTGAATTGCTCCATCACTATTTCCAGCCGGCTGATTCAAGGTGAGGCCCTCAACATTGCTTCTATTATTGCCCGGTACGCCAGTCTTGGGAATCCTAGCATGTATGATGCTACCCGCGGGGCCGCTTTGATACTGTGCATGACTTCGCACTTCCTATTCTCGAGTACTTCCGTTGACTTAGTACATGTGTGTCTCGGACTGAAGCTCAGCAGGAATCCCATGGCCATGGTTCTGGTTGAAACCTTGAATGGTTTGGACAATGCCTTTAATCAGGGGACTCCTCTTCTTTCTGGGGCGCCTTTGGTGTTACAGGCTTGGTTATACGAGCGCCTTCAACTGTGGATGGGCCGCATACCACCGGTTTACTTTCATCGAGTCGTGCTTTATTCTCACTACACTTTTGCCGATTGGGTGGGCATGATGAGTGCCTTATCTGAGGCTGACATTTGCTGGATCGTGAGGCGTTGGGGCCTTTATGCTATCACCACGAGCCTCAGGGGTCACCAGAGAGTGTGGTTGATGGGTCTGAGAGAGACTTCTTTCTATCATCCTCGCCGCTTGGCCAGACAGTATGGGCAAGTTCAGGAGGTTCCCCGGGGTTTTACTGAGAGGGTCTTTGCTTCCAGGATCAGGGCTACCACTATTGCTGCTTTTATTGATGGTTGGACTGACCGAGTAAAGGCCTACCTCTAAAGACCTTTGAAGAAATAAAAGGCACTAAGATAAAACTAGACCTGACTGATTCTGCTCATTCCTACAAGTGTCTTTGAACATATGATTGCTTTTTGAAAGACTTTTATTTCTTTGATTATTCCTGCTTATGTAATATTCAAAGTTTGTTTATCGGTGAACCTTGGTTACTTTGGGAATCTCATTTAATGCATTTTCACTTTCTAAGAATATTTTGTAACTGAGATCTCAATTAGATGTTGCTTTTGGTACTTGCTTGGGCATGCAGGGACGATTAGAGGCAAACGAGGCGGGTGGTCGAATTTGGCCCCTAGTTTGGGACATGTATGGTTGTGAGGCAAACGAGGTAGATGACCGACGTTTGCCCCTAGTTTAGGAGGGGTTTAGGCAAACGAGGCGAGTGGCCGAAGTTTGCCCCTAGTGTGGAGGGTGATTTTTGGGTTATGGTAAGGACCGCGACTTTATTTTTCTCATATGCTCATAATTTTGCCTAGGCACCAAGGAGGTGACCTAACGAGCTATTTTCTCTCTTTTGTTATTGCTCACTTTGGATTTAACTCTAATTTTTGCCTAGGCGTCCTTTCGGATTTTCGACCTAGCGAGCCATCCTTTTTTTTTTTTTTTTTTCAAAAGTCTGCCTACGTCCCCTGAGCGGGGATCAGGTCCAACGTAGTTCGGGCCAAGGTTTTGAAAGAAAAGGTTATTTTTTGTGGGTGGAGTAACCGAACCAATGTGGTTGCCTACGTATCCCCGAGTGGGAATCAGGTCGAGCGTAGTTCAAGGCCAAGGTTTTGAAAGAAAATGGGTTATGGAATGGTCAAGCATAATACTTTTTGAGGCGATCCATGTTGATTGGTTCTTTGAATTCGACACCATCGAGGTCCATGAGATAAGTTGCTCCTCCGGAAAGAATGGTCTTGACGATGTAAGGGCCTACCCATTTAGGTTTGAACTTCCCACGGGGATCAAAGATCGGAGCTCGCAATTCTTTAAGGACAAGGTCGCCTTTGACAATCTTCCTTGGACGAACCCTTTTGTTGAAGGCACGGGCTATCCTCTTTTGATAGATTCGGACATGGTCGACTGCCGCTAGGCGCTTTTCATCTATGAGAGCCAATTCCTTGTACCTTTCCTTCAACCAATCTGACTCCGAAATTTCACACTCTGCCATCACGCGTAGGGACGGTAGTTCTATCTCGACCGGAAGTACCGCCTCCATCCCATACACTAGTGAGTAGGGCATTGCTCCTGTGGACGTTCTTATCGATGTTCTGTATCCCCAAAGCGCGAATGATAGCTATTCATGCCAGTCCTTGTAGGTATCGGCTGATTTCTGCAGTATGGCCTTGACATTCTTATTTGCAGCTTCGACTACCCCATTGGTTTTCGGCCTATACGGCGATGACTTGTGATAGGTGATATTGTATTCTTCAAATAGATCCCCGACTTCTGCTTTGAAATGACTCCCGTTGTCCGAAATAATCTCATGGGGGACTCCATAGCGGCAAATGAGATTTCTCTTGATGAAATTTGGCCACTTCCTTGGCCCTCAACTTGGTGTAAGATGCAGCTTCTACCCATTTTGTGAAGTAATCTATGGCCACCAGGATGTACCAATTTCCGTTTGAGGCTTTCGGGATGATTTCTCCGATGATATCGATTCCCCAGGTTGAGAATGGCCAAGGCGAGGTCATGCTGTATAGAAGAGATGGTGGTACGTGCATCATGTTTGCATGGATCTGGCACTTTTTACACTTTCTTACATATTCGCAACAATCTTTCTCCAGAGTTGTCCAGTAGTACCCCTGTCTTACGATTTTCTTGGCCAGCATGTGACCGTTCATGTGCGGACCGCATACCCCTTCGTGTATTTCCTCCATCATTCTTCGGGAGCTCTTCCCGAACAAGCAAGTCAGGTTGTGACCATTGTATCCTTTCTTCAACAATTTCCCACCATAAATGATGAATTGCGCTGCGAATCTTCGAATGGCCCTCTTGTCTTTCTCGGTAGACTCTTGGGGGTACGACCCTTTTCTATGAAATCCTAGACATCCTGATACCATGGTGTCCCATTCTCTTCTTCTTCGATTGTGGCGATTACGTTGAACGAAGGCTCGTACCTCTGCTCAATTACCAAGGGCATCATCCTGACTCCCACAGGAATTTTGATCATCGAAGCTAAAGTAGCTGCAAAGCGGGGGTATTTGTAAAATACAACCGCGCTAAAAGGAAGAATTGTATTAGTTTTTATCACAACTTCCCGTGTTATCCGCAATTTGCATTGCAAGGCTAATTTTTATACAATATGATTAATCTATGATAAATTGTATTGTTTTAGCTGTTGTTTGTGCAGATTACTGCTGTGTGGACTAAACAGATGAACATCGGAATAAATGGAATGCTGGAATGAAAACAAAGAAAGTCAAAGCTGAAATGTGGAGTTCGATCGATCTAAGACGGTTCGATCGATCGAGCGTTCGATCGCTTGAAGAGCATTGAAGCGCTTGAGGCTTAAGGGTTCGATCGATCGAGAACCGTTCGATCGATCGAACGGGGTATTTCCAGTAACATTTGCGTGCGCAGCAGATGCGGATTTTAACCCTAGTTTCTTAGGTTTTCTTATATATAGGAGTTCTGTACACGTCTATAAGGACGCACACATTACATTTTTACAATTTTTAGAGAGAGAGATAGAGATTTGTGTTTGGTTTTGTAGGTTATTCATTGAAGTTGCATTTATGAACCGGATTTCTTAAGTTTAATACGAGTATTCTTCATTCCAGGTTATCTATTTATTGTTTATTCATATTTTGCACTTTGTAGGCATAGTTTAATCACTCATCTCGTGGTAATATATGCTAGATATTGTTAAAACCATAGATTTGATAGTTTTCATGAAAAACTCGCAACCAAACAAGGTGTTAATGTTTTCGTACGTTAAAAATCAATCTTTGACACTCCAAACGATGTCTGAGTAGTCCCAGGTTGGGAGAACACGATGAAACAGTGATCTCCAGCCTCTGCCATGCAGCAGAATAATCGCTGTGTTCGATCGATCGAAGTTAGTTCGATCGATCGAAGTTAGTTCGATCGATCGAACCAGAGACAGTCAAGCGATCGAAGTCAGTTCGATCGATTGAGGGATGAAGGTCTTCGATCGATCGAAAGCGCGTCGATCGATCGAACTCCCTGATTCTTGAGGATGTTCCCTGCAGTATTCCAGGACCTTTTGTTTTAAGATTTGTTATCATTCTGTCCCAAATAAATGCTCAGTTTGTCAAAACAGTTTTAAAATTAAGGCCCTAAGGCATTTTCTTTCAATACATTTTGCAAACCATCTTCAATGCTAACACCATTGAGGATGCGAGTCTTAACTATTGGATTAAACCGCTTGTACGTATTTTAATTTAATTTTGATGATATGGTCCCGGTCATGAAAGGGCCATAGAATCTTTATCTTTTGAGGAATACGGAAAACTGTGGGTAATGGACTCCGTTGTGCTTCAAGGCAAATGCATGGTAGATAGCTAGGTTACTGTGGATTCGTGTAATCCCAACACTTTCTTTTTAAAGTTAAACTTCCTAATTCAAAGTACTGTTTTAATTAGCTAGTTAGATTGTTTAGTTAATTTTAATCATTTTCATTAGTAATCCTAGTTTGTGGAACTTTGTGTTCCGCACCATCGTTTAAACTTATTCATTTTATTTTGTTTTCTTTGAGGATAGTCTAATTCAATAGGTCAACACCTTCCCTGTGGGATCGACCTAGTCTTACCAGTTACTACTTGCACGTCTACCTACACTTGGGTATTGCACAAGAGCGCACAAGATTTTTCGCGTGTCAGTAGCCAAGGAATCTGCCAGCTGGTTCTCTTCCCTGGGCAAGTAGAGGAATGTGATATTTTCGAACTGCCTCTTGAGTTGGTCGAGACGATCATGGTAGGGCTTCAACTTTTCTTCTTTTACTTTCCATTCTCCTCTAGCTTGTGATATGATGAGGATTGAGTCCCTGAAGACGTCTATCTTTCGAACCTTCAGCTCAATGGCTGCTTCCATTCCCAGGATGCATGCTTCGTATTCGGCGGTGTTGTTGGTGGAGTTATAGTTGAGCTTGACTACCAATGGAGTGTGGTTCCCGCTTGGTGATACGAGAATCATTCCTACTCCGTATCCTTTCATGTTGGCTGCTCCATCAAAGTACAACTTCCACTGTTCTTCCTTGACTTCCATGATACTTTCGTCTAGAAACGAAAAGTCTCCACTTTCTTCGGATTCGACGGCATGTTCTGCGAGATGCTCAGCTACGGTTCTCCCTTTTACCGACTTGCTTGTGACATACTTGATATCGTATTCGGATAATAGGAGTAACCAACGGGATATACGACCGGTCAGGGCGGGTTTTTCGAGGAGGTATTTTAGAAGATCCATGCGGGATATGAGCACAACTGGGAAGGCCAGCATGTAGTGCCTTAGTCGGCGAGTGCACCAAACCAAGGCCCAGCATGTTTTTTCGAGGGTAGAGTAATTGAGCTCATACCCAGTCATCCTCTTGCTAAGGTAGTATATGGCTTTTTCGGAGTGGCTTTCTTCTCCTTCTTGTGCTAGCATGCAACCCATGGCATTTTCGGAGACAGATAGGTAAAGGAATAGGGGCTTATGGGGAGTGGTTGGTGAGAGGACAGGTGGATTTTGAAGGTAGGCTTTTATTTTGTCGAAGGCGGCTTGGCATTGGTCATCCCATTGGAACTTCTCCCCTTTTCTCAATAATCGGAACAAAGGATCGCACGTGGTTGTGAGCTTGGAAATGAAACGGCTGATGAATTGGATTCTTCCGAGGAACCCCCTTACTTCTTTTTCATTCCGTGGTGGTGTCATTTCTAGGATTGCCTTGATCTTGGAGGGATCCACCTCTATCCCCCTTTATGTGATGAGAAAACCCAGGAGTTTACCGGAGGTCACACCGGAAGTGCACTTCTTTGGATTCAACCTCATCTTGTATTTGCGCAACCTTTCGAAAAACTTTTCCAATGCTACCAGGTGCCCTTCTTTGTCCTTGGATTTTACAATCATGTCATCTACGTACACTTCTACCTCCTTGTGAATCATATCATGCAGCAGAGTGGTGGCAGCTCTTTGGTAAGTCGCCCCCGCATTCTTGAGTCCGAAGGGCATTACTCTATAACAGTAGGTTCCCCAAGGGGTGGTGAATGTCGTCTTTTCCCGATCTTCTGGTGCCATCAAAATCTGATTATACCCTGAGAAACCATCCATGAACGACAGTAGCTCATGTCCTGCGGTGTTATCTACCAAGACGTCAATGTGGGGAAGCGGGAAGTCATCCTTGGGACTGGCCTTGTTTAGATCACGGAAGTCGATGCACACACGAACTTTTCCATCCTTCTTTGGGACTGGCACGATATTGGCGACCCATTCCGGATATTCGGTGATAATGATGAACCCTGCTTTGAACTGCTTCTCTACTTCTTCTTTAACCTTGAGCGCCCATTCCGGCCTCATGCGCCTCAATTTCTGCTTGACAGGTTTAGAATTGGGGAGGAGAGGAATATGATGTTGGACAATGTCGGGATCGACCCCGGGCATGTCTTCGTAAGACCAAGCAAAAACATCTTTGAATTCTTTTAGTAAGAGAGTTAATTTTTCTTTTTCTTCTTTATTAAGAATTGAGCCAATTTGCACAATTTGTGGATTATCTGTTTCACCTAGGTTAACTGATTAAGTATCTTCGATTATTTCATAAGCAGGTGGTTTTTCAATTAGTTGCTTAAATTCAATTGGGAGATCCTCGGAGGGATCTGTAAATTCACAAGTGTTAGACACAGAGGAGTAAGCAGAATCGTCTTTCATTTCATTCATGACAGGTGAAGTGATTACATTGGACAGTGGTGGGCTTACGGCAGCCGACTCTGGTACAGACTCGATAATTGGTAGTACAGACTCTGGAGGAATAGGGGATTGGGAGACACAGATAGATGACTCTACACCTGGTTGCTCAGACCCTCCTCAGTTGGCTTGATCTGATCATCTTGGCTCTTGGCCCTCTTTTCTTCCTTCTCCTCAGCGGATTCCTCCCACATTTTCTTGATGGCTTCAGTGTCCAGGTATTTCAACCAATCTTCCTCCGGGGTCTTCTCAACTTCTTCGGGATAGAACGGGTCTTGATATGGGGGCCTTTCGCAGTCAGCGAAGATTTCAAGCCCGGGGTGCCTTTTCCCAGTGGTTTGATGGATCCAGGGTTCGGGGAACCCAAAGTAAGGGAAATCATCCCCTTCTTTTATGAACTTTCCGTTCAAAGTCTTGCGGTATGGTGGGAGACCCTTCACCCTTTTCTTCCATGGCCATTGTAGCTCGATGTCCTCTTCAGTGGGCTCGTACCCCAACCCGATAGTTCCTTTTTGCCGTTTGATCTGAGGAAACTCTCGAATCCCTTGCTGGCGTCGGCCTAATCCCATTCCGGGGAAGTAGTTCATTCTGCGGACAATGTTGACCACTGCGGAGTGGACCTCAGGGAATCAGTCTTCATCATTGATCATGTGGACTTCTTCCATGAAGAATCCTCCGATTTTTCCCTCTTCTAGCTCAGGTATTTGGACTTCAAAAATGGGAGCATAATTTGGAAAAGCTTCATTACCCCAACTATTACCGAGGATGATCTATACTTCCTTCTCGTGAATGTACTTAATCATTTGATGCACAGTGGACGATACAGCTTTGTTGGCATGAAGCCAGGGCCTTCCAATCAGCAGATTGAACGAGGCAGGTATGTCCATGACTTGAAAAATCTCAGTGCTTACCAAAGATCCTACCCGGATTTGTAGAGAGACGGTCCCCATCACGTTTCTCCTGGTGTTGTCATAGGCCCTCACGGATTGCACAGATGGCGTGATGTCAAGGATATTGACCCCCAAAGCAGTGGCAATTCTTAAGGCACAAACATTCAAAGCAGAACCTGTATCGACCAGACAAAACAGTACCTGCTGCCCCTTATATCCGACAGTGATCTATAATGCTTTGTTATGCGCAGATCCTTCCGGTGGCAGGTCTTCATCAGAAAATGTAATGATCGGGTCGGGGGCAAGTGCGCCCAAGAAAGCCACCATGTCCTCTGGTGCGGCGTCGATAGGAACTTCAATCCAAGCCAAGGCATTCAACACGGCTTACCTATGCTTGTAGGATGTCACCATGATGTCCCACATCGAGAGATGTGCTTGGGTTTTCTTTAGCTGCTTTATCAGCTCATTATCTTCCTCGATGATCTCGTCCATCTTGCCTTTTCCTTTGTCTTTTACCAGGCCTTTCTCGGTTGTATCAGTGGCAGGCTGTGGAGGCTGATAATGGCGGCCTAACCTGGTTAGATGATCAATCTCGGCAGGAGTGGGTCCTTCTACAGTCCCATCTTTCTTGAACCAATCACAATCCGTCCCTACAAATGGTTTCTCCGGCTCGTCCCAGATAGAAGTGTCACTTTCTTTGTCGGGATCATACCATTTGAGGTCTACCACCCTTAGGTCATGCTCTTCCAGGAAGAACAAGTCTTGCTCGTCATCTAGCTACCGCTGCCAATCGTCATTCTCCTCTTCGATCAGATGAATTCTCTCAGAATCCGGGATGTCAATGAGGGGTAAGGGTTATCTTAAGGAGATGATATAGGCGGCAGGGTTGAAGGATATAGGGTTGGAATCGATGAGGCTAACACTTTGGTGGTTAGGTAGAGGGTTTTGGGTGTTATGGGGCTACTTTGGGGCCGGCTCGATGATATTCTGGTCAATGAGGTCTTGGATATCATGGCGAAGGCGCATGCAGTCATCGGTGTTATGGCCGGGGGCTTGGTGGTAGGCGCATCGTTTAGACATATCGCAGTTAGGCAGGGGTGGGGTATTTCGAGACTGGAGTAGTTGGAGATGGCCCTTTTTGAGGAGGCGGTCCAAGGCTGAGGAGAGAGAGATTTCTAGCTTGGCAAAATTGCGAGGGGGCTTTTTCTGGAAAGGGCGGTTGGAGGGATTTGCCTGGTTGGAGGGTTGGTACGGCCTTGGAGGGTATGCCATGGGTTGGCTGCTAAGGGCATTGACATCCGGGGTATTCCGGGAGTAGTTGGGCCTTCTAGACTGACTTGGAGGCTCTTCCTTTTTGATCTTTCCTTCCCTGATAGCATCTTCGATTTGGGTTCCGACTTCAAACAACTCCTCAAAGGTGGAGATGGACTGGTAGAATAATTTCTCATGATAAAGCGGCTGTAGATTCCGGATGAGCATCCTCACTTGTTCTTTCTCCATCGGTCGGTAGGTCATTTGGGCTACCTTGTTCCTCCATCTACTCAGGAACGCAGCGAAGGATTCATTGTTGCTTTGCCGGGTCGTTTCCAAATCCCTGATGGTGACATCCAGCTCTTGATTGTAGGAGTAATGATCGATAAAAACTCGAACGATATCTTCCCAGGCCCGGGTTTTGGAGGCTTCCAAGGTTAGGAACCATGATAGTGCAGATTTTGCCAGAGTTTGCGGAAACAGCATCGGAATGTGCTTGTGGGTACAACCCATGGTCTGGAAGATACTCATACACAGCTTCACGTGACTTTTTGGGTTCCCAATTCCATCAAAACGATCGATGGCAGGCATTTTGAAACTCTCCGGCAGTTTTAACTTGACAGGCTCAAAAAGGCCTTCCAGGTCCAGCATGTAATCATCGATCCCCTTGCTTTTTCTCAGTACGCTCTCCAGCTTGTCTACCTTGTCCATTTTCTCTTGGAGCCTTTTTTCATACGCAAGCGGTGGGACCCCTTGGAACCAGTTTTCCTCCCCATTATTCTCATGTAGAGGAGGTTCAAACCCTGGTGGCGGAAACTCGGGCGGAGGCTGTGGTTGCTGCTGCTTCAGTTCTTCTATGAACTTCAGGACTTGGGCTAGACTGTCGGACTGTTGGCTTATAGTTGCTCCCAACTCGGTAACCTTGTTTTCCAATTCTTCTCTATTCATGCTGAAGCGGGCTGTCGGACTGATTCTGACTAAACGATTATCCGAACTCCTGGTCCACAACGAGGATTCTGGCTGCTGTCCTTGGGAATCTATACTGACCTGACAGATTTTGAGAGGAAGGGGTGTATCAGATCCTGACAGTGATGACCTTTAGACAGATAAAGACAGTGACGTGGACTGACTCGGGACAGTGCGTGCAGAGAGATGAGAATGGTGTATGCATGGGAGACAAGCATGCGGATGTAAGCCCTAATCTATATGATGTTCCTATTTCTAACAGATAGCGGTTAAGCAATTAAGGTCCTAACCATATGGAGTGTGCCAATCTTACTTTCCAGTACGATCACCAAGGGATAACAGGGGTTTTTCAGACATTTCCGATTGACTGGGACAGAGTTTCTGGGAGAAAATTGGGATATCTTGATACAGTTTCTAGCATTTCCAGGAATTTTGAACAGAGTTTCTGGGAGAAACTGGTAAGTATGGTTATATCTGGGATATTTGGACAGAGTTTTTGGGAGAAACTGATAAGTATGGTTATATCTGGGATATTTGGACAGAGTTTCTGGGAGAAACTGGTAAGTACGGTGATAGTGATCATACTTTCTAGCAGGTTTTCATACTCCTATGTCTCAAGACCGACAAATAAGGTTTGCGGTGTATATCTTTGCGAGCATGGAGCAGACATCCTTGTCATGATGCTTAGGCAGGTCAACTCAATGTGATTACATGTGAGTGATTGCCTTGGGAATCATAAGAAAGATATTCTGTTCTATGCCACATAAGCGTCTACATCGCGCAGGTAATCCCGCCAGGGCATACAGCAGTTATATCACATTGTCCTTTCTGAAAAGATAAATGAACAGTCCTATGAAAGGTTCTACAGGAATTTATATGCGAAGGCTGGGTTTAGTCAAAGAGGGTCCATTGACGAGAGTTCCAATATACCGTCAGAGAGACAGTACGGAGGTTTTTACTCTTTTTGATATACCTTGGAAGGTACAGTATCAACGGTGACTTGTGCCCTGGCACAGCAAGACCTGAACAATGTCAGCGACGCGTTTCAGACACAGTCGGAGGGAGAAATGCAAGAGTGCAATGCGGTGAACCAAACACAGTAAAAAGATGATTTTAAGGATGCTTCTTATGAGTCAAACCTCTGTATTATTTTGTTTTAAAATAAAATCCCCAGCAGAGTCGCCAGATTGTGGACACGCGGAATCGGACCACTTCTCTGGTTTGAGATTGTTTTGAAATTGATTTGAATCAAAGAAAGAAAATGAAAGGGTCTGTTAAAATAGATACAGAGCCGCCACTTGGTCTTTAAGGAACCAAGAAACCTAATTTTGACTCACCCAAGCGGATAAGGGCACCGGCCCTTCAAAACCAAAGAACTTGGTTCGGGATTTTGGTACGAGAGAGGAAGGAGCCTTTGTCACGACTAAAACACCCTCAACTCGCCCCGTCTTTCGACGGGCCTCAATTAGCATCCAAATAATCATCTTATACTATGTTTGGTTCGACAAATAATACTATGATAGTATATTACATCACATAAGAAAATTTGAAATGGAAGATCTAAAGATAAGATATCATTCATAAGATCTAAGTCAAATATCACACAATGCAAAGTGAAAGACCACACAAATAAACCTAGGAAAAATCGTCTAATCATGTATCAAATAATCAAGACTTCCTAATCTAAGGGGGACATGATTTGTTCTTGAAACAAATAATCAAAGAAATCAAAATATGCTTAGCAAACTAGAATGATGCATGTTATTCTTTGAGAAAAGAAGACCTCTCAATCCCCGGGACGGATGAGAAAGGATGATTAGATCGAGGGGAAGCATGAACGTGTGATCATGATCATTCCTTATAATCTTCTTAGATTAGGAGTTACAAAAACCCCAAATCTTTGCATGGATACATTGTATGTATCTAAAAATGTGCAAAGGTTGTAGTGTGTTTTGTGTACATGGATTTCTAAAATGACTTAGAAGTCTTAAAATGTGTATGAATGAATGAATTAAATCAACATGGGATATATACAAATGTAGTATGAACTACTTCCTAAGATATGAACTAATTTGGAGTGCATATAAGCATCAAATCAAAGAATGAAAGTTAAGGTATACTTGCTGTGAATAGTGGACAGAACAGTAGCATCATCTTTGGAAATTTGAAAAGAGGGGTTAGGAATGTTTTCAATGAATGATTTTTTATGAAGATGTTCCTTATTGTGTCTAGAACACAACCCAAAAGGCCAATCTTGAATAGCTATCACAGATTGAGAGAAATCATATAAACAATGAAGGTCACTCAGAAACAGAGTCCGCACCGTCGACTGAAATGTTGAAAAATCTTAGAAAATGAAAACTAATGATCTAGAGGCCTATTTTATACAAACGGTTCCCTAAGACATTGAATTGTACGGGAAAAATAAGTTAGGACCACCCCTTTTGGAAAAGTTTTCTGGAAAAGAGGTCGTAAGTTGACCTACCTGCTGTGACAGCAAAAACAGAATGTCTGGAAGGAATGTTGGGATCCAAATGGACCATTTCCAAGTACTTCCAAGTCAAACCAAAAATCATGGGTATTCTACAATGAGTTAGGAAGACTTTCCAAGTGGCCTTGCATCCATATGTTGAGTATTGAGTTCTAGAGAAATCTTTGAACTCAACTCACTCACTGTTTTGACTCATTCTTTTGAAGATTTTGGGGAAAACAAAGTTTTGTTTCTTGAAACCAAATGAGAGGGATTGAGAGGGGTTTTGGAATAGATGTTTTGAAAACACATTTTCAATGCTCAATAAGGATTATAGCCACTTAGAATACCAACATCAAACTCATCATTAAGAACCTCCAAGATTGTTGGAGAGATTTATTTTTATTTTTGAACATAACTTCAATTCATTCCAAGAATACCTTGGAAGTATTGAGGTTATGATCATCATCTATCAAACATGTTTTTGAGGTCAAGAGCTACTATCCATAAGGATTCACTCACCCCAAACTTCATGTCATCACTTAGATGATGATGAACTAGTAAGTAAATAAAGAAAATCAAAAAGAAATGAGATAAGAAGAGATGAACAATAAATAAACAAGCAAGTAGATAATGATCAATAGATGATATTCATGAAGCATTGAGCTTGTAGATTGGTGTTTCACTCATATGTAATGACACTAGACATGGAAGAATCTTTCACTCTCTTAAATGCTCACTAAAATGGTGGTTGGGAGTATTGAATGTTGAAGTAAATGGAAGTAATGAAGTAAAAACAAGGTTTAGAACTCACTTTTGTTTTGAAAAATCAAAGAAGAAAGCTTCTTTCTTGCTATTCTAACCTTATCTCTACAACTTTCTCTGTAATACCCTGTATTTTCAATAATTATTTAATGCAGAGAGATTCTATATACTTCCTTGGACCATTCATGAAATTTAATCTTCGATCGATCGAAGCTCGTTCGAGCGATCGAGCACCTTCAGTTCAAGCGATCGAACCCTGTTCGAGCGATCGAAACCCTACCGACCTGAATTTAATACGTGGACCCCATTTTCAATCGATCAAACCCTTTTCAATCGATCATAACCTGGCCGATCTGAGTTCGAGCGATCGAATTGCTTTCGATCGATCGAACATGAAAATATCAGAATCCCAGTTTCTGCGCAAATGCTGCCACCTTGCCCTCCCACTCTCTATATATACATTAGTTTCGTGTGTGGAGTGGGTTTGCTGAACTCTTGGGATTTGGGAGAGATTGTGAGTGTGTGGTTATATATATATACACATTCTTATATATATATTTATCTATATACACACACACATATATATATACTCAGAGAAGAGAAGAGAGAAACAAAGAAGAAGAAGAAGAAGAGGAAGAGAAAGAGACGGAGAGACAGAGAGAGAAAGGACAGAGACAGAGGAGAGAGAGGAGGCCACCATTGGAGAGCTCCGGGAGCTCAAAGCTTAACCAAACGCACCCTAGGTGAGTTTTTACTCACTCGGTAGCCTTAATATAATGTTTTACAAGTTTTGGTATGTTTAGTAGTATTAAAAACGTCCCCAAGACGCCTATTCTTGTGCTGTTCAGAATCTGCTGGAGAAGACGACGTTCGAGCGATCGAGCAGAGCTCAATCGATCGAAGGTTCATTAGTCGAGCGATCGAGCAGAGTTCAATCGATCGAAGGTTCGATCGATCGAACTTCTTTCGAGCGATCGAACTTCATTTTCTTCGATCGATCGAAATGACTTCAATCGATCGAGAAATGCAGAACATGGTTTATTTCTTTAGTTTATGTTATATGAGGTTCGAATACCCGATTTACGGTTCAGACTTCTATTATGCGATTTTGGGTTTAGTAGGGAGAATGTGACAACACAGATAAGTATAATTAAGAATAATGGATTAATACAGTGACGATAGATATATGCGGTTCATGTCTAAGTTTGATATCCGTTTATCTCAATCAGAGTAGTCAGGCCACATGGGAAGTCATGTATCGATAGAAGTACAGTGTTTAGGTAGGTTTGATAAGTTCTGGATATGGTACGTGGGCGGATGCCTGGTCATGATAAGCTTTCGCATGCGGTGGATGGTTTATATCCTTAACGAGCAGCGAAAAGTGAGCAGGACCATGTAGTCCTAAGGTAGCCAGATGATCGACGATATATCCTTAACGAGCGGTGGATGGTTTATATCCTTAACGAGCGGTGGATGGGTGATCACTGGTATACTACGAGAAGTCGTGGCAATAGATTTGATATGCTGTTGTTCAAAGCGTTATATCCCTGACATGCGGTGGATGGTTTATATCCTTAACGAGCGGGGGATGGACTGACGTGGTGTTCATGAATGCGGTGGATGGTTTATATCCTTAACGAGCAAATGGACAGAATGATGGTATGTCTGCATATGTTAAACGATCGAGTCTGTTCTTCCTAGACAAAGTATGTTGATGTTTCGATCTAAGGATAATAAGACGATAAGGGCTGAGTTACGATATTGGAATACAGAGAAGATATTATGTAATAGAACTATATCTTAGACGTTTCAATAACTTGTTATACGTTATAGCATTGATACCCTGTGAGTTTCTTTTCACTCAGCTCTCAGTAAGCTGACGGCTGTTATTGCCTGGACATTCCCCGTCCAGATTTCCCTGTCCCTTTCAATACAGATGATGGAGCTTATAGTAGCGGTTACTACCCTGAAGGGAATTATGCAAAGGGTGGCCCCACTGATGCTGATTTTGCTGGACAGAAAAGTTACACCGAGGAATATCCCTATGCCAGTTGAAGACTGAAGATGTTATATCTAGTTTATATTTCCGTTTCCTGTTGAACTCTGTTGAGTTTTAGTTTGACGGGTACTTGGGCATATGTTGTCTCCAGACCTGTTGTGATCCTGTGGACCACACTCTGATGTTTTGTAATAATAATATTGTTTATATTTTAGTTATTTTATTGTTCCTGTTTGGACTAGTACTGTGTGATGTGGACATTAGTGACTTTCACTTGTCATTCCCTATGGACCCATAAAGGAAATTTATTTTTCTCTATTTATGCTGCTCCGGGGCGTGACAGGGTTTTTGGTATCAGAGCCTTTGGGTTCTGATATTGTCATTCACTGATGGATTCCACGCCATCTGGTCCTAGTGTTGAGTTTCCTGAGACGAGATATGAGTATAAGATAAGTTCGTCTTCCTGACGATAGATAGTTTCCTTTGCAGGATAGCATGGATCCAGAGTTCCACCAGTTTGTTACCGATGCTTATGGAGGGCACGTGATCCATGGGGATACCGTGGAGCCAGCTGACCCAGAGTTTTATCAGGAGCGTGTGTGCCAGATAGCTAGTAGACATTTGGAGGAGGACATGTGGAGAGCGCTTTATGAGACCGGGAGGACTCACCCGACGCAGATGCATATGGATGCTTACCATACTGCGAGGATTGGTAGAGATATTTGCCAGGAGATATTATGATTAGTTCAGAGTAAGCCTGAGATGGATGAGATTGAGTTGAGAGCCATCATAGCTGGTCCACCAGAGCCTATAGTTGCACCAGCACCAGCAGAACCACCATCACCTGTACTCGACGTACCAGTTCCAGAGCCTGAGCCGATTCAGGAGGATGAGGACCCAGAGCCCGAGGATGAGCATCCCGATGAGGATATGGACGAAGATGGAGAGGAGGAGCCGATAGATGATGAGGACCCAGTAGAGGATGAGCCTGCAGATGACGCAGACGAGGATGAGCCAGAGGATGACCCCGAGGAGCCAGAGTTCGAGCCAGAGGATCCAGTACAGGACCCAGAGGCTGTTGAGGCAGACATTGTAGTAGATGAGGATGCGCCCAATGAGGAGGTAGTTGTGCCAGAGGTACCTGTTGTGCTTCAGATACCAGCCGGACCGATTATGCATATGGCAGCTATGGCCGATATGGCAGTAGGATGGATAGCTCAGATGGTCGCTCAGCCAGCGGGTTTTGTTATAGGAGAGGCCGCGATAGCAGGAGCTCTTGATATAGCCGACGGATTCGCCGCAGTAGCAGTCGATGTCGCTAACCAGGCGATAGTAGACGTGATGGAGGACGATGATGCAGAGATAATAGAGGATTGGGATATAGGGGTAGTAGTTGGAGATTTTGTTGCACCAGTCGAGGATGATCCACTCGAGGAGATGGAGATTGATTCAGAGGACGAGGCACCACCAGCAGGATCAGATGCTGACGACTTTTGAGTCAGGACCTGCAGGACTTAGTTTTTGTTAGTTTTACCAGGACATGTTGTCCACTAGATTTTTGGGAGCTTGAAAGATAGCTATTTGACCATAGCTTTGTATAGATATTAGCAGTAGTATTGTATAGTTGACTTTAGTGCTGTTTCTGCTTATGTCCCACGTGGTACATGGTATGGTTACTGTGTACTCCATGGTACATCTTTTGATATCTATATATATTCGAGTAGTATTTTTGATATTTGATTGTTGGTTGTTTGATGTGTGAGTTGTAGAACTGTTAGTTCTTGTTGCTTCTCGTTCTATCTCGGTTTCGTTTCTGCGAGAAGACTTTCAGCAAATCGATATGTCTCTTGTAGGCGATACTCGTTATTATCATGGTAGGACCCTTGAGAAATCACCAAGCGCGAATTGGAGCACCTATTCCGGAAGGGATGGATCCAACGGGAATCTTTGAAGCATTTATGCAGAGGATGGAACATGTGGGGGATACTTATAATCACTCCACCCACCAGAGACCTCTTGTACCGCCGCCACCGAGACAGACTGGAGACAAGTTGTTAGCAAATTTTCGTGGGTTACGTCCAGAGAAATTTGATGGACTAACAGAACCATGGAAAGCGGAACAATGGATAAGAGAAATGGAGTTGATATTCGAAGCATTGGAGTGCAGCGAACAAGAAAAGCGTCGTCTTGCTACGTTTCAGCTCACTTATGCCGCCGCAGATTGGTGGGAAGCCGAGCGAGCCACTGTCGGAACCGATGCTGCAAGAGCGATGACATGGGAGACATTCAAAGGAAGATTTTTGGAAAAAATATTTCCCAGAGGATGAGAGAGATCAACAGGAGAAGAACTTTCTCAATCTGGTTCAAGGAGGATGGACTGTCAGGGAATACACAACACAGTTCGAGCGTCTATCCAGATTTGCTCAGCATATGATAGACACTCCACAGAAGAAGGTGAAGAGATTTCACCAAGGATTGAATCCCCACTTCAGGCATATGATGGTTGGTCATCTGAACCAAACATATGAAGAGATTGTTAGATTCGCTGCGGGATTAGAGAAAGATGCTTATCCAGCACAGCAACCACAGATGAATCGACCCCAGCCGTCAAGAGGGTTTCAGCAGAGGAATTTCCGTAACCTGCCGCCGAGGAATATCCCTATGCCAGTTGAAGACTGAAGATGTTATAGCTAGTTTATATTTCCGTTTCCTGTTGAACTCTGTTGAGTTTTAGTTTGACGGGTACTTGGGCATATGTTGTCTCCAGACCTGTTGTGATCCTGTGGACCACACTCTGATGTTTTGTAATAATAATATTGTTTATATTTCAGTTATTTTACTGTTCCTGTTTGGACTAGTACTGTGTGATGTGGACATTAGTGACTTTCACTTGTCATTCCCTATGGACCCATAAAGGAAATTTATTTTTCTCTATTTATGCTGCTCCGGGGCGTGACATTCTCTCCCAAACTTTTTCAAAGCTTACATTTGACTCCCCTAAAATGAAGAGTAATGGGGTGCTTATATAGGCCAACTTGGGGTGGTTTTGGGATTTAGAAAGTACTCCCATTGGCTCCAAACATCTGAAATCATAAAACTATGTCGTTTTGGCTTTTAATTAATCAAAATGGGACCACAAACTTAATTACAAAAATACACTATTCTGGAGGGGAGTGCCGCAGCGGCAGTGGGCCAGTGCCGCGGCGGCAGTGCTCCTCCTTCGTCCAGATAATGCTGTTTAGGCCCCCTGAAGTTTCGGTATTCGCGAAAAGGCCCTATTTCGTCCGAAATTCACAGAAAATGCGTACGAACTCCAAATTGAGGTTGTGATATGCCGTTGGAAAGGTAATGGAGTCTACTTTACTTAAAAAATAGTTCAGTGATAGGTCACTTTGAAAAGTTTTGCGGTATTCGCGATAAAGGCTGATTTGATCGCCTTTTTCGCCTTCGGAAATTCATAATAAATTCGTTTTAAATCAAGAAATTATGTGCGATATACCGTTGGAAAGCTATTGACCTCTAGTATCCATGAAAAATATTTGAAAATTGTTTCGGCGCCCCGGTTCTAAAGTCAAATTCTGGCAAACTGGTCAAACCTGGGATTCCCGGAAAGTTCCGGAAACCTCCGGGAGTTCTTGGGAGCTGATGTTTTCGCTCGATTTTCTTTTGGAACTTGTTTTAACACCTTTTTCATGATTTAAAATGATTCCGGTAAATTCGGACGATTTCGGTTAAACTTGGTCAAACCTGGTCAAATCTTGGTCAAACCGGTCAACGGGGACTTTTCGGGAACTTCAGGGGGTGTCTGGGGACCTGACGATTTCACCTGATTTCTCTTAAAAACTCATTTTATCGCTTTTCTTATGACATAGCAGGTTTTCAGAACTTTGGGACCAAATCTGGGAGTTTTTGGGCGTTCGGGGGCATTTTGGTCATTCTGAGCATTCTGAGAGATAGAACTGACTTCCGAGAATACTTTTTGAGTCTTTTACGATCATTGTGAACCACCAAGCTATGGGTCTCCTAAATCTAATAGCCGACAAAATGGGGTGTCTACACTCTTATGGCAGGATGGGAAAGCAGGTCATGGCTTAAGTATGGGTAAGGAACCCCGACCCTGGTATACAAAGTGGGCAAAGTCACTAAACTAAAAGGCAAAGAGTGAATGGTACTTAATGTGAGGTGACACTCTCTCAAGACTACCCCGGAAATTCCCACTCTGTTCAGTTGCCCTACGGTGCCTCTTGACTTGAAGAAAGAATAGAACCTAAGGAAGAAAAAAACCCACTCCCGTTCTAACCTAAGTGGGTTCGCTTTCTCCAGCCTCGCTCAGAAATGAAGAGAAGGAAAAGAGTGAAGAACTGAAGCTAGAAAGGAAAGACTTACAAATTTTAGCACAGAAAAGGGCTCGGGAATCTTGCTCGGGATCTTGCTCGCTCTCAAACTGCTCGGGAATATATATCTTTGTAGCAAAGATTTGAAGAAATGAACAAGTATCCTTTGTATAGGAACCACAGACGGTTCATATCAAAATAGATCCAATAGCTCATGTGCTTTCCCGCCCAAAGTGGCTGACAGTTATCACCTCGGGCACGCGAAGCGTCGCCTCAAAAGGTGCGCGCATTAAATGCACGATGACATGGTTCAGCTACCACGTAAACGGTCTGGCTACATCCATGCTGGCATCGTTTGATCCTGACTAGGCCAGTCACAAGCTGACATGTGGCACATGTAGGACTCAGGCCCATAGGGCCACCGCTCGGTCCATACCCCGTCTGTTCACTATGACCGGTCCCACCCCGGGTAGAGACCTGACCTCTTACCGGACGGTTCCTCGGAAGCAGTCTTAATTTTCAAACTTCATCTGATGGGACATCACATCAACTTTGAAAATGGGGGACAGCTGATACGCCCAGAAATATTCTGCTACAGTCAAACTTTCATGTCACCAGCTAAGGACCCGGGTTATCCGGAAAGGGAGTTTGTGGCCCATCGATCCTGAGGTCTTTTGAGTGCAACCGCTTGGTATGCTCACATAGCCCGGGCATGCGGCGCAGTAGCTCTCCATGAGGTGTAGTTTGACAGCCAAGTCGTGCAGCAGCTTCCTAAATCAGTCAGAAGACTAATGGAAAGTGTAAATAGTTTCCTAAGCCATATAGGAAACCTCCCATAATTTATGCTTATCAACTTGTAATTAGATTGCGCTTCCTTATCTATTTAGTTGCCTTTTGCGGGTGGTCTCTTGCACCTATAAAAGGGGCCACTCACCACCACTAGAGGGGATCACATTCTTAACCTAAAGAATAGCTATACACTTATTTCATACGCATACACCAGGCTGGTATTACTAGTAGTGCCGCCCAATTGTTGGCTCACCAGGCCCGCCGATGATCTGCTAGTGAAGCGCACTAACGCACCCGTGGACATAGGTCACCTCATTAAAGGGACCGAACAACATACAATTGATTGCGTCACCATACCTTTCTTCTTAATCTCTCTAACCAATTTTCGGCATCATCACCTAGTTTGAGTGAAAATCAATTTGCTCTAGATTTCAATTGTAATTCTTAAGAGAGTAAATTGCAGTGAGCTTTCATTTGTATTATCTACTTACTAAGGAGTTATTGTGTGAGCTTTTAATTATATTTTCCACTCTAGAGAGAGAGTTCAATTTGTACTTCAAGTATTTATAAAGAGTGAGGGTTAGTAACCCTTGATTGCAAAGAAGAGGTGTTCTTCTTTGGAAGAGATTCAAGGCTCTTGTAATGGTTTGATCTACACCCGTGAAGTAGGTCGGATTAAAGGAATCCTCAAGAGGTGTTCTTGAGGGGTGGTGTAGACACCCTATTTTGTCGGCTATCAGATTTAGGAGGCCCATAGCTTAGTGGTTCATAATGATAAAAAAAGACTAAAAAAGGACTCATAGAAGTTAGTTCTATCTCTCAAAATGCTCAGAAAGTGGTACAAATGACCAAAATGTCCCTGAAAGCCCGAACACTCCCAGAATTGGACCAAAGGTTGTGGAAACATGCTACATCATAAAAAAAAGTACTAAAAAATAGTTTTCAAGCAAAATTAGAAGAAATTGTCGGTTCCCAGAGACCCCCAGAAGTCCCGAAAATTCCCAGAAAGTCCCCGTTGACCGATTTGACGAAAATCATCCGAATTGGCCAAAAAGTTTTAGGATCATTCTAGATCATGAGAAAAGTATTAAAATGAGTTTAAAAAGAAAATCGGACAAAAACATCAGCTTCTGGGAGCGCCCAGAGGTTCCCAGAATTTCCTAGAGGTCCTTGGTTTGACCAGTTTGACCAAAAGTTGACTTTAAAACCGGAGCACTGTGTCATTTTTTAAACATTTTTCATGAATACTAGAGGTATATCGCACCGTATCCAACGGTATATCACACATTGTTTCTGGATTTAAAATGAATTTATTATGAATTTCTGAATGTGAAAAAGACTATCAAATCGACTTTTATCACGAATACCGCAAAACTTTTCAAAGTGACCTATCCCTGAACTATTTTTTTACAAAAAATAGACTCCATTACCTTTCCAACGGTGTACAACAAGCTCAGTTTGGAGTTCATATACATTTTCTGTGAATTTTTGACAAAATAGGGCCTTTTCGCGAATACTAGAACCTCTAGGGGCCTAAAAAGAATTATTTGGATAAATGAGGAGCAGTGCTGCCACGGCACTGGACCACTGCCACCGCAGTACAGGCCCAGGGCCGCCACGGCACTCTCCCCCAGAATGGTCCATTTTTGCAATTTCTTTTGGGGGTCCATTTTGATTAATTAAAAAACCAAAACGACGTAACTCTATGTTTTCAATTGTTTGGGACCAATGGGAATACTTCTAAAACCCCAAAACCACCCCAAATTGGCCTATAAAAACCCCCCTTGACTTCTCATTTTGGGGGTATCAAATGCGAGCTTTGAAAAGTTTTAGAGAGAAAGTTGTAGAGATAAGATTAGAGTAGAGAGAAAAGAAGCTTCCTTCTTTGATTTCCAAACAAGAGAGTGAGTTCTAAACTTTGTTTTTACATCATTACTTCCATTTACTTCATATTCAATACATCAAATCACCATTTTAGTGAGCATTTAGGAGAGAGGAAGCTACTTCCATGTCCAATGTCACCAAATATGAGTGAAACACCAAGCTACAAGTCCAATACATCATTGAATATCATCTATTGATTTTTTATATACTTGTTTGCTTACTTTGATGTTCATCTCCTCTTATCTAATTTCTTTTTCTTTTTCTTGTTTACTTACTAGTTCATCATCATCTAGACGAGGACATGAAGTTTGAGGTGAGTGAATCCTTAGTAGCTCTTGACCTCAAAAACAGGTTTGTTAGATGATGGTTACAACCTCAATACATCCCCATGTATTCTTGAGGTTATTTCCAAAATAAAACAATGTCTCCAACAATCCTGGAGGTTCTTAATATGAGTTCAAATGTTGATATTTCAAGTGGTCATAATCTTCATTTAAGTGCTGAAAATATACTTTCAAAACCCCTATTTCAAAACCCCTCTAAAACCCCAATATTGGGATTCCAAGAAATAAACCTTATTTCTCTAAAAAAATCTTCAAAACAGTGAGTTGTTTGATTTCAAAGAATTATTGTGAGTTCAATACTCAAGGTATATATGCAAGAGCACTTGGAAAATCTTCTTAATTCATTGATTTTAGGCTTGACTTAAAAGCACTTGAAAGGGGTCCATTTTTGTCCAAACATTCCTTCCAAACATTCTGTCTTTACTGTCACAGTAACTTAGGAAGTGAGCTTGAACACTTGTTTATATGCAGTGTAAGAACAACGAGCTAGATATAAACCCTTATTATTTCTATATGTCGCCTTAGATGGAGATAAGATGAGACCTTTATATTTAGTCGAACATAGAGAGATCCCATGACTCTATGTTGCCTATTTATAGCCAAATGTGAGTTTTCAGACAGGCGCCAAGAGGAGCAACTGTGCTAAAAAAAACTCAAGATAGATGTTTTGTATAATGTCTAGACTTAGATTCGTACAGCGTTATTTGTTTTTCCAAACACAGAGTGACATGCCCATTTTTATGAAAGAACATCATAGCATACATTTCATACTGTATGTACTTTTGCAATTGACTATGGAGCAGTGAATGGATTCCTCTTCATTATTGTGTGAGCCATGTATCATATACAAGACATTGGTTATCCTATAAACTGGTTGCCATCACAACTTGAGACTCTGTCATGAAAAGGACACTTGATGATAGCCACTTTAGCATGCTATCCTAGGATGAAGAGATAATTCCGTTCAATGGGGTGTGTCTGGGCAAGCGGTCAGGTTAGTCGAATTGACATATGGGCTCAGGGAAGACCATTCAATAATACACCATGTTTTATGACTCATTAACAGGGCTGCGATAATCGTATTTTGCTACTGATATGTCATGAGTACATTACACTGAGGTGGTATAGCACTACATTTCACCGAGGGTTGAAAATGCTGTGTTTGGTGGTTGAACCATCTAAGTTATACACGAGAAGCTTTCGAGTGATGTATCTTACTGGTTATGGTGATGATTTTTCATTACACTCCTGTCGATGTACTTTCTTTTCGTAAGGTCACACATTCTATTTCCCTGTATGAAGAGATAAGAAGTTCTATTTCAAGAGATTGTTTATATAACATGGCCTGTGTGGGTGAGTGGGAGATGTAAAAATTATGTTATAGGTTTTACACCCACGAGATCATTGGGTTGGGTCCAATATGTCCACGAGCTCAGAGCCCTAGTAAGTAGGGTTTGCACTATATATATAATACAAACCTATACACACATATACAATCGGCCTCTCTCTCTATCTCTCCTCTCTCTAACGGATTCTCTCTCTTGGCCATCACCATCACGCCATGGGATTTAACGTGTGACTGTCATGGTGATTGCTCCAGTAGCATCTTCTACGACCTATGCAAATCACGAAAGGGTACACAGAGGCTCTAAGGAGTAGCTATACATGGGGTCTTGTCAGGCTCGTAACAACGCCAAACATCGATCCATCGGGCTATATTCTGCTAGTTAAGTGACCTAACTCGATTCCATGCTTGCGTGCATGATTTTTCTACAGTCAACACTCTAAGTGGTGTGAAGTCGACCAATTTGGTGTAGTGTAAATATTATTTATTCCTTATTATCTCCCCTATATATTATCTTACCTCATCAATATATTATATTCTTTCTCCCCCTTTTTGTGATGAATTGACAGGACAGACAAGCAATAAAAGGAGAATAATAAGAGACAATATATGTAAATAACATAATCCACAAAATAAAAAGATTTAAGTACATTGATGAAAGAAAAAACAATACTGCCAAAAAAAAATACAAACACTAAAATAAATAAGACACCATCACTCATGAATCAAAAGATAGACTAAGCAATGTCCATGGTGCGTCCCTGCATGAGGACATACATCAGCCTCACCATCCCCTACATGATTGTGTTAGCGCACGAGTGTGGATCAATGCTACTATAGGTAAAAAGTGAGAGCATATGGAAGACAACCGTTCTTTCTCCTATACACAATCGCTTCGATAGAAAGAATCGAAGACCATAAGAGCGGATGGTCGAAAAGGATAACTGGGTAGGCAATGGTACTCATTGGATCCCTAAAGTGGCAGCAATATTGTCCAGTGTGACTATGACAGTCCGCCCACAAAAAGAACTAACTAATGTCTCCTCTCCCTCAAAAAATGATGTGTCAGGTGGAAGTAGAAAAGACAGACAATATATGGAATGCATGGATTGTAGAGAGTGAAGAGTGGATCCCACCCTAAAATGTGAGGAGGAGTCTTCTCGTTACATCAATTGACCTCTGCTTGAAGTGATCTCTCTAGCATCGAAATGATGTCTTGGGGATATTTAAAGGTCGGTGTCTAGAAGCCATCTCAAACGAAATATAATAGAAAATTTAAAAACTGAGCTAAAAAAGATTCTCGAGCCTTTGACAGAATGGAAGAAAATAATAAGGTAAGAAATTAACGAAAAAAACAAATTCCTATTTATAAATAAACATGGTGGGCGTCCAAACACTTGGGGCGATTTTGACCTATGAGGTGGCACTCTACTAGCAGTGACGCGTTCCAGATTCGAAGGATGGAAAACTTATAAATGTATTGTTTTCATAAAGAGAAACTATAAAAAGACTTTTATATTAAAAAAAATATGTTTATCATATTCAAAAACATCTTAGATTCCATAAAGTAAAGTTGTTTTAGTCAAATGTTCAAGAATAAATCATGTTATGACAATTGCACATATGATATGGTGTCAACATTAAGTTCAAGCACTAATGCATGTTCAAATACTTATTTAGGGAATCAAAAGTCTCTTGTTCATGTGTTAGATATGGATAACGATTTATTAATCAAATAATATCCAAAATACGTTTTATTACTTATTAAAAGATATATACATTAACCTCCCCTCTCAAATGAACTAGGGATTATCGCTAATATCACTCGTCCCACACATTTGTTGTGCTTGATTTTGCCACAAGGGTATTTTATAGATACTGCTTTTGCTTTTTATCCATTCGCAAGTTTTTTTTAAACTACAATGGGAACTACACGTTAGTTGATGGGGTTGCTATTCCTCATGAGATTCTATGTTTTTTTGTTTTCCTCTTTAATATACATATATGTATATATTACACATTTTTTCTCATAAGATCTTGTACTCTGTCTTTTTGACAACACTATAACACTGGCCTTTTCTATATATTTATCTATTTAATATTGTGATTTTGTAATCGGATATGATATTTAAGTTCCGATTCGTATATGTATAAATATGTTTTGAGCTTTGATTCTATTTTATGAACATTTATTGACTTGAACCTTTTGAACCCTTTGAACCTCATACAGACTTGTGTAGTAGGATCCCCGAGCGCTTGAGCCATCTGAGTGCTTGAGCTATATTTTATGTGAAAAGACTATTTGACCCTGGGCCCTCAAACTCTATAAATTCCCATCTCTGTCTCTCATTTTATATGTTTACAAAAAGAAATACAAAGATAGTTCATCTTGAGAGTGTATAAGAGTTCTTGAAATTCTTGTGCATTCATACACATTCACACCTTGCATGGCTTCATCCATCCATACGATTTGGTCTTTCAAAATCCATAGTTTGATGGATTTCAAAATTTCTGGGTAAACTTTGATGAATTAGCTTTCATCCGGTCTGTTTTGAGAACATCTAGGATCCATATACTATTTTTTAGAAATTGTTGAGAAATCGGTTGACAGATTTGAACATAGTCTATTGGTACTTGAATTTTAGAAAATCTATAATAATTATCGATGTTCCGCTTTTTAGGAATGATTCCTAACTCATGTATCTATATGCCAATGTAAAATCGTGTGCATACAATCGAGTTAAGATCATTTTCTAAGCGTTTGAAGTTGGTACAACTATTCTAGAATTTTCTTGATTTAACTACAATTATGATTATGTATACAAAATGGTCATACCTTGATCACTCAACAGATAAAACTTGGTTCAGAAATCATCTAGGATAATTGGATGAGAGATCAAAAGCTTAGATCAACTTTATTAACATGATTCGTGAACTTCTATTATACTTCTATTGTGTTTTGCATTCATTTATCAAATGATATCAAACTTCCAGAATAACTTAGTTTGATTAAAACAACATTTTAGAAACCTTAAGATCATGACATGTCCATGGGATTATTGTTTTTATAAACTACAGTGAAATAGCTTTCTTTTGACACCAAATAGAGCTTCACATGATATTTATAGAATTAATTATGATTTTTACGAGAACAGTGGACAGTCCTGATCCACTGTTCCCAAAATTCTTTTTTTTGCAAATTTCAAAAATGATAAAGAGGTTCTACTTTTTGGAGAAGTTCCCAAAGACATGTATCTAATTTTTTGTAAAAGGGTTTTACCCAACTCATGTTTAAGACCAATTTTGATAGGATTCATTAGAGGTTGTTGAATCTGGAAATTTGATTGATGATATTTTCTACTTGTTTTTCATGCATATCATTTGGTTGCTTGTGTTTTTGCAATGCTTGGGTATTCCTTGGTGTCTTATTGCAGAGAATTGAATGCCGTAGATCCAGACTTTGATTCGTGAGTTTGCCTCGTCAACATGTGGCTTAGTGCCCATGTATCGTGTACTATCTCTATCCCTTCTCTTAGAATTTTTCTAGGTTTACAACTTTATTTCAAACACACAAATTCCTTTAGGATAGTCTCCGTTTATATGATTATTTGTTAGAGGCATCTTATCTAGGATCGTTGCATGATTGCATTACACGTTTACTTCTTTTTTGCATTTTACAACTTCGCTTGAGTCAACCCAATGTAAGTCTTCTTGTTCCTTTTTGCATATCATGGCATGTTTCCTTTTTTTGCATCGATCCCGGGCGGGACTAGCCACTGTGAGTATACTTCTCTCTCGTATTGCATGTGCATCCAATTGCTACTTGATTTAATCTCTTGACAGGATTTTTCTTAGATGTTCCCTTTTGACATGTATATATTATCTAGTATGTTTGAAGAAACAATACCAATTATGAATTCAGAACAAGAATATTTAAATCAAGGCCTACCATTTGGTAGGGCGAGGAAGGGGTGCTTTAGTCTTGCTTGGGCTCCTTCCCCTCTCGTACCAACACCCCCGAACCTAGTTTTTGGTAATGAAGGGCGAGTAACCTTATTCAATTTTGGGTGAGTCAAACTTGGGTTTTCTAATTCCCAATAAAAATTAGGTGGCGACTCTTTGTCTCTAGGATCGCGTGAGGTAGTCCTAGTCTTTCCAGAAGTGTTCTCCTTGGGATCCGTCCTGGGACACTATCGAGGGAAGACACTAGGACCTCATCTGAGTGCATTGGTCCACAATCTGGCGGCTCTGCTGGGGATTTGAACATGAAACCGATAGTTTCTTGTTCTTCGAGGATTTGACTTGAGCCAAAAAATATCCTTGTTGTTTCTACCTACATTTGCACTTGCATTGTTCTTTTACCACAACTGCCTAAGACCATTGCCTTGTGGATGGAGGGCCCTCTTTCCTCCATTTGTCAAGAGACTTTGGTAGTATATAGTCACCATTAGCCTTGCACCGCATGCGGTATATAGAGCCCATGTGTGAACGACACACCCTTGGGGAGGCTGTCACCCACACCGCTGAGCTTGCTAATGGACCCTTTATGAGACTAAAACTTGGACTATGCATATAGTTTCTATAGAACCCTTCAATTAGGATCTTGATTTTCATCTTTTGATTAGGATAATATGACGAATTATTTGCATGTGACCGTAAGGCATTATGTGGATGATGAGGACGTGTATGCGAAGGCATCATCAAATCTTGTAAGGTAGATTCCTCTAGAGTAGTATGGTCTTTATCCAAACATCCAATCATTATTCAAGGACAAATTTTTAAAAATTTTGAAAATACAAGGACTTCTTTGAAAAACCCGAGTCTTTTGAAAATTCTTGGAATATCCCTTTTTGAAAATTCGCTTTGAAATTCATTTTCACAAAATCCTTCCAAAATTCTCCGTAGATTACAGAGAATTTCAAAATTTCTACTTTGATGATCAAATTTTAAAACCTCCTCTCAGATTTTAGAAAATTTCAAAATTCAAAGAAATCATGATTCCACACTTTAATGATTTAATTCCAGATTTTAGAATTTTAGAATTTCCTACCTTAATTTTCAAGAATTGTGATTTCACACCACAAACATTGGTGGTTCAAAAATATTTTTGAAATTTGCAGATCTCCCCCTCTCTTTCAAGATTTTCATGAAAAATTCAATTTTGTAAACATGAGCCATCAAGAATTTCAAAGCTAAAAATCCTTGAATAATGATTGGATTAGTAAGATGATTAGCATGCTCAAGGAATCTCGTGTGTTTATATGCTGATAGGCTAGGTCTAAACTAGATTAAGGTACATTGCATTTAGAGTAGATTGCATTTCATCTGCATTGCATACACTACACGAGCATTGCATATCCGACTCACGAGTGCGACGCCTCTAATACACTTTGGAAAAAAGATTTGTTTTCTTCAAAATTCCAAAAAATGATTTCCTCAATTTTAGAAAATGTTTTTGAAAAAGGAAATGATTTTCAATCCACTTTTTGTAAAATGTCATTCTTTGAAAATTCTTTTGCAATAAAGATACCTGATTATTTTGAAAAATCCCTAATAAACGAGAAACGAAGATAGGATCAAAAAGTTGTACTCCTTCCTGGGTCAGAGCTCCGAACAGTTGTTTGATCAAATCAGAATTTGTGGTAAGATCAGCCGAATCAGTCAGGGTTGGAAAGATGACACATAATATGGATGCTAGGATGACTGCTATGGAATCTACTATCAACCAAATCAGTGAACTGCTTGTGAAAATGATGGGTGTGATAAAGCAATTAGCTGACATAATGCCTCCGACTCCACCCCTTGCACCTTGTGATGATAAGTGGTTTGAAAGATTGGCCAATCTAGGAATACAAACTCTAGATCAGGAAATCCTTGACAAGCTCACCAAAAGTGCTAGACTAGAGAATGCGAACCGCAAGAGCAGAAGAAATGATGACTACAAGCTTGAGAAGGAGGGATTATTTGATATGCCCAATGCAAGGCCTTCAAAAAAGTTCAAAGGGACACTTCATTTGAACAAATATTCATTATCTGATATCGATGTATTGGCTCCACAACTTCCAAGGAGACAGATTCAACAATAATGGATGAAGAATACCAGAGTTGCAAGGGGAAACCAGAATCAAGCAGCTATTCCAAACATCATCACAAGGTGCAAGGGCTCTGATGGAAATCGCAGTAGTACTCAGTCTTGAAGCCTAATCCACTTCCACGAGGCTTCAAGACTGAGTACTACTTGGATTTCCATCAGAGCCGTGAGCATAGCACAGATAGATGCTGGAGACTTAGGCATGAAATTCACGACTTGATCGAAAATGGTATCATCATTCCTCCTCCCCAGAAAGCCCGAGGAACTCAAGCCTTTGTTAAAGAATGAAGAATCTGGGAAACCCTACAAGGGGCAGTGTTGCGATGATGTTTGGAATAGCTGCTTGTTGAAACTGAATTGATGTTTAAGAGCAGTAAGTGAGTCACAGTGACGCTCCACTTGAGATCAAGTTGAGCCCAGTAGAGTCGGCATTAAGTCTTGTTGTCGAGTCTGTCTATCATCGAGTTGTTTTGAGTACTATAATCATTCTCTTTTTAAGTAATAAAATGAAATCTTGATTTGCGTGATTAATTAAGACTTGTCATGAATGAATGAATCTCTATGCGGAAAATGTCATTTCTCTGATTATTATAAAAAATACACTGTTGATAATTATTTCATTGAAAAGAATCCTGACAGGATCAAAGTTGATTTTTTGCTGACGCCGAAGAAAGCTAAGAATTGATTAGTTTTACTTCAAGAATCTTGAGATGCTTTTGCTTAAATCTTGAGAAGATATACCTGATAGTAACTTGAGAGTAGTTTAAATCCTTGATATTCTCATTTTGAAATCTTGAGCCCTGAAAATTGAGCCATTCAAACTTGTCTAACCTACAAGCCATGAACACCTTGTCCTTGATGGTAACCAAACATTTCAAATGAACTACTTCTCTCGAAAAGAAAAAAAAAGAAACTCGCTAGGAAGAAAACCCGAAAAGGCGCCTAGGCAAAACTTAGAGCAGAAAAAGAAAAGAAAATTTTGCATGTTATTTTCAAGAACCCGATCCTAGCCAGTCAAAACCTTAGAGAAAATAAAAGAAAGAAGAGAAGAAGAGGAAGAAGAATGAAGAAGATTGAGAAATCGGGAACATTAACTGTCCCATAGCTTTGAATTAGAATCTCTTTGAAAAAGTTCAAAAGATTTGAAGGGAAAATCTTGTTCTGAAAACATGTATGATGTATGATGAGAAATGTAAAAGAGACTGGCTAGTGAAAAGGTGAAAAGAATCAACCATCAAAAACACAAAGAGAAAAGAAAAGAAAAGAAAAAGGAGAGGTAGTTTTTCTTTCAACGCTACCACAGGTGACCTGCTCCAGAAAATTTGTCTGATGACATGGCTTAGAAAGCCCCCAATTCTTGAATCCTTGCTCTTTCAAAACCTCCAACCTTCGAGGAACTACGCTTGACCTGATTTCTACTTGGGGATACGTAGGCAATCTACTCGGTTCGATCACTACTCCTGAAACACTCAGCCATACTTTAAATACCTTCCTTCAAACTTCGGCCGAACTACTTTGGACCTAATTCCCACTTGGGGATAAGTAGGCAAGCTTCCCTGGCACTCGGTCCCTGAACTTGCAAACTAGGGGCAAACTTTCAAGTTTGCCCAAAAGCCTCAAGGTATCACTGCCACACTAGGGGCGAACTTCGTTTGCCCAAACTTCCATTTATTTTCGTTAACTAGGGGCAAACATCATTCACATGTACCTCCTATTACCCAAAAAAACAAATCCTGAGCCATCAAGTATATCTTCGAAAACATTTGAAATGGTTCATCTCTTATTCTATAAGCTAAGGCACTAATTCAAAGCATATTTCAGAAAGCAAAGAACTGATTAAGATCCATATGGAATATTTCAAAACATTACTTTATCAACTAAGTATTATCACAATAAGATGAGAAGTGCATATGAAAGCAAAGAGATACGTCAAACATGATAAACGCGCATTAAGATTAAAGAAAAATTTAGTTATCTCCTCCAAACTTCTACTTCCGTGTCCAGAATGTCAACTTCCTGTGTCAATGTCTATCAAATGTCGTGGTCTAATATGTCATCATCTTGTCTGTCATGATCTCGAGTATGTGGGTCCAAAGTGATCTAAAGTTGTGAAACTCTAAGAGCATCTAAAGGTGGATACAATTAGAAGTATCGAACACTGTCATTGCATTAATTAATCATGCTAATCAGAAGACCGGCCTTGGATTTTGAGTTGAGCCATTTTTGAAACAGATAAGAGTGCCTTGCATGAATATCTGCTAGAATTGGTTGAAGATTTATGAAGCACATCAAAGTCATACCAAAATCATCAGGTCTTTTGAGTACCTATCAATCATGGAGCAGAATTGTTATATCAGGAACTTAGTTTTGACCTCGAATTAATCCAATCTTGGTATATAAGCCTTAAGAGAGCTTGAAACTTGTTGAAATTGGTCTGAAGGACCCGTGGGAATTTGAATCTTGGTATAAGCCGTTCAGAGTTGAAGAAAAGTCCCCAGACACGTAGAATTGAGGGCACTACAGCTTGAAATAGCCAAGAATTATTGATTTGCAACGAACTCCCGTAGAGTTGGGTTGATTGTGCATTAGACATTTGGGTCTACTATTGATCAAGAATTACATCCACAAAGGATTTACAGAAGATGAATAAGAATTCAAAATAGGGCCTCCAGAATATGTACTAACCTCTCAGAAATCTCAGATACCTTCGCAAGTAGAGAACTTTCAAAATTCGTGCATTGTATATCAAGGTTGCCTCCAGATGAAGGGTATCTCTCAGAATTCAACGTCAGAACAGAAGATTTGTCCCCAGCAAAAGGTCCTATTTTAGAAGAACAGAAGATTTGTCTAGAAGAAGGACCTATTTTAGAAGAACAGAAGATTTGTCTCCAATAGAGAGACATGTTTCAGAGGATGTAGCTCCAGACCTGTTTCAAAAGATTTTTCCCCTGAAAAAGGACCTGTTTCAGAAGAACAGAAGATTTGTCTCCGATAGTGTGACCTATTTTAGAAGATTTATCCCCAGCAGATAGGCTCTGCATCAGCAATCGTCCCCAGCAGAAGGACTCAGCATCATTAATCTCCCCAGTAGGGGACTTTCATCAATCATCTAAGTGGTTAGGACTCTCTGAATCGAGTTTAAGATTAGATCGAATTTAAGATCATGTTTTAGATTGAGTTTAAGATCAGGTTAAGTTTAAGACAGAATCAAGTTTAAAATTAGATCGAGATTAAGATCATGCTTTAGATCGGGTTTAAGATCATGTCATGTTTAGATCAAGTTTAAGATCATGTCGACTTTTAGATCGAGTTTAAGATCATGTCGTGTTTTAGATCAAGTTTAAGATCATGTCGAGTTTTAGATCGAGTTTAAGACTGAATCTAGTTTAAGATTAGATCGCGTTTAAGATCGAGTTTAAGATCAGGTCGAGTTTAAGACATAATCGAGTTTAAGATTAGGTCAAGTCTAAGAAAGAATCGAGTTTAAGATCATGTCAAGTTTTAGATCGAGTTTAAGATTAGGTCGCGTTTAATATAGAATCAAGTTTAAGATTAGATCGAGTTTAAGATAATTTCGAGTTTTATATCGAGTTCAAGATCATGTCAAGTTTTAGATCAAGTTTAAGATCCAGTTGAGTTTTAGATCGAGTTTAAGATCATGTTGAGGTTAAATTTTTGCCAAATTTAAGATTGCATCAAGGTAAGATTTTGCCAAGTTTAAGATCGTGCCGAAGTAGAAGATTGACATGAGTTTAAGGATAGGTCGAGTTTAAGATCTTATCATGTCTAGGATTAAGCCGAGCCCTGTTGAGAATAAGACTTGTCTTGAACCCTTTTCATTAAGAAACTTGAATCAATAAGAGAGATTGTGTCAAAAGTTTCCGTATGTGAGAGAGAGTCGTTGCATCCCTTAGATTCTGCATCTAGAACTTTTTGAGGATGATTCCTCCAGTACTTGCACATTCATGTTTTTATACTAGATCAGCATCCTAGGATAGAGGTATTTCATCCGTGTTGTTGTTTCTGTTCTTTGCCTCCTTGCGTGCTTGAACTATGCCCTGGTTTGACTCCTAGAAAGGATACGTAGGCAGCTCCAGCAGAGCACGACTAGCAGCGACTTAGATTTAGTAGCCTCTACCCAGCATTGCATTGCATTATTGCATTTTGTAATTTCTTGATTTTCTCTGATTTTGAATTTCTTGATTTTTGTGGATTTTTTTCCTTAAAACCTCTCAGTATGGTTATTGGGTGCCTTCAAAGCTTTGACACTCACTTGCAGTTCACGTAGTTCACAACAAGCTCTGCCAAAGAGGGGCAAACTGTACACACCCAATTTTGACCACGCAGATAAGATTTAGGGTGGACAATGTCTTCGAGGATTTGATGATGAAAAGTACCCCATGGACGGTACAGGATTCCACACAATCGAAAGATCGAATTTCAGGAAGTGACTTCAAGCTAAGAAAAGCCCTTTTTCCATGCATAAATCCCGATTTTGTCAAAATCATCTCTTAGAATTCATATTCACTCAGGGCTATATGAACATCAAGTGGTCTAAATGCAGTATTCTAGGTATCCAAAGATTCAATTTCAATGAAAAGTTCAAAATTGATGCACATTTGAGAGTAATTTTGGAAATGAAGTCGTTTGATTTCAAAAAGACGACGAAAATTCCAGAGGACTTCCAGGCCTCAATTGGACTTCAATTTTCATGTCAAAACCTCTGGAAATATTTTTATACTGAAATGCAACCCGACAACTTTCCAACAGTATATAAACGAACGTTTTCGGACACCAAAAAGAATTTTTACAAAAATCTAGAAAAGCAGTGCACGTAATTTTCAAAAGAGGGCTTGTAGGCAACCAGGGGAACAAAAAATGCAGATGGCGGGTCCCACATGTGGGGTGGCGGTTTCTCCCTTAACTGCCACCTACAATATGTGTTCTCCATCGGGTTTTTCTGGTTCCAGATCTTTCTAGAAGGCTCCCACTGCGAGGAAATTGCCTGGAAATTACGTTTAGGCATCGAAATGGCCATCTTAACCCTTTTCTGCTCTCTGAAAATCTTGTTTTAACCCTGTAACTTGAGATCTACGTCTTCAAAAATCTATATATAGATTGATATAAGATCATCTTGGACACACAAGAGATAGATAAGAGAGTACACACAAGTACATACAAGCATACACAAGAGAGTACACAAGTGAATATACTTGCAAAATACTTTCAACTTAAGAGAGATTTCTAGAGAGATGAAGTGAATCATGAATTAAAACTTTCTAAACCTAATATCAAGATAACTAGATTAGAGATTTTTGACATCAAATTGCCTCCCTTAACTTCCATGGATGAGTGCTTGAAGAGCCTGAAGAACACTTGAAGAAGAAGATCTTCAATTCAACTTTGGTGATATAATTGAGAATTCTCTAAGAGGTAAACACTATGATTCATCTCTAATTCCTATTTTTGTATGTATAGATCTATAAGATTTGGATCTAGTTAGTTTTATTTTATTTGTTAGCACACTCATCTTCTTCCTTCCTTATTCTTCACACACTCACATAGCTAGATCCAAGTCTCTTTTGATTTTGTTGAATATTCATGATTAGAGATTGATTTTCACCTTGATTTTTAATTTTGATTTCATTCTTATGTTTGAATTGAAATCAATGCATACTTCATTATATATATGTATCTATTTTGAATTCTATGATAGTTTAGAAGTATGATCCATGAGAGGGATGATTCCTATGTTCATACCCATCTCTTGATTATTTCTATTACCTAGAATTCTTATTGAAATTCATCTCAAACAGGATATTTGTAAGTCCCTTTGATCCATGATCTAAAGTTCTTCATAGAACTTGAGGGCGAAATTGATTGGAAATCATGATAATTAAATTGGTCTATGAATTTGATCTCTCTAATAAGCTTCAATCATCACCTAAGATGTTTTCCTCATACTTTAAAATGAATTAGATAAAATTCAGCAAAATAGATTGATTTTGTTCATAAGATTTGGTCTATCAAAACCCATAGTTTGGATTTCAAAATTTCTGGGTAAACTTTGATGAATTAGCTTTCATCCGGTCTGTTTTGAGAACATCTAGGATCCATACACTATTTTTAGAACTTGTTGAGAAATCGGTTGACAGATTTGAACATAGTCTATTGGTACTTGAATTTCAAAAAATCTATAATAATCATCGATGTTCCGCTTTTTAGGAATGATTCCTAACTCATGTATCTATATGCCAATGTAAAATTGTGTGCATACGATCGAGTTAAGATCGTTTTCTAAGCGTTTGAAGTTCGTACAACTATTCTAGAATTTTCTTGATTTAACTACAATTATAATTATGTATACAAAAGGGTCATACCTTGATCACTCAACAACAATTGATGAATAAAACTTGGTTTAGAAATCATCTAGGATAATTGGATGAGAGATCAGAAGCTTAGATCAACATGATTAACATGATTCGTGAACTTCTATTATACTTCTATTGTGTTTTGCATTCATTTGTCAAATGATATCAAACTTCCAGAATAACTCAGTCTGCTTAAAACAACTTTTTAGAAACCTTAAGATCATGACATGTCCATGGGATTATTGTTTTCATAAACTACAGTGAAATAGCTTTCTTTTGACACCAAAAAGAGCTTCACATGATTTTTATAGAATAAATTATGATTTTTACAAGAACAGTGGACAGTCCTCATCCTTTGTTCCCAAAATCCTTATTTCGCAAACTTCAAAAATGATGAAGAGGTTATAATTTTTGGAGAAGTTTCTAAAGACATGTATCTAACTTTCTGTAAGAGGGTTTTAACCCAGCTCTTGTTTAAGACCACTTTTAATAGGATTCGTTAGAGGTTGCTGAATTTGGAAATTTGATTGATGACATTTTCTACTTGTTTTTCATGCATATCATTTGGTTGCTTGTGTTATTGCAATGCTTGGGTATTCCTTGGTGTCTTAGTGCAGAGAATTGAATGCCGTGGATCCGGACTCCGATTCGTGAGTTTGCCTTGTCAACATGCAGCTTAGTGCCCATGTATCGTGGACTATCTCTATCCCTGCTCTTAGAATTTTTTGAGGTTTACAACTTTATTTCAACGACACAAATTCCTTTAGGATAGTCTCCGTTCATATAATTATTTGTTAAAGACATCTTATCTAGGATCGTTGCATGATTGCATTACACGTTTCCTTCTTATTTGCCTTTTGCGACTCCGCTTGAGTCAACCCAATGTAAGTCTTCTTGTTCCTTTTTTTCATATCATGGCATGTTTCCTTTATTTGCATCGGTCCCGGGCGGGACTAGCCACTGTGAGTATACTTCTCTCTCGTATTGCATGTTCATCCGATTGCTACATGATTTAATCTCCTGACATAATTTTTATTAGATGTTCCCTTTTGACATGTATATATTATCTAGTATGTTTGAGGAAACAACACCAATTATGAATTAAGAACAATGATATTTGAATCAAGGCCTACCATTCGGTAGGGGGAGGAGGGGGTGCTTTAGTCCTGTTTGGGCTCCTTCCCCTCTCGTACTAAGACCCCCAAACCTAGTTTCTGGTAATGAAGGGCAAGTAACCTTATTCAAGTTTGGGCGAGTCAGACTTGGGTTTCCTAATTCCCGATAAAAAATTAGGTGGCGACTCTTTGTCTCTAGAATTGCTTAAGGTGGTCCTAGTCTTCCCTGAAGTGTGCTCCTTGGGATCCATCCTGGGCCACTATCGAGTGAAGACGCCAGGACCTCATCCGAGCGCATTGATCCACACAAGGCAATTGGGAGTCTTTTGCTATGTTCTTGACTCGTTAGAGGAAGAAGACTGTTGAAATGGAAAATAGGTCAACCGAGAAAGAGCAAGTCCATATGATCATAAAGAATCTATGACCCACCTACAACAAACGCATGTGCTTCATGCCGATTACCACCTTTGAGCAACTATTCGACATGGGGACCAAGATAGAAGATGCCTTAACAAATGGGAAGATTAAGAAAGAAGAGAGTAATCCAAGGAGGAAAAACACGGGGGGCAACTATCCATACCACACCTGATGTCAATGCCTTACATGATAACCCAGACCAAAACATAGGCGCGTCATACCCAAGAAACAAACGCAGCTTCGAACCAAGAAAATTCACCACCCTTAGCCTGCCACTATCCTCTATACTGACTTGCCTCATCCAAAAAGGGCCACCTCAAACCCTTAAACCTAAGACCTTTATTCGTCCCTCTAGCGCCTAACCACCCTCCAAGTACTATGCCTTCCACCAAGTAGGTGGCCATGATACCAACCGTTGCATCCGATATCACCATGAGATCCAAGACCTCTTCAATAATTGGATCATTACGCCTCCACCTCCACCAAATGTTACCTGCAACCTGTTACCAAATCACCATGTTGTTCCCCCACCACAAAATTGATTTTTGGTCCCTTTGTTCCTTTTGTTTCCAATCATCCTTATGAGCATAGAGTGGGACCTCTAGGATCATAATTACTGACTTCGATTAACTATTAACTCCTTCTAGTTAATTTCTTAACTAATTAATCAATAATTATTAACTCCATAATATAAAATTGATTACACTCTAGTGCATAAAAAAATAAACCACACATGTATTAGTAGTACCTAGACTTGTATTGACACTACTGACCCTCTAACAATAGATCACTAAATATGCCATCTGCATACTTGAAGACAAGACTGCAACTCTCAGTAATCAACCAAGTGACATTCTCAAGGGAATATTTTACTCTATACAATGATTCACTTCACATAAGACGGTAGATTCCATCTTAACCAGGAGTGTTTCCAATAATCAAAACTTGGTTTCCCAAGAAACTCAGTTATTGATCTAGAAGACCTCACTGATTGATAACTCAAAGCAACCAAAGCTTATAGCTTGTGTCCACTAACATCTCAAGATTAAGGATAGGTGTCTTACACTAGCACATTAAACTAGGAAACATACATTCCAATGAACACGATTCTTCACTCTATCAAATAGAAGTTAATGTGCTACAGTCTAACCCTGATAAGTTATCCAGTCTTATCATCAACTGTAACAGTTCTAAACATTTATATAGGATACTCATATCACCTCATACACAAATCTGATTTGCATACATGAGTTTCATAAACTGTTTAAGGATATAAACCTACTAACCATTCATCTCATGAAATATGCATAATTAAATGTAAATGATTCCCATAAATACACTAATCAAATGTCTACAAATCGTAATTGTAAGCTAGCTGGTTTGAGGGCATACCCATCAAACCCTAACATCTGCTATGTTACCAAAATATAGAAAGACTGAACACAGAAGTTCCAACGGCATAAACGTCGTCAGCTTCGAAAGGCAACTGATCGTAGAAACTCAAGCGGTGCCAAGTATAACATTTTATATGATTTGATTTATTCAAAACAATTCATTATTCTTAACAAGTCATAAAACTTTTGTCCAGTTTATAAATCACAGATAAATAATCCATCATTAAATAGACAAAGTTGAACTAGAACGGATGACCAAAAAAAGATACTTCAATCGACTACACCTTAGCCTCCGAACTAAAACACAGCTTATCAAACTTTGTCCCGATGCATTCCAGATTTTTCCTGTAGTTCAAAATTGACCGCGTCCCATTGACCATCTTACCATGCTTTTACTTGCCATTCTAACCACAATCTACTAGCCGTCTAGTTGCACTTTATCAGTTGTCTTAGCCGTGCTTTACCAGCCTTCTATCTTTACCAAGCTCCAATAGCTATCCTAACCATGCTCTACTAGCCATCTATTCACCAACAACACCCCGGGCCGTTCAAAAGCTATTTGCGCCCTAGCGGCCACCCACCATAATTGATCATCGTTACAGCACCTTCTGAACATCAAAAGACTATAACTGACAAGCATGCTAAAATTGATGATACGCACCAAGAAATAAATTATTGACTGACACACTTTTCATCGATGTACAAGTAATTAATGCACGTGAGGTACAAGTTATTTAGAAACAAACTTTTCAACACATAACAATACACAAGAGATATACGCAAAGCACTGTTTACTGAATCTTGAAATGATTATAATAAGATGACATCTAAAGTGAGGGAAAAGAAAACTTCATAAAAAATGGTGCACGCAAGCGCTCGCATATTCCTGAGTGCTTAAGCTCATGTGAGCGCTCACCTTTAGCAGATTATGTATTCATTGTTTTGCAAAAACTGCTTTCTTCTTTGTTCTTGATAACCCTTTTAAATTATGGTTCCAAGTGAAATAGTCCAAACAATACTACATGATATATCATGCAAACTCTTGAACAATCATAAACGTAGTGCAACATAATATCTGGAGCACAAAATTACATTCATGAATGTTTGTTCAAGCGATCATCATTATATTATTGGTTAGGCGAGTGCTTGAAGTGTCCGATATGCGAGCGCTATAGTGTGTTCAAGCGCTCGAATGGGCATCATCTTCTCTATTTCAACAGACTGCGAACAATGTAACAGTGGGTGTGCTTTTTAGTTTATGCATGCGAGGTATAACATGTTGCATGTCTTTTTTAAAGTATATAAAACATATGTAAAGTGTTATTAAGTGAAATGTAGTGAGGAATTACACTCACAATGGTATGAATGATGCAAGAATGTGAAGTGTGGTCTTAGAGCTTTAAGCTTGCTTCAATTAGTATTGATCATTCTCCTTCTCCTTCTCCTTCTTCTTCTTATTGTTTGTTCCAATGATAGCTTTCTCTCTTGATCTCAGTTTTTGTGTGTGTGTGTGTGTATTAGATATGTATGCAAGCATATATAGGTGTCTCTCTCGCTTATACACTCTCTGTCTCTACAGCTGTTAGAGACATACTGCACTAATTTTAGATGAATTAGGGGTATTGATAGAATCATAGGCACATGACAGCCCTGTGCCATTTTATTCACTTGAGCGCTTTGGCTACATAGGGTCCTGCTCAAGTCGCACAAATAGGGAGAGAGAGAGTGAGAGAGAGACAGAGAGAGAGAATTTTTTTACCTCAGCAAGGAAGGGACTAGCTCACTACAACAAAAAGTGGTTTTAGTGAGAATTCATTTTCCTCGCCAAGAGTCAGTATTTCCTCGCCAAAGCCTTTTGCGAGGAAATAATTTCTCGCCAGTGTTGCCACTAAAGGGTTGTCTTCTAAAGTATCTTGCAAGGAAAAAATAATTCCTCACCAATGAATATTTTTTAGTGACAAACATTTTCCTCGCTATTGAGTAAACATTTGATTGCCATATTGCAACATTTCCTCGCTAAAATTCAGATGTGTGTCCACAAATTTGATCATTGTCGACAACAAATTTCCTCGCCAAAGATTTTCTAAATAAGTTTCAAAAAAATATTTGGCTAAAAAATATTTCATCACTAATAAGTTTTTACTAAATTTACTAAATAGTATTGGCGACAAAAAATTTCGTCACTACATAAATTTTTTTTTGTCTCAAATAAATTTTTTTTCAGACGAACTTGTTCTTATTCTTGTTTCTACACCCAATATCACATAATAGTAGTTAACCCAAATATCATTACAAGATCCTGTCCAAAACATAAACAAATTTTATTGAATAAATTTCTGCTTTGGTTATTAAAAAAAGAAAATTATCTTAACAGGACTAATACATCGTGTCCAATCAAAACATAAACGAATGAATAAAAAAAAAGAAATAAAAAAAAACTGAAAACTACTGTCTTCCTTTGTTTATAACACCTCAACAAAATAAAATGTAGTTGATACTTAACCAATCAACCACGTCCACACCGAATCTGTGACAAAAAAATGGAAAGCACTATTATGCTTCCCAAATGATGTGGTTCAAAAGTGGACACTTAACCCCCTTGTTGTTTTGGACTAAAGTAAAATTGTTAAGATTTCTCTCAAAATTAAAATTCTAAAATTAACGAAAAATATTAACCCTCAACCCCTTATGTGAGGTTAAATTTTGGATTAATCCCCTATGTGGAGATAATACTACCATTTAACCCACCTTTGTGGATATAATTTTTAACACTTCATCCCTTTAGGAGGCTAATTTTTGGGTTAATTGTCTATGTAGGGTTAATTTTGACACTTAAATTCTCCAATGTACATTAATTTGAACACTTAATCTTCATGTGGGACTATTTTGAGAGAAATCTTAATAGGGAGGTAAAATAAAAATAGCCTAACCATAAAGGGGTAAAATATAATTACCCTCGCCCCTGTACGAGCTTCCCTGGGCTTGTCCCAGCTTTGCCTCCGGTGACCTGCGACAGCCTTCCCTTTCCTCCCCTCCTTGTTTACTCCTCTGGCCCTATCCTCTCCTCTTCCTTATTTACTCAGCTGGTCCTATTTTTTCTTCCTTCCCCCCTTTCCTTTTGTTTTCATCTAGCCCTTTTTTAACTTTGTTTGTAACCTAGATCTGGCTTTACCTAATTGTCTCTACTCCCCCTCACTATTTTCTTCCTTGATCCTGCTCAAGTGTTTCTTTTTTTTGTCTTCATCTTCACTTTTCATCTTCTTTGATTTGTCCTTTTCCCCCAACATCCTGTGGACAAGCGGCGTCCAGGGTCTACCCCCTTTTTGGGGTTTTGGAATTGATTTTCCTTTTAAATGTTTGAAAAAAAGAAGTTTGTGAAAATAGATACATAGTCGCTCCTTGGTCTTTAGGGAACCAAGAAATTCAATTTGACTTACCCAAACAGATAAAAGACACTTGCCCTTCATAACCAAAGAACTTGGCTTGGGGTTTTGATACGAGAGCGGAAGGAGCCTTTGTCATGACTAAAACACCTTCAACTCGCCCCGTCTCTCAACGAGCCTCAATTAGCATCCAAATAATCATCTTATGCTATGTTTGGTTCGACACTTAATATTTTTGATAGGTATATTACATTGCATAAGATTCTTGAAATAGAAGATCAAAAGATAAGATATCATTCTTAAGATCTAATTCAAGTATCACACAATGCAAACGTGAAAGATCACACAAACAAACCTATGAAAAATAGACTAATCACATATCAAGTAATCAAGCTTTCATAATCTAAAGGGGACATGGATTGTTCTTGAAACAAATAAATAAATGAAACAAAGATTCTTAGCAAGCTAGAATGTATGCATGTTGATTCTTGAGAAAAGAAGATCTCTCAATCCCTGGGAGAGATGAGAAAGGAAGATTAGATCGGGGGGAGCATGAACGTGTGATCAAGTTCATTCCTTATAATTCTAAAATGTGCAAAGTAGTAGTGTGTTTTGTGTCATGAATTTTCTAAAGTGATTTAGAAGTCTAAAATATGCATGAATTAATGAAGAATGTTATTTTAGGATATGTACAAATGTGGTATGAACTACTTCCTATGATATGGACTAATTTGGATTGCATGTGAACATCTAATCAGAGAATTGAAGTAAAACATGCTTGCTGTGAATAGTGGACAGGACAATAGGCTAATTTTGTAAAAGTGGAAAAGTGAGGTTAGAAATGTTTTTAATTCATGATTGTTTATGGAGATCATCCCTATTGTGTCTAGAACACAGAGCAAAAAGCCAAATCAAAGTTGAAGTTTTAGATTGAGAGGAATCATATAAACAAGAGAGGCTACTCAGAAACAGAATTTGTATAAACCACTAAAATGTAGAAAAATCTTTGAAACGAGAACAAAACATTTAGAGGTCCATATTATACAAAAAGATCCCTAAGACACTGAGGTTTAAAGGAAAAATGAGTTGGGGCTACTCCTTTGGAAAAGGTTTCTGGAAAACAAGTTGAAAATCAACCAAAGATGCTATGACAGAAAAACAAAATATTTTAGAAGAATGTTGGGGTCAAAATGGAACCCTTCCAAGTGTTTTTAAATCAAACAAAAAATCATGGGTGTTGTCTACTGAGTTAGGAAGAGTTTCTAAGTCGTAGGATGATCATCCATTAAGTATTGAACCCATAATGTTATTTTCAAGTAGAAGAACTCACTATTTTGGGGTTTTTGAGAAAACAAACATTTATTCTTTGAAATTAAAATGAAGGGTTTGAGATGGGTTTTTGGAATGGGGATTTTGAAAGTATGTTTCCAGAACTAAATGGAGATTACAACCACTTGGAATATCAATATCAAACTCATTTCAAGAACTTCCCAAGTTATTAGTAAAACATGGTTTTATTTGGAAACCAAACTCAAGGATCCATGAAAGTACGATATATGACAGGATAAATGATACATGGTATGATACAATATGCTAAGAGTGGTAAAGAATATGTTCATGGGATGTGGGTTCATCTAGATACACGAGAGTGTTGCATCAAAGTGTGAAAGTCAAAAAGTGGCATGTTGTGAATAGTGTCCAGACTATGTGCATCACTTTATAAAATCATAATGAGAGGACCACATGCCTACGAAAATTTGAAAAAACTCCGAGAGCCTTCCTACTATATCTAGAATACATAAAAAAAGACCAAACTTCAATAGCTGTCACAGATTAAAACAAACAAATTAGAATATATATAATGACTCAGAAACAAAAGTTGCACTGTTGACTAATTTTGTATGATTTTTTATAAATAGCAAATCAACACTTATGATACTCAAAAAATACCCACAGTTTCTTCACACATTGAAGTTCAAATAAAAAAAATAGAAAAGCCTATGTTATGTGGTGAAAACATCTGAAAACAAATGCAAGAAGTCAGACTTTAATCAGTGAGAGAAAAGACAGATTATTTACATGAACTTTAAAAATCCGAAAATGGTACTTTCACATCTCTATAATTAATGGGAAAATTGGAGACAACCTATGATATATTAAGGAAATTTTGTAAATGGTTTCATTACCATAACTCAAGTTTATAATTCAAAACAAATCTTTGAACCTGAACAGCTTACTATTTTGGATCATTCTTGAAGAAAATAGATTTGGGTTTTGGAATAGAGTTTCAGTTCTTGATTGGGGATTTTGAAATTGATGTTCAAAGCATGAACTTAAACACTTGAGATGACCATGTAACCACTTAGAACGTCATCCAACCTTGAATCATCAAAGAACAAAAGAAATCAAGAAAAAGGGGTTATGAAGAGATGACAAAATATAATCAAAGAAAGTGTAAACTAGAAATAACGATTGAGAAGAGATAACAAAATATAATAAAAGAAAGTGTAAAATAGAAATAGGGTTTGAGAATGGATGACAATAATGTAAATAAGAAAGAAAGTAGAAATAGGATTAAGAAGGAGAATGATGATGATAATAACAATAGCTTTCAAAAACAAGAATGGAACTCTAGCAAGGTATTCCTCTCATATATGTGTGTACATAAACATGGAGCTCACTCACTACCTCTCTAATGCTCAAGAAGATGGTGAAAGAAATGTTTAGATGATTGAAGTTTTGATAGCAAACTCAAGTATAAACTCACATTGATTGAAAAGATGGAAGAAGAAGACTACTTCTTCTCTTTCTCTCTCTATATTTCTCTAGAGTTTCTTCTTAAGCTCTCTCTAAGCTTTCAATTGTCCCTCCAAATGGAAGTAAATGGGATTCTTTAATAGGCGAAGGAGAGGTGGTAAATGGGATTTTAGAAAGTTCAAAATGGTCTCCCATTGGTCTAAGTTGGAAACCAAAACTACGTTATTTTTATTTCTAATATTTATGAAAAGTTTCCCAAAACAAAAATGCAAAAATGGACTTTCTGGGGGAGAGTGTCGTAGTGGCACTGGGCCTGTGCCTCGGCGACGCTGCTTCTCTGATGGTCCAAAATTCCATTTAGACCCCCAGATGTTCTGGTATTCCCAAAAAGGCCCTATTTCGTCCAAAATTCATTAAAAATGTGTACGAACTCCAAACTGAGCTTGTCATATACTTTTAGAAAGGTAATGGACTCTACTTTACATAAAAGAAAATAGTTCAGAGATAGGTCACTTTGAAAAGTTTTGCGGCATTCGCGATAAAAGCCGATTTGCGCCTTTTTTACCTTCGAAAATTCATAATAAATTCGTTTTAAATCCAAAAATTATGTGCGATATACCATTGGAATGCTATTGACCTTAGCATCCATGAAAAGTGTGTAAATAATGATACAGTGCTCGGGTCTTCGGGTCAACTTTAGGTCAAATCGGTCAAACCAAGAACCTCCAAGAAGTTCTAGGAACCACTTTGAGTTCCCAGGAGCTGACATTTTCATCTGATTTTCTTTTAAAAGTTATTTTAGTACTTTTCACAATATCTAGAATGATCTTAGAACTTTTGGGTGAATTCCGATGATTTTGGTCAAACCTTGGTCATCAACGGAGACTTTTTAAGAATATACAGGACTTCTGGGAGTTGATGTTTCATCCGATTTTGTTTTAAAACTCATTTGATTACCTTTCTTACCACGTAGTGTGTTCTCAAAACTTTTGGTCCAAATCTGGGAGTTTGGGCTTTTAGGGGCATTTTGGTCATTTTTACTGATTCTTAAACTTTTTTAGAGATGGAGGTGATTTCCAAGAGTCTTTCTGCGCATCTTTTCAATCATGGAGGACTACCATGCTAGCAGACTCCTAAATCTGTTAGCCGACAAAATGGGGTGTCTACACGTCCTAGCCCTAATTTTTCAATTTTAATTTTACTTTCATTAGTCTCTTCTAGTTCTTGGTTTTCCCACTCCCCCAACCTCTCCTCTTTACCCATTTTTTAACTGGACCAAGTAAGCTTTTTTGTAATTTTTACCTATCGATAGTTTTCCAGTTAATCCCTTTTCCAACTTTTGAGGTTGAGCTCATTGAGGTGGACTACCAAGTTACTCATTGGACTTCGTTTTCCTTAGGAGGTGAGCTTTCCTTTTCTCTTTCCCACCATGATAATCCTTAGCTGGAATTGTAGAAATCTAGCTAAATCATCAACAATTTGCCATCTAAGAGACATGATGAGGGTTCTTAACCCTGGCTACCTTTTCCTTTATGAATCTAAAATCAATAGCAGTAAAGCCATAAGAATTCTCATTTCTTTGGGATTTATGAACATGAAAATTATAGATTCCGTTGGTCTTTCTGGCAGATTGTGCTTAGCTTGGAAGAATGGTGTTCAGTTAGACATAATCTCTCCTCCAACCATCAAATCACAGGTTTGGTCTCTTCGGACCCTCCCCATGCCCTGTGGCAATTAACCTATATGTGGCCCTTGGTAGAATGATCTTGCCATGATAGGGAATGCCTTCCCAAGACCTTTGATTTGCATTGATGATTTCAATAATATCATCCACCCTTCAGAAAAAAGGGGAGGGAGGTTCAGTGGCTCCACATCAACAGGATACCTTTATAATTTCATCTCTTTTATAGATCTGCTGGACATTGGTTTCTCTTGAAATGCGTATATCTGGAGTAACAAACGAAGTGGCCAGGCAAACATCAAATTACGAACACCTAGACAGAGGCATTGTCAATCCTGATTAGAGATTGCTCTTTTTAAAAGCTTCTATTCTTCATTTTCCTTAGTTGCTTTTGACGATAATCCCCTGCTTCTTAACACTTTGGGGGAAGTAAATTCGAGGCTAAAGCAATTTAAATTTGAACGAACGTGGATTCGTGACCCTGATATCTATGGAGTGGTTAGAGAAGCTTGGGAACCTTCTACTTTTGGTTGTATCGCTTCAAAATTTTGTCAAAAACTTAAAAGAACCAAGTCCACTCTCAATAAAAAGGAATCAAACCCACTTTGGCAATTATATTTACAAGGCGATATAGTTAAAAGCCACCTTAGATCGTATTTAACAATTGGATCCTACTCAACTGAACCTCCGATTATAGAAGAACATTCAAGCTAGTCTTAATGAGCATCTCGAACATGAAGAACAATTGTGGAAGCAGAAATCGAGAATCCAGTGGCTTAAAGAAGGGGACTCAAATACAAAATTCTTCTATCTTTCAACCATCATCAAATGAAGAAGGAATTCTATTGATGTCATTAAGGGCTCCAATGGTGTATGGCTTTCTAATTGTTAAGACATAGCCAATTCGTTGCTAAATCATTTTTAAAATCTTTTTACTTCCTCTGATCCACTTTTCCTTGTGATTTAAATGTTTCATTTCCTCCAATCATAAATCAAGTAGAAAATGATTACCTTTGTTTTACCCCCTCTGCCATGGAGATAAAGGCAATCTTGAATAATTTCAATCCCTATAAATCCCCAGGCCCCGATGGCATGTCTAGTCTATTCTTTACTATATATTGGGATACAGTGGGCCTTGATCTGGTGGCTATGTTGCAAAAAAATTTCACCTCTGGTACTCTTTTTAGCCATTTAAATCAAACCAATATTGCTTTAATTCCAACATCATCTAAAAGCGTAACCGTTGATCAATTTTGGGCTATCTCCCTCTGTAATGTTGCCTACAAAGTGATCTCTAAAATCTTAGTTGATCGATTTAAGCCCCTTCTCCAGAAAATCATCTCCCCTTACCAATTCACCTTTTGAAAGGGAGAAGCATTCAAGAAAATTCCATCCTCTCCCATGAGTTTCTCCACTTAATTAAGCGTAAGACTGGTAAAGGCACTCTTATGGCCCTTAAATTGATATGTCACAAGTTTTTGAAAGAGTTGAGTGGCCCTTCATTGATACCATTTTGCACAGCTTGGGCTTTGGTGAGACATTTAGAAATCTGATTAGCCAGTGCATTTCCACTCCAACTTACTCAATTGTTCTGACCTTTGGTCATTTCTCTCCTTCTAGGGGAATTAGACAAGGAGATCCCCTCTCTCCCTTTCTCTTCATCCTTTGTAGTAAAGCTCTTTCTAGACTTCTCATCTATAGAGAGTGTAGAGGAGATTTTTATGGAATCAAAATCTCGAGATCCTGTGCTCTGATCTCACATTTAATGTTTGTAGATGATCTCCTTATTTTTTCTAGAACTAGCAAGGAAAATGCATAATGCATCATGGATTATTTGGATATCTATGCTAATTAATTCAGTCCGCTGGTCAATAATTCTAAATCTGGAGTGTTCTTCAGTAAAAATGCTAATCCCATCTTGAAAGCTAATATCAAGTGCATTCTAAACTTAAAGAATCTTGAAGGAAAATGGAATCACTTAGGCCTCCTGCTTTATTTTGATAGATCTAGGGTCAAATCCTTCTCCTACATTCTAGATAAAATGGAATCTCGCCTAGCAGGTTGGAAAAGCAAGCTCTTGTCTGAAGCGAGTAAGGGCACTGTCATTAAAGCCACCCTTTCTTCTATTCCATCTTGTTTGATGCAAACCTTTCTTCAAAATCTCTTCACAATATGATGGACTTTCTTATGAGAAAATTTTGGTGGGGTTCTCAACAGAATGGGAACTCCAAAATCAACCTTGTGGCTTAGGATAAAATTTACCCTCCGAAAGCTTATGGTGGGCTTGGCTTCAGAAGAATGATGGACTTTAATAGAGCCCTTATGGCTAGACCAGCTTGGTTGATACTCTCAAACCACTCCTCTTTATGCCACAGTTCCCTTTCTGAAAATGATTGTCGGAGACACTCCTTCAACTCAGAACGCAGTTCATCTTCTGACTCCCCAGTATGGAAATGTGTCCTAGAAGTTCGTGATTTTCTTACCAAAGGTGCTTGCTAAATTATTGGAGAAGGAAAAGAAGTCACCTGGACTGATACATGGGTTCCCAATAAGGTTGGATTCAAAATCAGCCCTTTTCCAGTGGAAGAAAACACTCCTTGTAAGTTAAGTGAACTTATCAATCCTACTAATAATACATGGAATCATAATCTCTTGACCCAAGTTTGCAATCCTAAAGATATTTCTCTCATTGAGTCCATATTTAATCCCTTGTTCCCTAGCCTAGATTTCATCTGTTGGATTCCGAACAAAAAAGGGTGTTTTTTTTGTGAAATCAGCCTACAATCTTGAGCAATCGGCTAGACTTAATCATATCCAGCCCGAACCCCAATTCTGGAACAAAATCTGGAAGCTCAAAATTAATCCGAGACATAAAATATTTCTTTAGAGAAATTTTATGAAAGCTCTCCCACTGAGATCGACATTAGCCTTTAGATTAAACTTAGAAGATACCACTTGCCCCCTCTGCAAAAATTTCTCCAAAACTGAAGCTCATCTTTTTCTTCACTGTCAAATGGCTAGATCTCTTTGATTTTCTTTCCTAGGCCATAAAACAAATAACCACCACTCATCTTCACTGAAAGAACGATTTCTGGATCTCAGTGTTAAGTCTCTTCTAGAGTCTTACCATTGGTAGCAATCATCCTCAATAACATCTGGTACATTAGAAACAAATCTATTTTTAAAAATCAAGTGATCGATCTTGAAGCTTTTACCTATAGTATCTCTTCGCAAGCAACTGAATTTGCTCCCCTAGCTGAAACATCTTCTGTCACACCCCAGAACCGCTCATACGATTTGAGGACACGTGGCACGCCACCAAGGCTCCCATTACACTCCAAAAGATCCATTATTAACCATTAAATCAGAGTCATAGAAAGTCTTTCCCATTTAAAACACTTTTTAAAATATTTTATTTTGAAATAGAGTAATCCAGTCGACTGATCAGGGATCCGTTCGATTGGAAATGCAAATTGTAGAGACCACCATCCTAGAAACCCCCTGATCTGATCGACTGATATTTTAGAGGCTCGGTCGACTGAACCTTGAGTCCAGTTGTCACACCCCAACCCACGTTGGGCGGATTAGGACACGTGTAACAAAGCCCATACACCAACTTATCCTCAAACCATTAAGAAAACCATGAATTAAACTTCATAAAATGAGGTAATATGGTCATTAATAAAGTATAGTAAATTTTATATCCAAAGATAGGTCTTTAAGTCCCGGTTCCAACGCAAAAAATGGCACGCAAATATGAATTTCCTAGAGAGGATTATGCTCGTTTTAGTAAAAGTCGTTTGGCTAAAAACAGACAAGCAGATCGATCCGCCCCAAAATGGGATCGATCTGGTTTTAGCAGAATACAATTTTCTGCTCCTCTAGATTTCCCGGATCATTCAGCACCAGACCCAAATCGATCCGAATTTTGTAGAAGATTATTTTTTGCAGATTTCCCCTATTTTCTAAGCTTAAAAGCACCCAAACATCAACCAAACCTTACGGAACTTTAGGAAAACTTTACCAAACCATGTCTAAGTTCTTCCAAACATTAACCACACATGAAAAACACTATTACAACTACAAGAGATACAAATTTAACCTCATTGAAGCAAATTAAATCATTAAAACTCATTGTCATCAACCCAACTTAAATTTAAGACATTCGTTGGAAAAGTATCAAAAACTATTTCAAAAGTACTCCCAAGTGTTTGAAAACTTCCATCAAACATCAGAAGCTTCTAAAACATTTTAAACCATTTGAGAAGTATTTTGACATTCAAATCACATTGATCCTTACTAAAAGCACAAACTTGCAACAAGCTTCTCTTGTCAACATATACTATGCATAAACAACCACACAAGGAGAAATTATGTAAAATTTACAGCAAAACTACTCAATTCTTCTAAGCCTTTTCCCCACCACATATAACTTGTGAGGTGCAAATACCACCCACATCATAAGACACATAACTAATACCAAAACAACTTGACTTATTACAAGAGCTTCTCAAATCACAAGTTGTTTCCACCATTTTGGAGTACAAAGGTTACAACTAAAATAAAACTTCTATACATATGAACATATCAACACGTCCACAACTCCCATGCCTAACCTGTCACACCCGTCCCTAAAAATCTTTTATTTCAAAGGCATAAATATTTTAAATAGAATTATTAACGTGGTTTAATAATTGTGGATGAGGTTGACCGTGAGTCAATGGAAGGTGTTAAGCGAGGACAGGAAAACATGGAAATCATGTTGCATTGGCATAGCTAAATGACATTTATGTGATTTAAATGTTAGTTGACTTATCTGGTACTATATAAATAGTAAATTATACCTATGTGTGGTGAGAACGTGAGTGTCACGTTATATAAAAATGTAGGTTGTGTAGAGACTCCACAGAATTTAGTTTTCGGATGTAATTTTGGACGCAAACAAGACTTAATCAAAAACTTTTGTAATTTATAGTTATCATCCGTAAAGTTATGAAATGGACGTATGCGATGTTTTAGGAATTAATTAGAAGCTTAAGAAACTCGCGGGGAAGTAAACGCGATTTTTGGAAAGTTTGTCTATAAATAGCAAGGGTGAGAATTTCATTTGTCATCAACTTCACAAAATATTGTCAGAGAGGAGAGAGAAAAGGGAGATTGTTGCCACGGGCTTTGCGACGATGATCGGCGACCTTTCGTCCTTCGATTTTCTACTAAACTTCATATTTGAACTCCCCAAGGTAAGGGCTACGTTTTGATACTTATAAGGCCATGTTTGGATAACTTTTATAAAATTCTAATTCTATAAATTTGGGGAATATACATGTAAACTCGTAGGTTTTGCGTAGGATCAAAGATTCGGCGTTTAGTCGAGCTTCTAGTCGTTTCTTCAAAGTTATACGACGATATCTCAAGGTAAGAATTTCTAGCCTATGTTATATCGGAAAATTTCGTGTTTTAAATTTCGATGACGAAATTGAGATCCGAGAAAAATTCATGTGTTAATAGTAGGCCTGTAATTATGCACACGATTAAAAGTGAAAAGCTTGTCTACTTTTACGCGAGCACGTTGAGTTGTCTATATAGGTCAAAGGGGGGACTGATACAAATTCATATCGGAGTACGCTTCTTGATGTTTGACAATTTAGTAGCGACGTCTACTGTGCATGGTTTAAGGCTTGGACTTGGCAGGGCACTTGGGGGTGTAATGGTTGTCGGCTTGGACTAGCCATTGACATCGCGGTTTAAAGCTTAGACTTGGCACTACCGGATGAATGCGTATTTTTCTCCCTAGAGACTATTAGATATGATTTATGAGGTTAAAGCATGATTTACTCCATTGCAGGTATGAAGAATGGTAAGAAGAAGTATGAAGTGTGAGGCCATGGGAATGCTGGGGATTACCTTTGTTCATGATTTAGTTTCCTTTCCATATGTTGTAATACTAAAATTTTAGGGCTAGAACCACATTTTTGTTTGAACTGGAAACCTTGGAAGGATTTTGGAAATATTGTAAAATGTAATTAAACTCTTATAGTTAGTTTTGAATTCGTCTGAACTTGTAAGTTTGTGTTTTGTAAACTTGTTAATTTGGATTTTGAAGGACTGTGGCTAGAGTTTTTGTGAATAGTGCCAAACAAGCCTTAGCTTGTTCTGCTATTATTTCTTTTCATAGATTAGTAAGTTTAAACTTTGTTCTTGAAAGCTTGTTATAGCTTGTGATGTTTGGATTAATGTAAGTGTGTTTGGAATAGTAGAATTGGTGGAGGTTGTTTGATGCCTTAAGCAAATTCTGTAGCTTTGGGCAGCATTCTACTACAGGGTCATTCGACCGGTCGAAGGGGGTCATTCTACCGGTCGAAATGCCCCCTGCTAGAAATTGTTTTCGACGACTTTCGGAAATTTTCAAAAGGTTTTGATTGGTTCTTAGGGTACCTTCGGGACCCCTTTCAACATAAAATTATTTATTTTGAAATATAATTCCGTTTTCAATTTTATACAGATATTATAACTCGGAAGGTATTGTTTCCAAAAGGTTTATATACTCAAGGTTATTTTAAAGTTCTTTTCCGCTGCATATAGTAGTTTAATGGTTGGATAAGCCTTGATGTCGTGACATTTATTGGTATCAAAGCTATAGGTAACAAAACTTCGAGAACGTTCGACGTCGGGTGGAGTGTTAAGTGAATTGACACATATTCTAGAATGCATTCGCATATTGTGGAGATGTTTGATGCATATGGTATGTAGTTATACATACATGATTATGTTATTGTCATACATGCATAGTATTTATGCATTCATGAAAATGGGTGGAATCATGCGAGTGTAGAGCTGTGTGATGGGATAAGGCTTACCGGGCATTATCATAGACCGTGTATAGGGACACAAGAGAGAGATGATATCCTGGTAGTGGTGAACTGCTGAATTTCTAAATGAAAATGAAATGATTTTTGATTGAATTGGTGAATTTTGTAAATGATGGTAATGTGTGCTCTTTGAGGGTGTTAACCGAGAACAAGGACCAAATAGTGAACTATCGAATAGATTTCATTGGGGGTTCACACAGAAGGCAAAAGTGATTGCTCATAGTTGAGTTTTGGAATTAGAATTGATTGATAAGAGTTCCGTCTCAGACATGGGCTAAACACCGTGAAGTAAGAGAATAGAGATGGACAGTTGGGGTTTATGACAGAAAGATAGTCCAGCAATATGTATTGCTCGTGTATGGGGTAGGTGAAGAATCTCTTACCTTTTCTTACAGTGTTACCCTATGATGTTAACCTATGATGTGATCGTACAGGATTATTTTATTTTTTTCTCATACAATGTATGATGGGTAGTTGAAGAATCGTTCAACTTATTTTACGGTATTGAGATGATTAGATGGTTGAGGATTCTCTCAACCTATCTCACGGTATGTATTGGGGTTGAAGAACATCTTCATGGATTGTGAGTATCATGGTTGTTGAGGAATCTCTCAATTGAACCTGGCTTTGAGTGGTCGTAGTACCATAGTGGATTTAGATACGTGAGGAGGATTAAGAGTGGATGTTATCGGTGGAAAGTATAAGTGGACAGTTTGAATTTAAGGATTAACCTAAGACAAGGGGTAAGAACGAGAATGATAGAGTATGCTTTGACAGTTTGAAACTACAGTTGATAGAAGTTCAATTGATGACATACTTTAGGAGTGATTGCTTAGAATTGATGATTATGTGCGGGTAAGAGGAGAAACCTCAAAATTCCTTGATGGAGAATAAGTGAATGGAAATGAATAAGAATAGGAAATTTCTTGGTGTCTTGAAGTGGGGTGTCAAAAGAATTAGAATAAAAGACGTAAGAATATAGGACTTGAGGTGAAAGATAAGTGTGGGTGATTGAACGTGATAAGAGATTTGGTGAAATCAAATGGATGTCAAATATAATGAGGATAAGGAGATCTTGGTAGGGAATCCTAAAGAGAAGGTCTTTGTTACAGTGAGTTGTAGTGCGGATAACCATGAACCTTGCTTGGTTCGATGAGTTTTCGAACACTTTTTGGTGGTTCTAAAGTGGTTGGAAAGTAGCCCAAAATGCCTTGTGAGCTTGGAGACTTTTAAGGATGTTAACTGGGGAAAATATGGTATAGGGGGTACTTGGACCAGTTGAAAGGGGCAGAACACCCCTCTGATCCAAACAGTGATTTTGAAAACATTTTTCGTCAACTTTTACGGAAATAGGCATAACTCTTTGTAGGAAATTTAGATTCGCGCGCCATTTTTTGCGTTGGAACTTGGACTCAAATAGCTATCTTTTGGAGTAAAATTTAACCATAATTTATAAATGACAATTTTGCCCTTGGGCTGGTTTGTCACAGAAAATTTCTTTATGATGTCTAATCCATGCTTTCTTTGCCAATTATCGTATTTCAAACAAAATGAAAGATCTTTCAATGATTGTAAAACATCGTTGAGTGTTTGAAGTGAATGGTTGTCAATGTGAGGTTGGAGTATGACAAGTAGTATGATACTAAACAAGAGCGGTTATAGAAATGGCTAAGTAAAGTGACTTTGGTGTAAGTCAAGTGAGAGAGATGAAAATGTAAGTTGGGAAGATGAGGCTTTGACGAGTAAGTGAACATGAATAGTATGAGTGGGATTAAGACTTGGTACATCGAGTACATTATCAGATATGATAGAAGGAATGTAGAACGGTCAGAGGACAATGGTTAATGTAGTGGAATGCTATCTCAATTGTCCTAGATTCCAACGATGTTGGAGAGTTTTGAGAATGTCGGATTTCATCCCTAAGAAAATTTTAAAAATGTTTTAAAACATAACTTTTGTTTGAATAAGAAAAGTGATAAGAGATACATATGAGAAGGTATTAAGTTGACTTTGGAAGTTGAGTATCGTGGAATGATATGGTATATTTGGTACTGGAGACGCATTGATAGTTCACTGTCGACTCGTCACCTCGATTAATACATCGTCAGTTCAATCCATGGCAGTTATAGTAGTTCACCATCGGCTCGGCATCACAATTTACACATCGTCATTCCTTCTGATCACAGTTAGTCCAACCGTTGATCCAATCCATGACACTCACAGTAGTTTATTGTTGACTCATCATCTTGATTCATGCATCATCAGTCCAATCCATGAAAGTCATAGTAGTTCATTGTCAACTCATCACCTCGATTAGTACATCGTCAGTCTAATCCATGGCAGTCAGAGTAGTTCATGACAAGAGTGGGTATTTGTAAAATACAACCGCGCTAAAAGAAGAAAATGTGCTAAATTATTTCACAATTCCTTCATTTATCTACAATTTGAATTACAATGCTAGCTTGTACACGATTTGATTAAACTATGATAAGTTGTTTGTTTTAGCTGTAGTTTGTGCAGATGATTGTTCCTGCGTAAAGAATTAGATGGAAAAGATAAAAGGGAGTGCTGAATTTTAATGAAGACAAGTAAAAGATGAAAAGTGAACCTCGATCGATTGAAGACCATTCGATCGATCGAAGGAAGTTCAAGCGCTCGAAGACCCCAGAGGTTCGATCGATCGAACATGGCTTTTATCATATTATACACGCACGCAGCGGAAATGGGATGTTAACCCTATCATTGGTGTTTTAGTATAAATGCTTGTATTATATACGTCCATAAGGACGACCACTTTCATTTTCATCAGTTTATAGAGAGTAGAGAGCTTCACTTTGTGTATTTTGTAGGTTTTTTATCAAGGATACACATTGTTTGGTTTGGATTTCCCTTAGTTCAACACAAGTTTGCGTTTCTAGGTTATTTTGTTTACGTTCTGCACTTAGTTTATAGTATTATATCTTCTTATCTAGTAGTCTTGCATGTTAGTTATAGTTATACAATTTGTTTTCATAGATTCATTGCAAAAATCACAAACAAACACGCCTTTAATGGAACTTTACATTAAAAACGAATCTGAGACACTCCAGACGATGTCTGAGTAGTCCCCAGGTTGGGAGATCATCATGAAACCGTGATCTCAAGCCTCTGCCATGTAGTAGTATAATTCCTGTGTTCGATCGATCGAGAAGGCTCGATCGATCGAAACAGAGGTACAATCGAGCGATCGAAGTAAGTTCGATCGATCGAGGGATGAAGATATTCGATCGATCGAAAGCGCGTCGATCGATCGAACTCTCTGATTCTTGAGGACATTCTATGCAGTATTCCTAGACTTTTTGCTTTACTGGATTGTTATCAAATTGTCCCCAAACGCTCAGTTTGTCAAAATAGTTTGTGAACTTTAAGCCTTGAGGCATTTTTCTTCAATATATTTTGCAAACCACCCTCAATGCTAACACCATTGTAGGTGAGAGTCAAAACTATTGTTTTAAACCGCTTTTGTGTATTTCAAACTTAATTGTGATGATATGGTCCCGGTCATGAAAGGACTATAGATTCCTTATCCTAAGAGAAATATGGAAAACTGTGGAGAGTGTGCTCCATAGAGCTTCAACGCAACTGCATGGTAGATGGCTAGGTCGTGGTGGATTCGTGTAATCCCAACATTCCTTTTTAGTAAGAAAAACACGTTTTAAATTATCGCTTTAATTAATTAATTAGTTGTTAAAGTAATTTAGTTCAATTGTTTTATCTTTAGTAGTTAATAAATTGTAGGACTTTGTGTTCTACATTCCTTTAAAATATTGTTTTTTTATTTTCTTGTTTGAGATTAATCTGAGTATTCAGTTTAACACCTTCCCTGTGGGATCGACCTGGACTTAACCAGACTACTACTTGCACGATTACTTACACTTGGGTATAGCACACAAGCACACAGAAGAATAATTCTCGTGTCAAGTTTTTGGCATCGTTGCTGGGGAAGGCGACAAGCTAACGCTTCGATTACCTCAATCTATTCTTACCTTTTTCTATTTTTCTCTTTCTTTTGTTCTTTAGATTAAAAACTACTTAGGGCCTTTCCTTGTATGTTTCCATCAAAGGAATTTACGGAAACCCATTCTATTTATCCAATTCCTCTAGTTCTATTAACCCCATAGTTACACCTAACGATTCAATGGCAGATAATCAAAGTGAAAACGGTAACAATGTGGTTGTACCAATCGACGATTCACTTCGTCCTTTGTGAGATCTCGTGACACCTGAACACGCACCTATGCCTTCTTGTATCCTCATTCCACCCCATGCAGGCGAATTTCAATTTCGCAATGGAATGATTCAACTCCTTCCTACCTTTCATGGAATGGAGAGCAAGAAGGCATATCTACATGTCAAGGACTTTGAGGATGTTTGTAAAACTTTCTCACAGAATTATCCTGTAGACGTGACACGTCTAATGCTATTTCTTTTCACTCTGAAGGATAAAGGAAAAGCGTTGTTACTCACCTTGATGCCAAACTCCATCTACACCTGGCATGCGATGAACACTGCTTTCCTGAAGAAATTCTTCCCACCTCGCATGACCACTAAGCTTAAACGACAAATAAGTTCTTACAAACAAAAGAGCAATGAAACATTCACCCAAACTTGGGAACGTTTCAAGGATTTTCTACTCTCATGCCCACATCACGGGTACGAGAAATGGCGAACCATCAGCTACTTTTATGAAGGATTTAATGGTGAAACGAAGAAATTGGTTGAGACCATGAGTTCAGGGCAGTTGGATTTGAAGCGGAAAGATAGGAGGGGGAAAGGGGGAAGAAGAATTTTGAAAAGGGCTAATGCTGTCTCATTCGCTGTCTCCCAGTACATTTTTCTTTTTCCGATACGGCTCGCGACCTACAAAAATCCCGGCCCACTCGCCGCGGTTTCTTCGTAAAAACACAGAAGAAGCTGAAGCTCATTTTGAGTGGTTAGCTGAGCATGCCCACGAGTGGTCAAATTCAGACGATGTCCCACGCTCATAGATATCCTGTGTGGAAGAGAAAAGTTTATACCAATTAAAAAGTAAGGATCATCTGATGAATAAGTACGAAGAACTAGCGAAGAAAGTAGAAGAATTGGGTATGAAAGGAGAGAGTTCTAGGCAGTTTTTGCCTGAAGAACCATGCGGCACATGCAACATGCTAGGACACACTACTTAATACTGTCCCAATGTGCCGTATTTTCAAGAACAACCCCCTATGGAAATGAATGCCATGCAAGGGTATAGGGGGGTGGGGAGTTCCTACAACAATTACAATTCACAAAATAACAATAGATGGAATCACCTCGGGTTCGATTAGAAAAACAATGCTGGGACTCAAAACCAATATCAACAACAACAGCCCTACAATAACAATAATCAATATCAAGGGCAATACAACCGACAGTCCCAACCATTCCATCAAAATAGAGCAAATAACTATAATAACGCTCAACCCCCTAATAATCAACAAGCAAATGTTTACATGCCACCACACAAAAAGGTGCAAGAGGAAGATCCACTCTCTAACACGAATTTAACACAACAGCTAATTCAAATGATGAGTAAAATGTTCGCGACATTAGAGAGAATGAATGCATGTGAAGAGGGGTCGAGTGGAACATTTCCTGCTCAACCACTTCAAAATCCTAAGGGATACAACAATGGTCCCCCTAATCATGATTAGGCAAAAGTCGTGACAACTTTGAGAATCGACAAAGTCATAGAGAAAAACATGCCTCATTCTACTTCCGTTGAGTATAAAGAGGAAGAAGTGGTAACTAAAAACAAACCATCTACTCAAGAAGAGGAGCCATCCACTAATGACAAATCCTTAGAATCAAACGAGGATGCTCCTAAAGAAGTAGAAGTTGAGAGAAGGCCAGGAAAGGAGCCCATCAAGGATGAATTACCTAAATGTCCTTTCCCCGCGCCTTACCCTCAAAGGCTAAAGAAGCCCCAACACGAGGCAAAGAATCAGGAGTTCTTGGAGTTGTTCAAATAAGTTAAAATTAATCTCCCACTTCTTGATGCAATCAAACAAGTGCCAGCCTACGCTAAGTATCTAAAAGATTTATGCACTGTCAAGAGGAGGCAAAGTGTGAAGAAACATGCCTATGTCTCTTGCCAAGCAAGTGAAATCATCCAAAATGAGTTGCCTCTAAAGCTTAAAGACCCTGGCACCCAAACTGTCTCGTGTAGAATTGGGAATCAAAGGATAGACAACGCACTCCTTGATCTAGGAGCTAGCGTAAACTTGCTGCCCTATTCAGTATATAAACAACTAGGGTTGGGTGAGCTCAAACCCACCCGAGTTGCTTTACAATTGGCAGACAGGTCAGTCAAATATCCTAGAGGAATACTGGAAGACGTTCTGATACAGATAGATACATTTGTCTTTCCAGTCGATTTTGTGATTCTGGACACTGAACCTGTGTCCAATCCGTGTTCACAAATCCCGGTGATTTTTGGACGTCCATTTCTCAACACCATTGATGCCACAATCAAAATAAGGAGTGGTATCATGACCATTGTATTCAGGAAAATGACTTTAAATGTCAAGATTTTTTCAAATCCCCGACCCGAAGAATACGAGGACGAAAAAGAAGTTAACTTCATCGAAACAGTCATCGAGGAAGAGGCCGATCTTGTAGAATACAAAGATCCTTTAGAGGTAGTTGTGTCACAATTCGACACTACTTATCAACCTAACAATTCTACCCCATTGGACGCTGCCTTAAATCATGCCTGTCTCATGATGGAAACTAAGGAGGAAGATAGAGATGAATGCATGTGGGTCACACCATATGAACCCTTGCCTCTAAAAACGAAGTTAACCATGTCGTCAAACTTTCAGTTTCCTGATTTGGAATTAAAGGAGCTTCCAAAAGAGCTCAAATATGCTTTTCTAGGAACTAAAAAGACGTATCCAGTGATAATCTCTTCCACGTTGAATTCAGAACAAGAGGATAAGTTGATTCAAATGCTCAAACTGCACAAGGGATCATTGGGATGGACTATTGCTGATCTAAAAGGCATAAGCCCATCTATTTGCATCCATCAGATATATCTGGAGGAAGACGCTAAACCGTCGTGACAAATGCAGAGGTGTCTGAATCCCAATATGCAAGAAGTAGTGGAAAAAGAAGTCTTAAAACTTCTAGACATTGGGATAATATACCCTATCTCTGACAGCTCTTGGGTTAGTCTAACTCAGGTGGTGTCCAAAAAGGCTGGTATAACAGTTATCCCAAACAAAGAGGGTGAGTTAGTACCAACACACGTCCCCACGGGATGGCGGATGTGTATTGATTACTGAAAGTTAAATACTTTGACCCGAAAAGACCACTTTCCATTGCCATTCATGGATCAAATGCTAGAAAGAGTGGCAGGTCATAAATTTTATTACTTCTTGGACGGATATAGTGGCTATAACCAAATTGAAATTGCTCCTGAAGATCAGGAAAAAATGACTTTCACTTGTCCGTTCGGCACTGACTAGCGGGGGTATTTGTAAAATACAACCGCGCTAATAGAAGAAAATGTATTGATTTAGTTTACAATTCCTCCATTTATCTGCAATTTGAATTGCAATGCTAGTTTATGCACCTATTGATTAAACTATGATAAAGTGTGTGTTTTAGCTGTAATTTGTGCAGACTGCAGTTGCTGTGTGAAGAATTGAAAGATAACGATGAAGGGAAATGCGAAATTCTAAAGAAGACATATAAAAGCTGAAATATAGAGTTCAAGCGATTGAAGACCGTTCGATCGATCGAGGGTTCGACCGATCGAGAAAGGTTCAAGCGATCGAAGTCCCCACAAATTCAATCGATCGAGAATGATTCGATCGATCAAACATGCCTTTTATCGGATTATAAGCACGCGCAGCAGAATGCATGTTAAACCCTAGGCATTAGGTTTCACTATATAAACTCATTTTGTAAACGTCCTTAGGGACGCCCACATTATTTTTTTTCAGTTTTTAGAGAGAAATATAGAGTGTTACATTGTTTTGTAGGATTGCAAGCTTGGTGATTGATTGTTGGATTGATTCTTCGTTAGTTTAATTAGAGTTACACTTCCAGGTTCTTTATTTATTGTTCATTTAAATTCTGCACGTAGTGGGTGGTGTTATAATCAGTTAGACGAGTAATTTTGAATGCTAGATAAGTGCACACTATTGTTCTACATAGTTTTAATGCTTAAATCTCAACCAAACGCATCTTTAATGGATATTTACATTAAAAACAATACTGAAACACTCTAGACTATGTCTGAGTAGTCTCCGGGTTGGGAGATCACGATGAAACCGTGATCTCAGGCCTCTGCCATGTAGCAGATTAATCTCTGTGTTCGATCGATCGAAGTAGTTCGATCGATCGGACCAGAGGCATTGTCGAGCGATCGAAGTCAGTTCGATCGATCGAGAGATGAAGATATTCGATCGATCGAACATTCTGATTCTTGAGAATGTTCTATGTAGTATTCCTAGACTTTCTGTTTTACTAGATTGTTATCAAATTGTCCCAGAAACGCTCAGTTTGTAAAAACAGTCTATGAACTTTAAGCCTTAAGGCATTTTCCTTCAATATATTTTGCAAACCACCCTCAATGCTACTACCATTGTAGGTGAGAGTCTCAACTATTGTTTTAAACCTCCTTTTATGTATTTCAAACATAAATGTGATGATATAGTCCCAGTCATGAAAGGACTATGGATTCTTTATCTTAAGAGAAGTACGGAATATTGTAGAGAGTGTACTCCATCGAGCTTCAATGTAACTGCATGGTAGATGGCTAGGTTGCAGTGGATTCGTGTAATCCCAACATTCCGTTTTAATTAAGAAAAACACTTTTCAAATCACTGCTTTAGTTAATTAGTTAGCAATTAGTCAATCTAGTTTAATTGATTCAGTTTGGTAATTGTTAAACTGCGGAACTTTGTGTTCTACATCTTACAAAGAAAATTATTATTGAATTTTTATTTTCCTTGTTTGAGAATAACCTAAGTATTTAGTTTAACACCTTCCCTGTGGGATCGACCTGGACTTAATCGAGTTTACTACTTGCACGATTACCTACACTTAGGTATAGCACACAAGCGCACACAGAAAATTCTTCGTGTCAAGCTTTTGGCGCCGTTGCTGGGGAAGGCGACAAGCTAACGCTTCGATTATCTCAATCTTTCTTTACCTTTTTCTATTTTTTTTTCTTTTCTTTTCTTTTGTTCTTTAGATTATAAATTTCTTAGGATCTTTCCCTTTATGTCCGATGATTCCATCGAAGGAATTTACGGAAACCCATTCTATTTATCCAATTCTTCTAGTTCGATTAACCCTGTAGTTACACCGATCGACTCTATGGCTGATAACCAAAGTGAAAGCGGTGACAATGTGGTCGTACCAATCGACGATTCATTACGTCCTTTGTGTGACCTCATGACACCCAAACACGCGCCTACGCCATCTTGTATTCTCATTCCACCTCATGCAGGCGAATTCCAATTTTGCAATGGAATGATTCAACTCCTTCCTACCTTTCATGGAATGGAGAGCGAGAAGGCGTATCTACATGTCAAGGACTTTGAGGATGCTTGTAAAACTTTCTCACAGAATTGTCCTGTAGATGTAACACGTCTGATGCTATTTCCTTTCACCTTGAAGGATAAAGCAAAAGCGTGGTTACTCACCTTAAAACCCAATTCAATCTACACATGGCATGCGATGAACACTGCTTTCCTAAAGAAATTCTTTCCACCTCGCATGACCACCGAGCTTAAAAGACAAATAAACTCTTACAAACAAAAGAACAATGAAACCTTCACCCAAACTTGGGAGCGTTTTAAGGATTTGCTACTCTCATGCCCACATCATGGGTACGAGAAATGACGAACCATAAGCTATTTCTATGAAGGGTTGAATGGGGAAACTAAAAAGTTGGTCGAGACCATGAGTTCAGGGCCATTTCTTCGTAAAAACACGGAGGAGGCTGAAGCTCATTTTGAGTGGCTAGCCGAACACGCCCATGAATGGTCAAATTCAGATGATGTCCCACGATCACAGATCTCCTGTGTTGAAGAGAAAAGTTTATATCAACTCAAAAGTGAGGATCATCTTATGAATAAATATGAAGAACTAGCAAAGAAAGTGGAGGAATTGGGGATGAAAGGAAAGAGTTCTAGGCAGTTTTTGCCTGAAGAACCATGTGGCACATGTAATATGCTGGGACACATTACTCAATACTGTCCCAATGTGCCATATTTTCAAGAACAACCCCCCATGGAAATGAATGCCATGCAAGGGTATAGGGGGGCGGGGAATTCCTACAACAACTACAATTCACAAAATAATAATAATAGATGGAATCACCCCGGGTTCGACTGCAAAAACAACGCTGGGACCCAAAACCAATTTCAATAACAGCAGCCCTGTAATAACAATAACCAACATCAAGGGCAATACAACATGCAGTCCCAGCCATTCAATCAAAATAGGTCAAACAATTACAACAACGCTCAACCCTCGCTTAATCAACAGGCGAATGTCTATTTGCCACCTCACAAGAAGATGCAAGAGGAAGATCCACTCTCTAATGCGAATGTAACACAACAATTACTTCAAATGATGAGCAAAATGTTCACGACATTAGAGAGGATGGATGCACGACAAGAGGGTTCGAGTGGCACATTTCCTGCTCAACCACTTCCAAACCCTAAGGGTTACAACAATGGCCCTCCTAATCATGAACAGGCAAAAGCCGTGACTACATTAAGAAGCGGCAAAGTCATAGGGCCAAACATGCCTCATTCTACTCCCGAGGAGTATGAAGAGGAGGAAGTGGTACTTAGGAGCAAACCATCTACTCAAGTTGAAGGGTCGTCCACTAATGACAAACCATTAGAACCAAATAAGGACGCTTCTAAAGAAGTAGAAGAAGTGGAGAGAAGGCCTGGAAAGGAGCCTGTCATTGACGAATTACCCAAATGCCCTTTTCCTGCGCCATATCCTCAAAGGCTTAAGAAGCCCCAGAACGAGGCAAAGAATCAGGAGTTTTTGGAGTTGTTTAAACAAGTAAAAATCAATCTCCCAGTCCTAGATGCAATCAAACAAGTGCCAGCCTATGCTAAGTATCTAAAAGACTTATGCACGGTCAAAAGGAGGCAAAGTGTGAAAAAACATGCTTATGTTGCTTGCCAAGCAAGTGCAATCATTCAAAATGAATTGCCTTCGAAGCTAAAAGACCCTGGCACCCCAACTGTCTCATGCAGAATTAGGAATCAAAGGATAGACAATGCACTCCTTGATTTAGGAGCTAGCGTAAATCTGCTGCCATACTCAGTATATAAACAATTAGGGTTGGGTGAACTCAAACCCACTCGAGTTGCATTACAATTGGCAGACAGGTCAGTCAAATATCCTAGAGGAATATTGGAGGACGTTCTGGTGCAAATAGACACTTTCGAATGGTCGGAAAACTATCAAATATCTTTTAATGCACAAAAAGAACACCTTACCTCCGCACCAATAATATAGGAACCCGATTGGAGTTTGCCGTTTGAGTTAATGTGCGATGCTAGCGACTACGCCTTTGGCACAGTTCTAGGACAGAGGAAGGACAACAAGCCTTATGTAATCTACTATGCCAACCGAACACTGACCGAAACTCGGATGAACTATACAACTACTGAGAAAGAGTTACTTGTAATAGTATTCTCTCTAGACAAATTCAGGTCTTATCTAATAGGGTCCCCAATAGTCTGTTTTACAGATCACTCGGTCCTCAAGTGCCTGCTATCTAAGAAAGATGCGAAACAGAGGCTTATCCGCTGGATACTCCTACTCCAGGAATTTGATATCACTATAAAGGATAAAAAAGGGAGTAGAGAATGTGGTTGCCGACCATTTATCTCGGTTGACATTCACTGACAACACTGAGCCTGTACCTATAAAAGATGAATTCCCAGACGAGCAACTGATGGCTGTCTCCAGTTTACCGTGGTACGCGGATATAATAAATTACCTTGTTACAGGCGAGACCCCGAGCCATTGGTCAAATCAGGAAAAGAAAAGGTTCCTTTCGTTCGCACGCCATTTCTTCTTTGATGACCCTTACTTATTTAAGTATTGTGCTGATCAGGTCATCAGGCGTTGTGTTCCGAATGAGGACATAACTGTAATTTTGGCCTCTTGTCATTCTGAAGCCTGTGGTGGCCATTTTGCCTCCCAAAAGACCGCACACAAAGTATTGCACAACGGTTTCTATTGGCCCACCGTGTTCAGAGATGTCTATGCTTTTTGTAAATCGTGCCAGCGATGTCAAAAGCTTGGTACACTTTCGAAAAGGAATTCAATGCCCTTAACTCCCATCATCACAATTGAAATATTCGATTGTTGGGGCATCAACTTCATGGGCCCGTTTCCTGACTCTAATAATTATGAATATATACTCCTTGCTATGGAATGTATATCAAAATGGGTAGAAGCGATACGGACGAGGCGCAATGACCATAAAACGGTAATGTCCTTTCTTAAGGAAAATATGTTATCGCGTTTCGGAACCCCAAAAGCCCTAATAAGTGACCAAGGGAAACACTTTTGCAATAGGCCTTTGGAATCACTACTCAAGAAATACGGGGTGAACCATAAGATCGCTCTAGCCTACCACCCACAAACAAACGGACAGGCAGAGTTGGCTAACCGTGAAATCAAGCATATATTAGAAAAGACGATTAGTTTCAACAGAAAAGACTGGGCCTATAAACTGACTGATGCTCTTTGGGCGTACCGTACTGCCTATAAGACAAATCTGGGAATGTCCCCATATAGGCTAGCGTATGGTAAGGCATGTCATCTCCCCGTTGAAATCGAGCACAAAGCATATTGGGCGACACGCTTATTAAATTTCGATATTAAAGAAGGAGGTCATCTCCGGAAACTCCTGCTGGTGGAACTGGAAGAAATTCGACGAGATGCATATGACAATGCCAAACTCCACATGGAAAGGTTGAAGGCTCGCCATGATAGAACAATTTTTCAAAAATCTTTCGAGCCTGGGCAGAAAGTTTTACTATATGATTCGTGCCTTCATCTTTTCCCAGGAAAACTCCGATCTCGGTGCACAGGACCTTTCACAGTCAAATTTGTCTTTCCACATGGGGCCGTTGAGTTATTTAATCCTAAGAACGACGGAAGTTTTAAAGTCAATGGCCAAAGGGTAAAACCGTTCTTAGAAGATTTCCAACCAGAGGTCGAGCACCTAGAACGCTTAAGTGCATTTTAACAATGTTGTTGTACTTTTTCTTTTTACTGTGTCTCGTTTTGTTTTGTTCTTTCATTTATTTATTTCTTTTTGAGTGTGATCTTGATTATAATCTGCTATTCCATTTCTATCTCCTGTAGGCTGTCTAATATGAGAGATGACGATGTTCACTCGACTGGGTCATGGGCTGATTCAGAATATCAGAACCCACCGTTGACTGTTGATGAAATAACATTCTGCTTATCTCCATACCAAGGGCCAGGAGCCGAAGACGTTGTTGACTTAACCCACGGATACATCCCATATGATCCTGCTCTCCTCCAGATTAACCCATTTGAGCACATGGAACTCCCTGAAGAGGAGGGAGAACCAGAGGGATATGCTGTGTGGGAAGTCAATGACGCTCTGATAGAACAGTGGGAAAATGACTCAATGTGGGAGCCATGGGAAGAAGAGGACTTACAGGATGTGGTTCCAGAACGCCATAATGCTGTATTCACATATGTGGATGACTTCCTGGTTATCAACGTGGTTCCCTACCTTTACGTCCATTTGAGCTATTTGTTGTTCCGGCTTCAATGCCCTCTACCTGCTAGTGCACCTGGGGATATCTGGCCAATAGTGAGGTTAATTCTTGGTCACATTCCTTTCTTTTTCTTTTCGTGTTGCTTTATTTATTTCTTATTATTTGTTCTTTCTTTTGCTCTAGTTAATTTATTTTCTTCGTTTCCTTTTTGTTTCCCTTTGTCAGGAATATCACTATGAATCTACCATTTCCACCGTTTTACCTTCCACATCAACTCTTTCATGAATTCGGACCATACATAAGGTCCCCGGGTACTCCGCCGCAAGAGGAACGTCTAATGCGCAATTACACTCCGTTATCCTTGTCTCCATCTGGATCCTTTATTGTCAGTGGAATCAATTCCTTAGAAAGTTCAGACTTGCTCGATGATGTCCTCGCTGCTTTTCGCTTATTCTGGGAAAGGGAATCATCAAGTTCAGACTCTACACTTGAAGTTCCGGCGGAGAAGGAGGTTGTGAAAAACGAAATCTTCCTACTTGAAGAATAGTGTTTCACTCAAATTGTTTTGTGTCATTTCATATTTCTTTCATCAATTGGAGTGTATTCTTAGACAAAGTTTTGTTATTTTCAGTTTTATTTTAGTTTTCTTTTTCAAAAAGGTTTTAAAGGCCTTGTGGGGGCAATAATATTGCAAGTGGATATTATTTTAAGGATTTATGTATATAAATTTGCAATTTTCTACTATCAGGATGATGTTTTTGGCTTACATGACTTACCAATGAACTGTTTACCACTATTCTGTATGTCCAGACCAATGTTGGTTAGTTTGGGGTGTTTAATTTATCAATTATATGATCTTGTAGAACTTTAGAGTTCGATTGATCGACCGTTTCTCAATCGATCGAGATCATCAGAACCTCAAGCGCTTCAGTAGGGCTCAATCGATCGAAGGTTTGATCGATCGAACCATCTCGAACAATCGAAACCTATTTTTAAACGAGGCATCGTTCAGTATCTTCCTCAGTCTATCTTCTTCTCCCTTCCTCGAGCGATTGAAGACAGAAGGGGACTCACGCGTTTCTTGGCCCCCCATGTACACCAACATCAATTGAGGAGCAGCTGGGCACTCTGATCATCATCATCATCATCACCCTCATCCTCTACTCGGCGCGTCTATCAAGGTTAGGCCCCGAGACCCCCTCGTTGATCTTTTTATTTCAAATTCGTGTGGGGGTGCCCCCCATTGGTTATTTTAATCTTTTTCTTCCTTGTCTTGTTCTATTTTTTTGTTTGCCGGTCTTTTTTGTTCTCATCGCTCGAGACTGCCACTTCGGTGTGTTCGATCGATCGAACCCAGCATCCTTACAATCGATCGAACAAGTCTCGAGCGATCGAACCTACGATGTTCTCGATCGATCGAACATGCTTCGATCGATCGAAGTGTGACAGTTTCATTTTCCTTTCTGGTTTCCCTATTTTAATATTTTAATGTTTGTTTCTTCTATTTCAGGGCTACATAATGAACCCTATCACCGGGTATCACAAGCTCAAGCCATTTGACCTAACCATACCCGATCCTATACCTGATCACGGGTTCAGTAACAAAGAAGACCGGGCATGGTTCACCAGATATTTCCAATCGCGCAAGGTCATGCTCGAGTGACCCCTCGAGATAGCATGGCTGGCTACTCTTTGGTATCTAGCCCGGCTACGCGCTATGCCACAGTGGTACACGCTCCTCTCCCAGCCTAAGCACATTAATTTGTCCTGGATCCGGGAGGCGTGTGCGATGATGATCAGGGATCCAGTTGCTCCGTTCACACTCCGCTCATTCTTCTGTGGCCGGGAGATTATTTTTAGTCCGGCCACTGTCTCTGCTACTATTGGGGTACCCGAGGTACCTGATTGTATTTGTCCGCATCGCCCCGACACACCGCTACTCTCCCCGACTATTATTATCAGAGAGATCACTGGGGTGCTCTTTTGGGCTAGGATGGCGAGGCCCTTATTCCTGACTTCTACCTCACAGATAATTATCATATGCTGCACCTCACCCTCAGCAATTGCCTCTTAGTGACATCTTATCGGGAGAAGATTGCAGCTTGGTATGCACGCGTGTTGTATGCGATCAGGACACGGCAGCCTATCTGTTTGCCTCACCTCTACATTGATTTCATGCGGCACCCCACACGATACATTCAGGCCAAGAAGCACCTGAAGGGTGCTTAGGCCATTCACAAGGTTATTGAGCACGTAGAACTACTTCCATTAGCAGGTGATATGACTGCCCAGTCTCGCAGCCGTTTTGGCGAGACTGCTTCCTACCGGTTTGAGGCGCAAAAGAGAAAGAGGCGGGGTAAAGGCAAGGTGAAGGTTGGCGAGAAGAGGAGGAGAGAAGTAGGCACCGACACTGAGGGTGCTGCTTCTGGGACGCCCATAGAGGCTGAGGAGCATGATTCTGAGGAAGAGATGGATCCTATTGAGGAGGTTGCTAGATTTGAGCTCAGATAGAGATCTCAGGCTCCTACCCAGGGAGAGTCTTCTTCTGCGTCTCTCTCGATTATTCATGAGTTGCTATTCGAGGAAAGAGAGGCCAAGATTAAACTTGACGGTAAGGTTAATCAGATGACGACTCTGCTGGAGGTGATCTTGATATAGATCGGAGTCGACCAGGCAGTTCATGCAGCTTCTGCACCACCACCCAGCGATGCACCTACAACTGCTCCTGCCGTTTCCACCGACCCACCTACCTCAGATCCTGTAGTTCCACCATCCACCACCGGTCCATCATCTGCCGCTCCACCTTCCCAGATTGATCCTACAGCTTCTACATCATCAGCGACACTGCCTACTAAGGAGTTACCACTTCCACCTCCTCTTGTTGTGGCCGACACACCCTTATCTATTCCAGCTGCCACGATCATGAGTGACCCAGCGGCTCCGATTGTTGCTGAGGGTGGCGGTGGGGATGCTCCAGATGTTTTTATTGAGATATTATCAGACGTAGCCGATGAAGTCTAGTTTCTGGGGGATCGGTGTTGTTGATTGTTTTTGGTTATTAGGTTATTTTGATATTTTGGTCATTCTGGTTGGACTTGGATGTGTTGGTTGTTTGTTGGATATATTTTTGGATACTTTTGGGATATTTTGTATTGTTGGATGCTTTGTATATTTTGTATTTTAGTTGCATGGTGCATATTATCACGATTCTGTTCTTTCATTTTTTTTATATTTCCAGTGATTAGTTCCAATTTATGCATGGATCCAATGCTATATATTTCATATTCTTTTGATCTCTACTGCTTGGAGTTTGTATGCTTTCTGTGCAGGTTGTTACACTTGCCATTCTTATGATGATATATATCAGGTGATATCTCTCTATCTATTTTTGAAAATCGCCTGCTGAGGACATTGCAATTTTTAGTTGGGGGTGGGATGTAGATAGATAATCACCTGTGCACATTAGTTCGTAGCAATCTGGACCATTCTATCTATTGTGTATGTCATACAATTTCCATTAGCAACTAAAGTAAATTACAAAAATTTCACATTCAACAACTTTGCAAAATTTTCAAACAATTAAGTAAGTTTTTGAATTAAATTGGTAGATTAATTTTGAATATTGACTTCTATTCTGTTATCAAGCAATGACACAACCATTTTATTCTCATCCTTTTATGAATTAAGTTCACGAGTTTTTCTGGTTTCTCTAGGATGATTGCATATGATGATCATTCTTGTATCCAAATCATTTGCACGTGTTAATAGCTATGCAGAAAACTTAAAATAAGAGTTAATACGACTTTTGTACTTTAAAGAATGAAGTAGTGAAAACTAGTTACCCTTAGTGAGCTTTTGAATCCAATCTTCAATTCTGAGGGAATTATCACATTAAAACTCGAATTGTTTTTCTTGAATATGCCGATTAAATTCGTTGAATAGTCTCTAATTCTTTCCTTTTGGCTTCTTAGTAGAGGAGAACGTCCAGGATTTACCAACTAAACTCAGCGAACTTGTAAGTGTTAAAAATTAAGAAGTTGAGAAAATGATTTAAGCCATCGTATTTGCCCCTTGCTTTCTCCATTTACCTATATCTACATCTCTGAATATGCATTGTTCTTAACCCCACATCTAATAAATAATGCCGAATCCATGATTAAATTCTAAATCCCTAATCGTATACTTTGACCTCAATATACCCCATTGCACACCCAATGTGATTAAACTGTTGAAGTATGAGGAGGGAATAGTGGTGAGAAGGGCTGCATATGTATAAAAAAAAAGGAGAAAAGGAGAAGCAGGTTAAAAAAAAAATTTGATGATATATATTTATATGTATGGAGAGGATGGTTGGAACAAAGTGAAGAAATTACTGAACACAGCCACATGCTGAAAATGTGCAATGTCTTACCCCTTCTAATTTCTACCCTACTAAATAAAAAATTGAAAAGTCAAAGCCTTGATGATTCTCAACATCTTAGTTTAAACATGAACGTGTAAGTTGAGTTATCCGCGGTATTTCGCTCCTCTAGTATGTGGTATTCCGTTCGTGAGACTATACACTCTAAAATGTTCGTCTTCTATAGAGTCGAGTATGGAAGAATTAGTATCCGAAAAATCAATCCTATCAAAGCTTCCATACCATGTGCGATCAGTATTAGCCAAGTTTCTGTGTGATGTTCATTTTTTAGTGTAATAACTATGTGAGGATTGAGTTGAAACTACAAGTTCTGAGAGTATGATAGTCTAAACAAACTCTAAATAAAGTTCGATGTATAGCTGTTAATTTCACACACACACACGGATACAGGGATGTGATGCGCATGTTGTTTTTATCTTGGTGACATGAGGAACATGTGCATTTCTTTCATGGTTTGAATGAGGATGATTTGATTTGTAGAGCTAAATTAATAGTTGAATGGAAGAGAGTGTTTAAAAGTTGTTCTATATCTTTTTGAGCTTAAAATCAGAGAATTTTGTTGGTACATTCACTGCAAACCCTCACGAGACAACACTCGTCCACTAGGGAGAACCTAGGGGTTTAACGGCTTATTACATTTGCTAAATTCAACCGCGATTCCTGCGAAACTGAGTTAGGCCGTTTCTTTCATGTTATTTTAGTTTAGTTAATCTGGGTCTAGTGTATTTTAGTTTTTCTGTTATAGTTGTAGTTTAGCTTGTTTTTATTTTCGCTCTATTGCTAGGGACTAGCAAATCGCTAGTTGGAGGTTGTGACGAGCAGGGGTATTTGTAAAATACAACTGCGCTAAAAGAAGGAAATGTGCTAAATTATTTTACAATTCCTTCATTTATCTGCAATTTGAATTACAATGCTAGTTTGTACACAATTTGATTAAACTATGATAAGTTGTTTATTTTAGCTGTGGTTTGTGCAGATTACTGTTGCTGTGTAAATAATTAGATGGGAAAGATAAAAGGGAGTGCTGAATTTTAATGAAGACAAGTAAAAAATGAAAAGTGAACCTCGATCGATTGAAGACCATTCGATCGATCGAAGATTCGATCGATCGATAGAAGTTCAAGCGCTCGAACACCCCAGAGGTTCGATCGATTGACAGATGTTCGATCGATCGAACATGGCTTTTATCAGATTATATGCGCACGCAGCGGAAACGGGATGTTAACCCTAGCATTGGTGTTTTAGTATAAATACTTGTATTATATACGTCCATAAGGATGCCCACTGTCATTTCATCAGTTTATAGAGAGTAGAGAGCTTCACTTTGTGTATTTTGTAGGTTTTTCATCAAGGATACACATTGTTTGGTTTGGATTTCCCTTAGTTCAATACAAGTTTTCGTTTCCAGGTTATTTTGTTTATGTTCTGCACTTAGTTTATAGTATTATATCTTGTTATCCAATAGTCTTGCATGTTAGTTATAGTTATACAATTAGTTTTCATAGATTCATTGCAAAAATCACAAACAAACACGCCTTTAATGGAACTTTACGTTAAAAACGAATCTGAGACACTCCAGACGATGTCTGAGTAGTCCCTAGGTTGGGAGATCACGATGAAACTGTGATCTCAAGCCTCTGCCATGCAGTAGTATAATTCCTGTGTTCGATCGATCGAGAAGGCTCGATCGATCGAAACAGAGATACAGTCGAGCAATCGAAGTCAGTTCGATCGATCGAGGGATGAAGATATTCGATCGATCGATCGAAAGCGCGTCGATCGATCGAACTCTCTGATTCTTGAGGACATTCTATGCAGTATTCCTAGACTTTCTGCTTTACTGGATTGTTATCAAATTGTCCCCAAATGCTCAGTTTGTCAAAAAAGTCTGTGAACTTTAAGCCTTGAGGCATTTTTCTTCAATATATTTTGCAAACAACCCTCAATGCTAACACCATTGTAGGTGAGAGTCAAAACTATTGTTTTAAACCGCTTTTGTGTATTTCAAACTTAATTGTGATGATATGGTCCCGGTCATGAAAGGACTATAGATTCTTTATCCTAAGAGAAATACGGAATACTGTGGAGAGTGTGCTCCATTGAGCTTCAACGTAACTGCATGGTAGATCGCTAGGTCGCGGTGGATTTGTGTAATCCCAACATTCCTTTTTAGTAAGAAAAACACGTTTTAAATTATCGGTTTAATTAATTAGTTAGTTGTTAGAGTAATTTAGTTCAATTGTTTTATCTTTAGTAGTTGATAAATTGTGGGACTTTGTGTTCTACATTCCTTTAAAATATTGTTTTTTTATATTCTTGTTTGAGATTAATCTAAGTATTTAGTTTAACACCTTCCCTGTGGGATCGACCTGGACTTAACCAGACTACTACTTGCACGATTACTTACACTTGGGTATAGCACACAAGTGCACAGAAGAATAATTCTTGTGTTAGTTCACTATCGACTCGTCACCTCGATTAGTACGTCAGTAGTCTAACCTGTGATAGTCACAGTAGTTCACTATCAACTCGTCACCTCGGTTAGTACATCGTCAGTCCAATCCATGACAGTCACAGTATGAGAGTAATCCGAAAACATATATCAACATAATCAATAGAATACATCGAAGACTCGCATGTGTGTGAAATAGTAGTCAAGTGGATACACGGCAACTATGAACTTGGAATATAAATAGGATGACTATCTAGTGATGCTTCGACTACAAATCTCACGTTGTTAATTATACTTGAAAATGAAAGCACTTGAAAACAGGTGTAATTACTCGAATATATGCGAGGAAGATAATTCTATACAAAGCAAATAAATCTCGCATATGACACGAAACAACATATACACGACAGAAATGTAGTCTCCTGAATAGATATCGATCGTCAAGTAAATATTATTACTACCATGTTTTTTTTCCCTTTTTCTATCGGTTCCATATCCAAATCATGCTTTCATAGAATCAAATAGGACTTTGCAAGGGTTGCAATGCTAGCTTAAGGGTTATAGTTAAGACAGGAACGATAAAAAGGATTCAAAACGTCCTTGAGTAAATAGAAATAGCTATAATATGTGTAACACTTGGGCTTTACTACAACGACTCTTTGTAATTATTAATTTTTTTTATACTTCTTTTTTTTTTCAAGGGATTCATCTCTTTTTTTTTCAATCCTTCTTTCAACATCTTCTTTTCTTTCTATATATCCATTTTTATCTTCTTCTTTTTTTCAACTCTCTACTTTACATGAGTCGTATTAGCCCAATTTCTTTATGTAAAACTATTCCTGACTACTCTTGGACATGGATTAGGTAGTATTTAATAGTGACGAATTCCATATTGGAGTAGGTAGGATAATAGGTGAACAAAAGAAAGGTTTAATAAAAGGCTCAAAACGGGTTAACAAGGGATAAAAAATATTTGTATTGGGTAAGCCAATGGTCAAAAGGGTTTATTAAAACAGATGGCCTAATATCATTTCCTAGAGTTACATGATTCTTCAATGTTATGATATTAAAGGAAATAGATTTTTTTGATTTTATTTTTAACATGGTAATTACAATACTAACTTGACTTTCAATCAAAATAAAGAATATCGAGACTAATCAACAAAATATTGCGCTATGTCAATGAGATTCGAATAACGTAATAAAACCCTCAAAAAGAATGAAAGGCTCAAAAGCTCACCGGGTTCTAGTCTCCACAATATTACAATTTAGAAATCCAAATTATATTATAATTCATTGTCAACATGTATCCACATGACTACGTACCGTGCAAAAAGATATGCAAGTACAAGATATAAAGCAACGATTCTAATGATATATCGTCCTCAAGACATACCTTCATAGCTTCGGTAGACATCGGATTACATACTCTCTTAAATTCAAAATTGCAATGAAATCTAATTACAACAAGAAACGCAACATTGAATAATATTAAGAAAACTTAAGAAAAGAAATATGTATTTTGTTTATTAAAAGAACTACTAGAATCAAATGTTATTATATCCATATTTTTTTTAACTATTTGCTTTTACAATGAATAAACGAAATAACGAATGAACGAAATAAACAAAATAACGAACTAACAAAAATCTAAATTACTGAACATAAAAGAAACAAACTAAAAAACGAATAAAAGAGTGACAAATAAACAAAAAACTATCCAAATAATCTCCCCCAAACAAAATCACCGCATGTCCCTATGCAGGTGGGAACATGACAATGACATGGATGTAATCCGCACAAAAGATAACCAGGACGTCGACACTACGAAACACGTCTGAAGGAGCTAACACACCAGAACGGAAGTACCTCGACTAGCTCCCACTCTGGATGCTCCGCAGGGTCAAAAGGCGATCCCATCTCATCAAAATCATCCTCAGCAATAATCTCCAAAACCACATCGATTTCAGTCTCCTCCCTAGTACCCTGACCCAAATCAATCGTATCATCCTCAGGACTGGAATAAGCCACAAAGATTGAGGCAATATCCTCAGGTGACCAATCAGGGTGACCCGGACGTTGTCGAACAACGTCCGGCACATAATTAGGGAGATCCCTATAGGGATAGGTAACCTCTGGTGTAGGTACAACAGTCGATATAGGGTCAGACAATGAAATGGCAACTAGACCGGAAAGAATTTCCTCACTGTCATCATCGGTCGAGGAATAGACCGAATCAGATGAAGAAGACTCAGAAGACGTCGGTGGAGCACCATAAGGACCGTCTATAATGGTAGGGTCATCGCCGAAAAGGTCATCCTCGTCCAAAGAATCATAACAGATATGAATGGGAGTGTGAGGACGACGACGGTTCTAGCCTGGACGACCGTCTGGAATGTAGGACTTGGCTACCCTAGGACTCGGTATGGTATCAGACGAGGAAGAACTGGAGTCTAAATGATGACTCGACTCACTCGAAGACCTATCAGGTGAAGTAGGAGGTGAAATAGGATGATCCATAATATGAGGACGAAAATGACATAAGAGGGTCGAGGTAACCAAACGGATATCAAAAAACTATAAACCTAAAACAAAAAATTAAGCCACAACTGAACTTTATTAGTTAGAGTTATTAGAAGAAATAAACTGAACGTCACTAATTGCGTGAGTGTGTAGCATTAACGAATTCAACATTAAACCTAGGCCATTTAGTTGTGAATTAAATAGAAAATTCTGACATAACTACCCGCAACCTGAACCCAAAAGATTCCTGTAATGGAAGTTAGAATTACTATGCATTATTAATTCAATGACAATTGCTCTAAATGAATAAAAGAAAACATTGTATAGCCAAGCATGAAAATGGAAACATAGCTAAACAATAGCAACGTTAATTTTGTGACTAACAAGAAGCAACAGGAATAGAACAAACCATAAAATAAAAAAAACAATAACTTTAGTTAATTACATACCCACATAACAAAAATAAACAGAAAGACAGAAAATAAACTAACTGTTCGAGGCCGGGTACATCACAATCCTAATAATAACCAGAAAAACAACCTAAACAATATACAAGTCACTATCTGTAAATGTCTGAATCCTTCCACCCATCCAAATAAAATAAAAAAATAAAGTCTGTCACCCCTCCCACGATCCGTCTAATCATCTCTGCCGTCCAGTAGCACCAGCTCCAAACCTGTACTCCCCTGGCCGGTTATCTCAACACCATCGCCATCTCCATCACTCCCATCACCTCCATAATCTTAACCATCTCCACTCTCGTCACCAGCCTGCTCCTCCCTGTCCTGCACCTCTCCCTGCTTCTCGGCCACCTGCTACGTCGGTCTCAGAAAGGCAGACTGGTATGCAGCCTCGCCTTGGGCTAGAATGTCGTCCAACTAGTCTAGATGGGCTAGCTGGAAATACGAACGCATATAGGACTGGAGCAGTAAGGTCTCTCCACGGAATGCACAGATGTCCCCATAAGTCCATGCGTACGGAGTATCCTCCGGGGAAGGGGGACGCTGTGCTGCCTGCTCTCTACATGCCTGATCCTACTCTCGTGCCCTCCTCGCCTCTAAATCCAGACGATCCAAGCTTAGCTTCCGATCGGGGGAAGCAAACTCTGGAATACGTCCATCTATCGGCTCATCGGTGGGGATAAGGTAGTAGGAGTTTGGAGTGCTGGGCATTGTCAATGGCCTGGATAGCGAGACGCATACCATCCATATTCACGAGACCGTGATGAAACCAGTCTCCGCGATAAACGGCATGGAGGGCATGGTGGATCTCCTTGGTCCATTCTTATTCGTGACCAAGGGGGTATAGTTTTCTTCTAAAGGCATAGTTGATAAACCACATCTGGCGGGGCATATGAGATTAGCGTATAGACTGCCCCGACTCAGATCGGCCGCCACACATGTCTGGATAATATGTATAAAGGAGTGGGCTTTGTTCAGGACGTTTAGTTTAGGGACTTGATAGGAGTGGGAGGGGATTTGGAGAATGTCGGAGATGTTGTCTGGGTTTAGGGTTATGTCACGGCCATCTATTGTCGTGGAAAAAAAGACGTATTGGCTAAGGGAATGTTTATGATACCTTAGCTTTTGGTGGAACAAGCGGACTAGACGTGGGTAGCTAATGAGGTCGGGGTTCCTAAAATAGAGTGGTGGGGCCAATTTACGGGTGGTGAGGTTATTATGGCCCCACTTGGTATCTTTATCTGACGCGAAGTGCTCAGCGTCGATAGCGGCCTCGTAATTAAGGCAGCGGTTGGCGTACTTAGGCCTTAATTCGTTTCGGTTCGGGTCGTCTGGAGGAGGGGGCGGTGGTGTTTGTTTTTCTTTGCCCTTGGATTTCTTTTGGGGCAGTTGGGAGGAGGAGGCAGATTTTGCAGGTCGTTTGGTCATGTTTGAAAAGGTTTGTAAGATTTTTTTTAAAAAAATGAAAATGCGGGCTTTAAAATTGGACTATGCCCAGAAAAAGAAAAGAGGTAGGGGATGGGGAATGGGTCACCTGCAAAGAAGAATCCCGGCAAGGGACACAATTTAATACATAATTCCATCGTTCAAAATAAATTGGGTTCACAGGGGAACACCCAGCAACTGTGAGAAGAGCCGGTCCCTTCCCACCCACTGTCCCGACAAGGGCACACACTTTGCAGTAAGTCTCAGGGTACTTGCCGCGTGTTTAAAAACAATGTAAATCAATAACTAAGATAGTGACTCATATACCGAAACAATAATTTAAGATTCCAAGTAAGATAGTCACAGTTCGTTTATGGTAATGGTGTGTCTGAATCCATAAAGTTAAGCGTATGTTAAAGAAGTATATCAAAATTGAATTTGACGTTGAAATATGAGCATTTTAAAATTAAACTTGAATTAAAATGCGAGTTGAAACTCCTAGAGTTGTAAATATAAGATAACGTTAATCCAAACTCGTTCATAGAATTTTTGGATTCAGATTACGTACATGTGCTACAAGATAAACCTATATTGTTTATAGATTGGAATGTTTATTGACATTATGACAGAATGATTTAGAGCCTGATTGCAATTGAATGCAGTCGATTGAAATATCTAATATATCAATCTAGATTTATTTCTACGTGTATAAATTTACCAGAGTTAGGGTGTTTGAGTGATAAAAATCTGTGTGTGAGAGTGTATAGATTGATCCACACATCTCAATCAATTTCATCTCGTCAAATCCTAACCACAAATTAGATCCCTGATAATCTCCAATTTGGGACACATTTACTCTTAGGTATGCGTGAATCAGTCCAAATGTCTAGATTCCAATCTGTAAGTATATCGATAAATGTATGTACCTATATAGAGATAGTTAGTATCCAATTTCAAGCCCTAAATAGTGTGTCCTAATCAAATTAGGGTTAGGGTTCTGGATTTTTAGTGTGTGTTGGTATGTGGGATATATCTCAATAGGAAAATTCAGATGTACGTATAAATGTCAATGGAATATGTCTCTGCCTATACGTATAAATGTAAGGATATCTACATTGTCACAGCCCGGTCCCACAATAGCGGAACCGGAGCCCGTGGCACGCCACCGAGGCTAAACCAATTCATTGAAGTTCCCAAAATTAGGTTTGAAGAACACACGCAGCGGAAAAACAAAACACATTTTCGAAAGCAGAGGTTCAGTCGACTGCTCAGTCGACGGAAGAAGGCAGGGAGTTTTAAAAAGGGTTTAATAGCAATTTTAGTCGACTGAGACTGGGGTCCAGTCGACTGAGGCGGGGTCCAGTCGACTGAGGCGGGGCCCAGTCGACTGCTTTTGCTATAATAAGAAGCAGTAGCTAACAGATACAAGGATCCAGTCGACTGAAGCATGGGTCAGTCGACTGCTCCCCTGACAGCAGCACATTTTGCAGCATTTCAAGTTTAAAAGCTTTCTAACTTCAACCAAGGATCAAACACACACTTCCAAAAGCACTCCAAAGTAATCTTAACTGTATTAAAACATTTCTAAAGCAAGATTACAACATGTCACTAACTATTACAACGGTTTAAAATCCATTCTAACATACCAAATTAAACATGGTTTAAAACAACTCAATTCTTATTACAACATTTCTATTATCCCAAAACTACAAGGTTAACATTCAAGTTGCCTCCCAAGCGAACTCCCAACTCTCGTACTCACTTCTGCGATTCCTCGCCAGCATTTACACCTGCAATGGTTATTTGAATAACCACACATATTTCGATTTGTTTAAGCTAATGCTTAGTGAATAAAACAACATATGCACATGAATGATAAACATGTTTGCATTCACATCTCTACATTTCATACTAGTCGCCGGAGACTCACGTGCCCGTCCATATTCCCAATCCGCGACTCCTCGCCAATAAGTCCACGCGAAAGGGTAAGACCCATGATTCTTCTCTTCAATCGTGCGACCTTAATGCCTATATCGGCTCCACAAAATGGCACGGTGACCACGTGCTCCTTCTGACCCAAATAAGCAACTTAACATGCTCAAATACATATCACCATACTCGCGGTAATCAAAACATATCACCGTGCTATTGAGCCTACTTATCATTATAAATGCCCAATATGAACTACACAATATATCTCTAAGAATTAATACATGCTATTCACACAATACATGAATACATGTCAAGAAATCATTCCAAAAACATAGTTGAATCACTCACCTCCATATAACGCTCCTATAATTCAATCTGAAGAAAAACCCGTGCACAAAGAACGTGCAGAAGTCCGTCTAGTACAATTCCTATGGATCAGAATTCCATTTATCAACTTTTATGAAAAATTCTAGAAAATTACTTTTTGGAAAACTTAACCAAACAGGCCCTAGTAGGTATCAAAACGAAGCTCTTACCTCGAGGAGCTCGAATATGAAATATGGGAGAAAACAGACTGACGAAAGGTCGTCGTTTGGCGTCGCAAAGCTTGAAGCAACTAAATCTCCCTCGAGCCCCCTTTTGGCCTCCTTTTGGACTTTAGGTTAGAAGTTATGAAAAATATCTCATCCATCTCTATCTATATATAGGCAAAACTCTCGGGAATTACGTTTACCTCCCCACGAGTTTTCCAAACTCCTAATCAGTCTCTGAAACTTTCTACACAGCTAATTCATAGCTTTATAAGTGAAACTTCAAAATTATAAAAGTTTTTGACTAAGTTTCGTTTGGTCGCTAAAACGCGAATTTCTACATGACGTTTCCGAAGTTGCTAATTAGCCTACCAAATTAATAGCGTGTTCATTCGTCCTCACCAGGATACTAAATCTAACAACAGAAATAAATTCTAAAACAGAAAATAATACAGATATTGAAATACAGAGGTAAACATTTATTTTCAGATAAACATTTAAAGTATTCCATAGTGACCGTCTCACACTCGGAGAGACTTCACAAACAATAAATCCTCAATCACAAAAGTTTCAAAGGGTTCTCTAATACAGACACCCAAATCCACTCGTGAGTCAAAACTCACCCAAACATGTGTCATAAGACACGCCACATCACATTATCATGCATGACAATGTAATGCAAATGTAATAACACAAATGTGGGTGCTATATACACAAACCCTAAAAATTGATCATCCTCATACGTTCAAAACTTAGTATGTACTGTATACAAATATATCTATACACGCGTGTATGAACACAAATATATGTGGGCCAGGAAATCGCCTAACCCACAAACCCTACCAGTTCTTGTGTGTGGTCAATTGGTATAAACCTAAAGTTAATTAGGATCTAGGGTTTTTGTATTTGCATATTTGGGGCCCAGGGAATGTGTATATGCCTAGATATATATATGAATTGATATCAAGATATGTAAATATATATATATATATAAGTATGCGTGGAATCAAAGAAAAGCCTCCCCCAAAATTACACTCCCTAACTCTACACCATATGTGCATATATGTAGATTAGTGAGTGTATATATATACATACAGAATATATCTATATATGCCTATATATGTATATGTATGTATATTTACCTATAGGGGAAAAATTAGGGTCAAGAGAGGGGTATTTGGGGCCGCGATTTGCAGCGGCGGCGTAGTGGCGGCGGCGGATGGCGGCTCGGTGGTAGTGTAGTGGTTGCTGGTGATGATGGCCGGCGGCGGTGTGGTGGTGTTTTGTGGTGGAGAGAAGGAGAGAAAAGAGAGAGAATCGCGAGAGAAAAGAGAGAGAAGAGAGTTCTGAAAAATTTTAGGGCACAGCCCTAGTTATATAGGGGAGGGGACCTCGCGCGCGCGGATCACTCTGGGAGAAGAAGCTGAGGCTTTGTTTTGGAGATCAAAAATTTTCCTTAAGGCCCAACCTCGCCCGAGCGGTCCGCTATAGCGAGGTACTCGCGCCAGCGATCCCAGGCGCGAGAAGAAGCAGAACCACTTCCTCAAAAACCTTTGTAAAAAAAATTCCTAAGTCTCACCTTCGTGCGAGCGGTTCGCTCCAGCGACCTGTTCGCGCGTGCCAGATCCTAGGCGTGAGTTGAAGTAGTGGCTTCTTATAAAAAAATTTAAAATTTTATCTAAGGGGATATCTCGCACGAGCAGACCGCGCGAGTGGACCGCGCGAGTGGGCCACTGGCGCGAGAAGCCAATTTTCTTTTTTTCTCTTCTGTTTTCTTGTCCAAGTATTTGAAAATTAAAATTTTTTCTCTTTTTGGGCAATTAAATCTCAGGCATTGGCTGACAGAACTCCTAAAAATGAACAAAACTAAAGAAAATTCTAATAAAACTTGGGTTGCCTCCCAAGAAGCGCTAAGTTTTACGTCGTTAGCTCGACTAATGCTCGTGCTCAGTCGAAATAGATCGGGTCTAACAAATCTATGGATTCTATCTCTCTTTCTTCTGTCTCGTCAGATCGGTAAGGCTTAAGCCGTTGGCCCTTTACTTTAAAAGGCGTTCCGCTGTTTGTATCTTGGATTTCTATTGCTCCATGTGGGAACACTTGCGTTATTATAAACGGACCGTCCCAACGGGAATGTAACTTTCCTGGAAATAGTCGTAATTTCGAATTAAACAACCACACTCGTTGACCAACTTCAAAGTTTTTTCTTACTATCATCTTATCGTGGAATGCTTTCAACGTTCTTTACAGATTTTTAAATTCTCATATGCCTCGTTTATCAATTCTTCAAGTTCTTGTAATTGAAGTTTACGATGACATCCTGCCGCTGTTATATCTTGGTTAAGCACTTTTACAGCCTAGTAAGATTTATGTTCAAGATCTACTGGTAGGTGGCATGCTTTTCCAAAAACTAGTCGGTATGGAGACATTCCAATAGGGGTTTTATAGGCTGTTCGATATGCCCAGAGCGCATCGGTAAGTCGCATCGACCAATCTTTGCGATCGGGACGCACCATTTTTTCCAGTATACTTTTCACTTCTCTATTAGACACTTCAACTTGGCCTTGGGTTTGCGGATGGTATGCGGTTCCTACTTTATGACTGACAGAATATTTCCAGACGAGTGCCTCAAAGTGACGATTACAGAAATGTTTTCTGCAATCGCTTATAATTGCTCGTGGTGTGCCAAAATGACAAAATATGCTCTCTTTTATAAATTGCACCACGACTTTATGGTCGTTAGTATTTATCGCAACTGCCTCCACTCACTTAGAAACATAATCGACCGCGACTAGAATATATTCGTACCCAAAGGATGATAGAAACGGACCCATAAAGTCAATGCCCCATACATCAAATATTTTTATAATAAGGATTGGGGCCATGGGCATCGCATCACGATGTGACATGTTACCTGTTTGTTGGCATCGTGCACAGTTTTGACAGAATTCGTGTGCATCTTTAAATAGGGTTGGCCAATATAGTCCACTTTGGAGAACTTTAGCGGCCGTACGACGGCCGCCAAAGTGATAATGTTTAATTTGTGAAAAGAATCGATCTTTGTCTAAACGAGTCCACGTACGCGGGATATATCCCGTAGCTAAGAAATTGACGATATCACAGAACCACGGACGATTTACAGTAGATAACATAAACAATTGCTCGTCCGAAAATGAATCCTTTAAAGGTGTAATGTCAGTAGAATCTAGAAGAATTCGTGCTAAGTGGTCAGCTACACATTTTCAGAACCCTTTTTATCACATATTTCATAATTAAGCTCCTAAAGGAGTAAAATCCATGGGATTAATCTGGGTTTTGTTTCTTTCTTATTCAATAAATGACGTTATGCGGCATGATCGGTATACACAATAACCTTTGACCCTAATAAATATGAACGAAATTTATCAAGGGCAAACACGACTGCTAATAACTCTTTCTCAGTTGTCATGTAATTTAACTGTGCATCATTTAGTGTTTTACTCGTGTAATAGATGATGTGAGGGATTTTATTAACTTTTTGTCCCAAAACGTCTCCAACGGTATAGTCGGAAGCATCGCACATCAATTCAAACAGTAGTGACCAATCGGGGGATTGGATTACCGGTGCCGTGGACAGTAAGGTTCGCAGCATTTTGAATGCTTTTAGACATTCATTATCGAAGACGAATGGAACATCCTTGGCCAGCAAATTGCACAAGGGTCATGTAATTTTACTAAAGTCTTTGATTAATCTTCTATAGAAGCCGGCATAACCTAGGAAGGAACAGATTTGACGAATGGACGATGGCGGTGAAAGTTTGTCAATTAATTCAATTTTTGCTTTATCAACCTCTATATCGCGCTTGGATACAACGTGACCCAAGACTATTCCCTCTTGAACCTTGAAATGGCTCTTCTCCCAACTCAAATCCAAATTTGCTTACTCGCATCGTGTGAGGACTTTCGTAAGGTTTTGAAGACATTGGTCAAACGTAGGACCAAAAACTGAGAAATCATCCATAAATACTTCGAGAAATTTCTCAACCATGTCTGAGAAAATTGCCATCATACACCGTTAAAAGGTGGCCAGTTCATTGTACAAACCAAACGGCATACGATAGTAGGCAAAGGTTCCAAAGGGACATGTGAACGTCGTCTTTTCTTGGTCATCGGGATAGATAGGCACTTGGTTATAACCCGAGTATCCGTCTAGGAAACAATAGTAGCTCTGACCGGACAGACGTTCTAGGATTTGATCAATGAATGGGAGAGGGAAGTGATCCTTACGAGTCATCGTATTAATTTTCTATAGTCAATGCATACCCGCCAACTAGTAGTTTGATGGGTAGGTATAAGGACTCCCTTTTTGTTTGGTACAACCCTAATACCCGATATCTTTGGGACAACCTGAGTTGGGCTGACCCAATTACTTTCAGAGATCGGGTAGATAATACCTGCGTCTAAGAGTTTTATAACTTCCTTTATAACCACCTCTTTTATGTTAGGGTTGAGACGTCGTTGCATTACCCTAGATGGTTTAGCATTTTCTTTTAAATTTATTCTATGTACGCAAACTAACGGATCAATTCCTTTTAAATTGGCGACCGTCCATCCAATTGCCTTCTTATGATTACCTAGGACCTGTATCAGTTGTACTTCTTGAATTTTAGTTAAAATTTGACGCGATTATAACTGGAAGTGTTGTGTTAGATCTAAGGAATGCATATTTTAGAGAATCCGGCAATGGTTTAAGTTTAAGTGTCGGGGAACAGACGGAAGTGCCGGTTCATGTGCAAGAGGCGGTAAAGCCTCTATTTTAGGTGACCATAGAAGCGCATTAGTCGTGTTTACTGATTCCAATAAAGTATTCACATCTTCAATATTAGTATCAATGTTGAAATCGTTACAATTGAAATGAGATAGACATGCTTCCAAGGCTTCCTTTGTCAACATAAAGGGTGCTGCCTCTTCGACTAATTCGTCAATTAAGTCTATGGCATAGCAGTCTTCCTCTTCATCTTTTCTATAGGGTTGATTAGATGCATTAAAGACGTTAAGACGCACGGTCATGTTACCAAAAGTTATATCCATCACTCCAGTCCTACAGTTAATAATAGAGTTAGCCGTGGCTAGAAAAGGGCGTCCTAGAATGACTGGGACGTGTTTACTAGCATCTAAGACTGGTTCGATGTCTAGCATGATAAAATCAACCGGATAGTAGCATCTATCAACTTTTACCAACACGTCTTCTACTACCCCTCACGAAACTTTAATTGACCGATCGGCTAATTATAAGGTGGCCGCAGTCGGTTTTAGTTCTCCTAAACCCAATTGTTCATATACCGAATAAGGCAGTAGATTTACACTCGCTCCTAAACCCAGAAGAGCCCAGTGAATATATTTATCACCAATGTGACAAGGATGGTTGGAGTACCCGGGTCTTTGTATTTAAGAGTGTTGTGATTGAACATGGAGCTAACCTTTTCTGTTAAAAAAACTTTCTTTGATAAATGGTTTCTAGATTTTCTCTTTTGGGTGCATAAATCTTTTAAGAATTTAGCGTATGGAGGTATTTGCTTAATAGCGTCAAGTAATGGAATGTTAATCTTTACCTCTTTAAATGTTTCGAGAATATCCTCCGGGCATGTTCCCTTTTTCGAGAAGTGAGATGGGACATCCACGCTTGGAGGGAATGGCATTCTAGGTACATAATTTGATGGATTTGTCGCTTTAGACGTATTAGATACCGAAGGACTAGGGCCTCCGTAACTTTATCGTTATCTCCATCTTGTTCCTTACTTATTCCTTGGCCTTTATCTTTTTGAGGTGCAAGAGGAGGTATAATCTCCTCCGGATGTTCAGTCGCTCTAGTCGACACCGCGTTTTCTTGGTCACTCGCCGAACTTACCTCATATTTTCCTTTAGGGTTTTGGACCGGTTGACTTGGTAACTTTCCCTCATTACGGCAGTTTAAGGTATTAGCAAGTTCTCCCATTTGGGATTCTAATTTAGCTATCGATTGCGTCTGAGACTTAACAAGTTGTGACTATGATTGCGATTGGGCCTCTAGGTTTTTTAATGATACCAACACACTCTCTTCAAAAGTTTTATCCCTAGGAGGATTAGCACAGAAGGGAGGTTGTTGGTATTGATTTTGTTGAGGCATGGGCGCATTTGGGAAATTCGTCGTCGCTTGTTTTGAATACGGACATTCACTATTAGATTTCCACGAAAGGTTCGAGTGTGGTCCCCATGTCGAGTCCGGTTTATAACCCGCGGGGTTATAATTTGGTCTTTGTTACTGTTGAACAACATTTATATGTTGTTCCACAAATTTCGAAAACTGTGACACAGACGGACATGCTAATGTCGAATGCGATAAATCTGAGCATAACTGGCATACTTCAGCAGGAGGGGGTGGGCCTTGCATGTGGCCCATCATCATGAGTTGGTCCATTTTCCTATTTAATTCTTGAATTTCATATGAATGATTAGACTCAACTTTAACCTCTCTCTTTGGGTTAGGTGGGAGGTGTCCCTCGGGTCGTACAGATACAGCCTGGTGCATAGAGTTTTCGCTTAATGTTTTGAATATCTTCCAAGCTTCATCGGCACTCTTGTGGAGGAACGGCCCCGAACAAATAGCATCGACAGTGTTACAAACGGCAGGAATTAGTCCCTCGTAGAAAAGTTGCACAAGTTGTCATTTGGGTATCTAATGATGAGGGCAAAAATGTAAGAGTTCTTTGAACTGTTCCCATGTATCATAGAGGGTTTTGCCATCTTGCATTGTGAAATTAGTTATAGATTTCCTAATCTGATTTGTTCTAGTGATGGGGAAAAATATCTGTAGGAAAGCAGTATGCAATCTGTCCCATTTTCTTATTGAATTTGGCTCCAAGGATTGGAGCCAATACTTCGCTTTGTCTTTAAGTGAAAATGGGAAAAGAAGCATTTTTAACTCATCATCTGTTAAGTTCTGAATTTTTAATGTAGCACAGATACCCTGGAGTTCGCCTAGATGATTATACGGGTCTTCCTTAACACGACCGTGAAATGACGGAAGGAGTGCAATAGTTGATGATTTGATTTCAAAGTGAGCTGCAGTCACTTGCGGTAGTGCAATACATGACGGTGGTATGTAGGCGGTAGGAGTAAAGAAATCCTTTAACGGTGGTGGTGACGGCATGTTAAGATTACCCCCATTATTCTGATTATTTCCATTATTCCTATTATGTTCAAAATCGGCCATTGGATTAGGTTCAATTTTTATCGTTTTAGTTTTTCTTAAGGGTGCGTTCAAGTTCGAGATTAAGCGGGTTTAATTTAGGTTTACTTGAACGGGTACCAAACATAAACTAAAAACTGACTCAATTAAACAAAAATAAACTACGCTAATAAACAAGCATGCAAACACACAAGGCTAATATGATGCATGAAATTATCCTGTAATGCAATGACCGCGTCAAGCCCAGCGCCCCGGGTTTCCTAGCTAATGCAATGCTCACTCCACACCTACCCTAATGAAAGTATTGCGTCTCAGTGCCCTGACTTACTGTGGTTCGATGCAAAATTTAAATAACGTGGTGATTTTAAAATTGATTGCAATTTCTATTTTTTAGGTCGTAAGCTCCGTTGATGTGCACAGCTGCTCCACTCGAACGTGCTAGAATTGATGATTTGAAATTTGTAAAAACAGGGATAATTTTAGCGACTCGAGAATAAAACTAGAAACAAAGAAAATAAAATATAAACTAATATTTACTAAGTAAATTACGATTCTAATAATTAACGTGAAAATTTATTTCAATACCCGGCAACGGCGCCAAAAATTGATCTGGTCAAAATCAAGATATAAAAGTATGCTTATTTATGCTTTACTTTCAAAAGATTTGCAGTGTGGAAGTAAAGGTCGAACCCATAGAGATTGTTGATTTTTATCCTTTAATTAATAAAATCTACTCTATTTAGTTATAAGAAATCGTAAGTTTGATTAAATGATGATTTAATTATTACTACGGAATTAAACTATAAATTAAACTGTGAAATTATGGAAATAACTTCGGGAATTAAATCTAAGTAACTTGTATGCTAAATTGAAGATTGGTTTAAATATGAGTGGATGAGATCTAGGATTACAAATCCACCACTAGCTATGCATCGGGGGTCTAGACTTTCTATTCTAATATGTTTGAATAGTTATGATCTATCGTAGCTACAAGCCCAATAGCATCGTCAAGAGGATATTGTTAGTTTAATCTAAGCATAATCCATCTATGGTTCACATGAATTATCTACCTATAACTAGGGTATAGCATAACTTATCTTTCCTAAGCATGGATTATAAAAGATGTAAACATCACAATCACATAAGCACTATTGTATGTAAATACTCCTATCAATTACAGAAATCAAGGACTATTGATTTCAATAAGCATAAGGAAAAATCTAAGACAAGAATAAATCCAAAGGACTCTTGATTATTAACATTAAAAATTGATTATAAATAATCCACCAATATACAATCACTATCCAATACATAAAATCTTAAAATAGAAAAGCATAGAATTCCCCCTTTACATAGCTAGGGTTTCATTGAAACCCTACAGTAGGAGTTTAGTTGCACATGGTGGGTGAAAGCCTGAAGATTGAGTTGATGGTAGACATTAGAGACCTTCAAGCTTGCTCTTCTCCTTCCTCTTGCCTTCCAAAATCCTCAATGAATGAATGTGTCCGCCCCTCTTCATTAAGAATGAGATATATATATAGTTATAGAGAGATTAGGAGGATTTTCCTAAACCTAATCTCAATAAAACTACTAAAATTTGCATTCTGGACGTAATTGGACAATTTCGTCCACGTAGGGGTCTTCAGCTCGTCAAAATACGCGTTTTATGTTTTTTCGTACGGATTGCGCGAGCGCGTAAAGTATGAGGTCGCACGAGCGGGCCGCGCGAGCAATGTGCTGGATTCTCACGCGAGCGGGCCGCTCGCGCGAAGTGGCTTTTTCTGCTTCTTTCCTCCTACATTTTCACCCCATTTAACTGGAAATCCTTGCTTTCTCCTAAAACCTGACACAAAGTGGAAAACAAAGTAAAATTATACAAAAAAATGATAAAAATGACTAACAAATGTGAATTAAGGCATATAATTGGGATTTGTTCCCTCCCGATCAAGCTTTCTCACTCCTTCATCCAAAATCATGAGCTTTCTCACTCATCGTGAGCTTTCTCACTCCTTCATCCAAAATCGTGAGCTTTCTTACTTATCGTGAGCTTCCTTACTCCTTTGACCAAAATTGCGAGCTTTCTCACTTATCGTGAGCTTCTTCACTTATCGTGAGATTCCTTACTCCTTCATCCAAAATCGTGAGCTTTCTTACTTATCGTGAGCTTCCTCACTCCTTTGCCAAAATTGCGAGCTTTCTCACTTATCGTGAGCTTCTTCACTCATCGTGAGTTTCCTCACTTATTGTGAACTTCCTCACTCCTTTGTCCAAAATCATGAGCTTTCTCACTTATCGTGAACTTCCTCACACCTTCGTCCAAAATCGTGAGCTTTCTTACTTCTCGCGAGCTTTCTCACTTATCGTGAGCTTCTTCACTTATCATGAGCTTCCTCGCTTATCGTAAGCTTCCTCACTCCCTTGTCCAAAATCATGAGCTTTCTCACTAATCGTGAGCTTCCTTACTCCTTTGTTCAAAGTCGTGAGCTTTCTCACTCATCGTGAGCTTCTCACTCCTTTGTCCAAAACTGTGAGCTTTCTCACTTATCGTGAGCTTCCTCATTCCTTCGTCCAAAATGGTGAGCTTCCTCGCTTATCGTAAGCTTCCTCACTCCTTTGTCCAAAATCATGAGCTTTATCAATTATCGTGAGCTTCCTCACTCATTTGTCCAAAATCGTGAGCTTTCTTACTTATTGTGAGCTTCCTCACTCCTTTGTCCAAAATCGTGAGCTTTCTCACTTATCGTGAGCTTCTTCACTTATTGTGAGCTTCCTCGTGTATCGTGAGTTTCCACACTCCTTCATCCAAAATCGTGAGCTTTCTCACTCATAGTGAGCTTCCTCACTCCTTCATCCAAAATCATTAGCTTTCTAACTTATCGTGAGCTTCCTCACTCCTTTGTCCAAGACTGTGAGATTTCTCACTTATCATGAGCTTCCTCATTCCTTCGTCCGAAATCGTGAGCTTCCTCGCTTATCGTGAGCTTCCTCACTCCTTTATCCAAAATTGTGAGCTTTTTTTTTTATGGTGAGCTTCCTCACTCCTTTGTCCAAAATTGTGAGTTTTCTCACTTATCGTGAGCTTCTTAACTTATCGTGAGCTTCCTTACTCCTTTGTCCAAAATCGTGAGCTTGCTCAGTTATCGTGAGCTTCTTCACTTATCGTGAGCTTCCTCGCTTATCGTGAGCTTCCACACTCCTTCGTCCAAAATTGTGAGATTTCTCACTTATCGTGAGCTTCCCGCTCCTTCATCCAAAATCATGAGCTTTCTAACTTATCATGAGCTTCCTCACTCCTTTGTCCGAAACTGTGAGATATCTCACTTATTGTGAGCTTTCTCATTCCTTCGTCCAAAATCGTGAGCTTCCTCGGTTATCGTGAGCTTCCTCACTCCTTTGTCCAAAATTATGAGCTTTCTTTTTTATCGTGAACTTCCTCACTCCTTCGTCCAAAATCGTGAGCTTTCTCACTTATCGTGAGCTCTTTCACATATCATGAGCTTCCTCGGTTATCGTAAGCTTCCTCACTCTTTTGTCAAAAATTGTGAGCTTGTTCACTTATCGTGAGCTTCCTCGCATATCGTGAGCTTCCTCGGTCCTTTGTCCCTAATCGTGAGCTTTTTTACTTATCGTGAGTTTCCTCACTCCTTAGTCCAAAATCGTAAGCTTTCTCACTTATCATGAGCTTTCTCACTCCTCTGTCCAAAATTGTGAGCCCCCTCACCTATCCATCGGTTATCGTGAGCTTTCGCAAAAATGATTATGAGCTTCCACAGCAAATAAAAATCGTGAGCTTCTCACTTATCGTGAGCTTCCTCACTCCCTTGTTAAATATTGTGATCCCCCTCACCTACCCCGTCAGCTATTGTGAGCTTTCTCGCTTGTCGGTTATCGAGAAATCCTTCTTTGATTTGCTATCTTGAACTTCCTCATCCATCTCTTGGTATCCAGGACTTCTGTGTCTGTCGATTATCTTTAATTGTCATCATCATGGACCCCACATCTGATTCTATTCACTCGCAAAGCACACTTCCCGTAATTTAAAAAGTTTGCCCCGAGGCCAAGAGTCTTGAAATACTTTGATATCTTTATCAGAATCGACCACTGCTTAAGAGTCAGATGAACTCTAGCATAACACCATCCCACTTGGAGTGGCACAACTCACAGCACCTGCTCATACTAGGATCAGAACACTAGACATGATAGGACTCATAACACAACTCATATCACGTCCATGCACTACATATTATCCTCATAGCATAGCATCCGTATGTCTTAATGTGTATGTGTGATTTGTTCTTTTGTGCCCCGAACAACGTCCTAGTCTGATTCCCCTTGGGATACGTAGGCAGCTCATGCAGAGTGAGACCAGCACTGACCTCAGCATCATGTTTTTCATCATTACATCTTTGCAACGCTTTTATCCCAAATCTATAGCAAACAAAAAGACCTGTCTCTTCAAAGCTTTGGCACTCGCTTGCAACATGCGTTGCCTCGCAAGTTCATGCGAAAGAGGGGCAAACTATAAACACCCCATTTTGTCAGCTATCAAATTTAGGAGACCCATATCTTGGTGGTTTACAATGATCGAAAAAGAATCAAAAAGGACTCTTTGAAGTTAGTTTTATCTCTCAAAATGCTCAGAATGATCAAAATGCCCCTGGAAGCCCAAACACTCCCAGATTTGGATCGAAAGTTCTGGAAACATGCTACGTCATAAAAAAAGTACTATAAATGAATTTTGAAGCAAAATTAGATGAAATCGTCAGCTCCCAGAGACCCCCGAAAGTCCCAGAAGTTCCCAAAAATTCCCCGTTGATCGGTTTGACCAAAGTTTGACCAGGTTGACTTGGGTTTGATCAAAATCGTCCAAATTCATCAAAACGTTCTGAGATCATTCTCAGTCATGTAAAAGTATTAAAACGAGTTTTAAATGAAAATCGGACAAAAACGTCTGCTCCTGGGAGCTCCCAGAGGTTCCTAGAACTTCCTAGAGGTTCCCAGTTTGACTAGTTTGACCAAAAGTTGACTTTAAAATAGAAGTACCGTATCATTTTTCAAACGTTTTTCATGAATACTAGAGGTCAATTGCTTTCCAATGGTATATCGAACATAATTCCTGGATTTAAAGCGAATTTATTATGAATTTCCGAAAGTGAAAAATGTGATCAAATTGGCTTTTATCGCGAATACCGCAAAACTTTTCAAAGTGACCTATCTCTAAACTATTTTTTTTATGTAAAGTAGACTCCATTACCTTTCCAGCGATATATTACAACCTCATTCTGGAGTTCATATGCATTTTCTGTGAATTTTGGATGAAATAGGGCCTTTTCGCGAATAACGGAACCTTTAGAGGCCTAAATAAAATTTTTTGGGCATCTGAGGAGCAGTGCCACGGAGGCACTGGACCACTACTGCGGCGGCACATGGCTAGTGCCACGACGGCACTCAACCCCGACAAAGTCCATTTTTGTAATTTATTTTGGGGGTCCAAATTGAATAATTGAAGAACAAAACGATGTAGTTTTATGTTTACAGATGTTTGGGACCAATAGGAGCACTTTCTAAATCCCAAAACCACCACAAATTGGCCTATATAAACCCCCCCCCCCCCCCCCCCTCTGCTCTTCATTTTAGGGGAACCAAGTGCAAAGCTTGAGAAAGTTATAGAGAGAAAGAGAGATAGAGATAGGTTTAGAGGAGAGAAAGGGAGCTTCTCCGATTGATTTTCTATAAATAAATAAAAAAGTGAGTTTAATCTTGTTTTCCTCCATTACCTCTCTTATACTTCACATTCAAACCCTTCCCTACCACCATTCTTGAGCATTCATGAGATAGGAAGTTACTTCCATGTCCAAATGTCAATATCTATGAGTGAAACATCAAGTTACAAGTCCAAAATCACATTGATTGTCATCTATTGATTGCTTATTTGATTGTTTACATACTATTGTGGATACCGGCATTTGGGCCCACTTTAAAAATGTTTTTCAATTTCCAATTCAAATACAAAACAAATGAGTCGCCACTTAATTTTTAAAAGGAAAATTAAGAAACCATTTAAAAGGAAACTGATCTTTTGCGAAACCAAAGATTAACTAGGTCCGGGGATTATGGAATGAGAGAGGAAGGAGCCCGTCGGACTAAAACACCCTCTCTCATCCTATCTCGCGATAGGCCTCTACTCAACATCCTTTTAATCAAATTTATTAATCTAAGCATGCCCTCAGCTAATATATATATATATATACGTATACATCACAAAAGCATGTCCAAAGGGGTGTAAAATTGCAATTGACAAAATATCATTCATAAGCCAAGTAATTCAAATAGCAAGCAACATGATATGCAATAGGGAACAAGAGAGCTTACCCGGGATCCATCTGCGAATATTAAACGTGTAATGCATGCGATTGAATAAAATCTAGGAAGAGAGTCTCTAGTCCATATATACATATAAGGCAAATCTTAACTCTAAGGTGTCGCGCGTAAGGTCAAAAATCAAGTAAAATCAAGAAATTTAATAAACTAGAGAGGGATCGAGAAATCATACCTTAATAGCGCTACAAAACAAGGGGTTAGTCCACATGATATGCAAAATACGATATTAGAAATAACAATCCTAAATTTCTAGCTTAAATCTATCTAATGTGTTTAAATCCAAAGCAAATAAGTCCTAATTATAAGTGTCAAGCCATATGGATGAATATGTACATGGACAAGGATAAACTATGAAATACTCTTAAACTTTGAATTTCAAGCTCAACTAATCATTTTTGACACATGGTTTAAGCCCTAAGTCATAGAAAAGTCATTTGACCCATTATTAACAAAATTGGTCAAATGTGTCATAAGAATTCTGAGAAAATTGCAGAGAGCAGTCCAGAACTTTAAGAAAATAAAAAGTACGTCTCTCATGGTTTGATGTTGATGAGTTTTGGACACAAGATGCCTCTGTGAGTATAGTTTCCAAATCAAAAAGAAAATCAAGGTTTCAACGGTTAGATCTCCGGGAATATGGAGAACACTAGACATCACTCAGCATCTTACAACCTCCTGTCCAGAATTCTTGTACGATTTATTAAAAATAGTAAACAAATCAGAATTGCTTTGTTCTTTTTAGGGTGACTTCCTAACACATTAATCTACTTAGAAAAAATTATGTTGGGTCACAAAAACTTTGTTAGAACTCTGATTTAATTATTTCAAAAGAGTGTTGCTGTTCTGAAACTATTCTGAAACTCTGGACAGATTATTGTTGCTTCACAAAACTCATGATCAAACCATTCCAAACATGAGACCACCTTAAAACAAAAATTACACTGGTAGAACAATGTGTTATTGACACTTTCCCGTTGGTGTCACTTGATTTCAACGGTTAGATTTCGAACTAAAAATCTTTGATCAAAAACAGCTTGAGAACTCACTATCAAATCATGAAGTTGGGTTAAACCAAACCACTTCTCCTACCATTTGATGGTCATTGGAGACTAAAACTTTTATTTTTTATAGATTTCAAGTGAAGTATGGATGGACTTCATGAAATCTCAAGATGAGGATTCTAAACCATGGAAAGGGGCTTAGACTCAAAATCACAAGTCTCCTACCATTTGGTGGTCATTGGAGATGAAGGTACAACTAATACTTGAGAGTCTTCAAAGGAATATGGAAAGGATTCCATGAGATATCAAGTTTAGAGGATCCAAGTCATGAGCATGGACTTGGATCCATCTATGTGAAATAAAGTGATGATCAAGTTTTGACTTTCATGTAGAGCATAAGCTTACATGAGATTCAAGGGATCATGCTCAAGAGATCAAGAGAGATATTGAAGATCTCCAAGACCTTCAAGAGAAGAAAATAGACAAGAAAATAGAAGGAAGTAATGGGAACAAAAAGAACTCCTAAGTTTATTTGGCAAACAAAGAAAATAATGAAAGGTTTTAGGATTAGAGATTTCAAGAGAAGAAAGAGTAAGCTAATAATCTATGGTTAGAGGATCACCTCCAAATTATCCTCAAAGTTTTCTTTTCTTTGAAGATCTTCCAAGCCCTTTTGATTCTCTCAACTCTCTCTTTTCTAAAATGTTGGTGTAATGGTAGTGTATTTGGTATATCTTCCTCCCCAATATTTTTTTCTTGGTCCTTCCTCTTTCAAGGAAGATCCCTTCTCTTTTATAGGCAAAATAACCAGGTATTTTTGGTGAATTTCGGAGCAAAAAACAGGTGTAATTCTCCCATTTGGTGGTACAATGTGTACTTTCTGAAATTAAACAGACTGCTGCCCAGCGCGGCAGTCCAAAAACTGTCGCGGCAGTCCGTGACTGCCACTGCGGCAGTTCATGACTGCCGTCGCGGCACTTCATGAATGCCGCACGGCATTCATCAAATGTCGCGGCAATTAATGAATTGCCGCGTTTTTGTCAGTCTTACTTTATCAGTTTTTTGTTTTTATCTGCATATGCATACGTATTGCACTGCAAAATACAGACTTTAAAAGTGAACGGCATTCAGAGATTTACGACGGCACTCGGTGAAAGCCGGAACGGCACTCTATGACTGCCGTGCGGCAGTCCGTGAGTGCCGCGGAAGTCTGCCGCGTGCCATTTTTAGTTGAGGTTCCCCTTTTTAGGTCTTTCCCCTTTTTGAAATAAATTATTTTTGAAGATCCTTTCCAAAAGTCATGTCTTATACCTGAATTCTCCTAAATACCTGGTATTTTTCCTTTTTTTCTGTGAAATTTTATCGCGTTTTGGAGTTTTTCTGAAGAGCTTGGAGTACTTCAATTTTTCGGTCCTTGTCATCATCGGATATGGAGGTGACACCCTCCTAAATTCGACGGTCGGTCAAAATTGGGGTGTCTACAGTTTGCCCCTCTTTGACAGAGCTTATGGAGTAACGCGTCCCATTAGTGAATGTCGAACCCTGTGTGAAGACAGGCCTTTTGACCAGACTGTCGGATTTAGGTAAAAACAAAATGCGTTGCAAAAACAGGCGTGCAGTGAAATTTTAATTGGTCGTGCCCTACGGCGAGCTGCCTACGTATCCCGTCAGAAATCAGACCAAAGCATAGTTCAGGCATGGGTCGAACATTCACAAACGCAAGTAGTCACACGGATGGATGCACCTATCCTATCGTGATGCACGTGCCATGCAACGGTGTTTTCTGAATTAACCTGGATATGTAAATGTCATGCTTATCATATTTTCCCCACGTATGATGCACATTTAGTCAAGGAAGATTATCTATGCGAACATCTGTTACAGGAGTCATGAAAGTGCTTTTGATTTGATCGCAAGGGTTAACGCAAATCCGTTGCGAAAACCGGGAATATAAATCCGTTATACTCTCAAAACGAGGATTGACGCAAATCCGTTGCGAAAATCGGGAATATAAATCCGTTATACTCTCAAAACGAGAGTTGACGCAAATCCGTTGCGAAAACCGGGAATGTAAATCCGTTATACTCTCAAAACGAGGGTTGACGCAAATCCGTTGCAAAAACCGGGAATATAAATCCGTTATACTCCCAAAACGAGGATTGACGCAAATCCGTTGCGAAAACCGGGAATATAAATCCGTTATACTCTCAAAACGAGGGTTGACGCAAATCCGTTGCGAAAACCGGGAATATAAATCCGTTATACTCTCAAAACGAGGGTTGACGCAAATCCGTTGCGAAAACCGGGAATATAAATCCGTTATACTCTCAAAACGAGGGTTGACGCAAATCCGTTGCGAAAACCGGGAATATAAATCCGTTATATTCTCAAAACGAGGGTTGACGCAAATCTGTTGCAAAAACCGGGAATATAAATCCGTTATATTCAAAGAAAAACAAGAGATCGACGTAAATCTGTCACGCGGATCGGGGATATAAATCTGTTATATTCTCCAGATTCAAATTTTCAAGGTTCGGGGGCCCACGGGCTTAAAATCTACTTTATGTTTTCAAACTGGGGCCCGCAGGCCAGGATTTCATCTTTTGAATTTTGGGGCCCACAGGCTCGAATTTTATTTCAATTTCTGGGAGTCGGGAGCCCACAGGCTTGAATTTATACCTACATTTTGAAGTTTGTAGTCGATTTAAACCTAGAAACAAAACCGGGGTCAAAAAGTGCAATGAGGGCACACTTTGGGGGGCTTAAGTTCAATTTCGGGACTTGATTTGAATTTCTGGGGGGAAAAGAAAATATCTTTGAACCGCCTTAATCACGGCACACGCGTTTTTTAGCGGCAGTCCGTGACTGCCGCGCGGCACTCGCGGAGTGCCGTTGCGGCACTCGGCGAGCGCCGTGCGGCAATTGACCGACTGCCGCGCACGAAAAAATGAGTGCCGCGTTTGAGCGGCAGTGGCTTAAACCGCCGGGGTTCAAAACATTTTTCTCATTCTCTCACTCTCTTCATCTCGAAATCTCTCTGGAGAAAATTTTCTCCCTATCCTTTCTTCACCTCTATATTGATCTACGACATTCACAGGTTAGTTCTGCTAGATCAAAGTTCGATTAAATCCGTTTATTTCATTGTTTTTCCGAATTTTCACGAATCTAACGCGCGGATCTCTCTTTTCTTTTGATAGATTATGGCGAGCGGGTCAGGGAGGAAGAAGAAGGCCAGATACACTGCCACTCATCACCCAGACGCCACGCTCCTACTGAGGGATCCTGATGAGCACTTGTCGGCCCGCGCGTTCAAGCGCGAGGTAAAACGCCTTTTTCTTTTCTCTCAATTCTCTTCTTTTTCGAACTTCATCAATGCTATGCACAATGAATGCAATTTCTTATGCCTCCTCATGTTTTGTAGAACTTTCGATCGTTTCAACCACATCTGTGCTTACCCGTCTATTTAATTTGATCGTCCCTTGACCTTATTTATTATTATTATTATTTTTTTTTTTTAAAACTCATGAACGCAAATCGTTTTATTTGAAGTTTTCACATTCCCTTATGAATACAACTACTGTGCTTATGAATTCCTGGCTTTATTTACCTGTTTGTATGCATATTTAATTTCATTATCTTCCATCTCCTCCAAAAGATCTTTGAATGCGATGTATGTCAACCAAGATCTCGCACACCCCTTTATGAATGATAGACCAGTATTCTTTCTCTATTACTGCTTCCTCCCTTTTTATTTTATTATTTTTGTTATTCTACAAACTTTTCGTACATGTGAAATCCAAACTTGTGAAGTTCTTTCAAGAACTATTTTCGTTTACCCGTTCTTCATGGTCACACCATTTCTTGAAACTTATATTCTGAAATCTTTATTTTATTACATATATATACATATATATTTATATATTTTATCTTTCTCTCCATTTTTTTTGCTTCTCCTTTCTTTTTTATTTACTGATATCAAATCTCGTGATTCTTTCTCTTACAGCTACAGCCGAAGGTGCTGAAGGGGCATGGCAGCCTTGCCCATGGCCACGAGTGGTATACTGAGCTGAGCCCGACCGTGAGGACTCTGGTGGACGCAGCAGGGTTTGGAGACTTCGTCAAACTCTTGACGAAGAGCTCCAACGACTTACAGCAGATGCATACGTTGGCGGAGCGGTGGTGGGATACCACGAGTACCTTCCACTTTGATTTCGGGGAGATGACGATGACCCCGCTGGACTTCTCGATGATCACAGGGATCGCCTTCGGCGGAGAGCCTCTGAGATATTTGGCAGACCAGGAGTGGGATCAGATGGAGCCGCTGCTAGGGGTGGTCCCGGAGGAGGCTTTAGTCACGGCCCGATGGTTTATGGATATGTTCCGGGGCAAACCCGGTTTCACAGACGAGCAGATGGCCAGGGGCTTCTTGATGTACATGCTGGGGTGCTCCTTGTTGAGCACCAAGGGTGATCGGATTTCCGCTTCCTTGGTGGCGTCGCTGGAGCATCTGGACCGGGTCGTCGAGTACGACTGGGCTGGTACAGGGTTGGCTATCCTATATAGGCATATGAGTGACATCTCCCGAGACAGGTCGGCTGCTACCGGCGGGTATTGGAGAGCGTGGGAGGTATACCTTTTCCTATGTTCCATTGCTCATATATATTTTCTTTTTTTTTTAAAAAAAATGTGAGACTAACCTTCTTTCTTCTTTTTTGTATCACAGATTTGGTCCCACGAGTATCTTCGTATGATGTCTCCTCAGACACGTGATGCCGACGCCCTTATCATGCCCAGGGGCTGAAATGGGCGAAGGACACGGTTGGGAGGAAGATCGGGGCCCATGATTTTGTTTCGTTCAGGAACTTCCTTACGAACCTGAGGGAGGGGCACGTGCATTGGCAGCCGTGGCTCAGGGTGTTGCCCGAGACTAGTGTGGGGATTCGAGAGTCGGGCGGGTATGACCCGACGAGACGACTTCTTGAAGGTGGATCAGAGGGTCTGGCATGGTATCTGGGAGAGAGAGTGACCCGGCAGTCGATAGCGGCCCCCGGGTTCTATGTGCCGTTCCCTCCTCCCGACTCTATGAGGGCCACAGACACGCTTCAGGGCGGCGAGGTGTCGGCTGCTCGAGCTAGCTCTGGTATCCACGGCTTTTTGGACGACCCGTCAGGATATGCGGCTTTCCGTGCCGCCAAGCTGATGCCGAACTTCCCTCTGATGGAAGTGACTCGGGTGAGTAAATGATTCCTTTATTATTTTTGTGAGTTCTTCCTTTTATTCTTTACCCATGTTTTATTACTTTTGTTTGCAGCATGTCCCTGCTGCGGTCTGTCCCCCTGGCCTACCTGAGTGGGACTGGACCGTGTCGACTGTCTCATTCAGAGAGCCCCACTCGACGACGATTCCTCGGCTTTCACATGGTGCTCCCACCATACCTTTACACTATGACGTTGTCCCGCGTGCTTACGCGGAGGAGGGCCTGACGTATGCCCACAGCGTGCGACAGTGGGTTCTCGGGCGAGAGTGGATGGTAAGAAATTCATCCCCACTCCTACTTTTGACTGGGATTGTATCTCTTTTTTACTGATCTTTATTCCTGGTTCTTGTTTTCAGGCTGAGGGAGCTCGGGCGACTGCTGCGGTTCAGTTGAGGGCCCAGGTATGATCTTCTACCCTTTCCATATTCTTAGTATTCCAAATGTCTTTTCAACACTTTTCCGGACTCATCCCCTCTCTTCCAGATGGAGGAGAATAGAGTCCTGTCTCAGCAGGTGGGGCAGCTTCAGCAGCGGTTTTAGCAGTTCGGCATCCCTTTCAGCGACGCCCCCGGAGGTAGCGATGCTGGGCGTGGCAGAGGCGGCGGCGAGGGTACTAGTGGTGGCAGAGGCCGAGGCGGCGGTAGTGGCGGACATGGTGGGACTGGTGGAGGCAGCGAGACCGAGTCAGAGGAGGAGCCTCTCAGACGCACGACTCGCCAGATTCATGGCCGGAGTCGGAGTCGGGGTCGGGGTTGACCCCGCTTTTGTTATTTTCTATTTTGGGAGTTATGGGAGGATTCATACTTTATTGGGATAACTGTATATACACACACACTTTATTTTGATGGCTGCTTAGGATAGCTGGTAGGATAGGCACTTTGGATACCTTTATTATTATATTATTGCTTCTTTATTAACATTCACCGTATGTGTGACCATAGCTTGGTCCATCTCTTGCCGTATGTGGGACCATGGCTTGGTCCCGTTTTTTATTGTTATCATTGATTGCTTCTGTTTTTCTTATCGATTTGATGTGTACAAATGAATAAATGAATGAATGAATGTACTTGTACGTGCTGCATGATGCGCACGTTTTATTGTTTTCTATCTAGCTTTCTGTTTGCAGGTGGGCTGATCGCGTTACAAACAAACCCCGGCCAATAAAAAACTTGGAACGGCACTCGGTTAGGTCTCCGCGGTACTCAGTGAGAGCCGCCGTGGCAGTCAGTGAGTGTCACAACGGCGTTCACGGATTGCCGCGCGGCACTTCGCCGAGTGCCGCTGCACATTATCGAGTGTCGTGGGTAGGTAGACAGCCTTATTCTTCTATTTATACCCCTTCTTTCTCAAAGCTCCGCAAAATACTTTTCTTTCCTTCTTATTCTCCCCTCAAATGGCCCCCATTAGTTCTCAAACCCTCTTCCCATGGATGGATACTCTCTCGGGTATTGACAAGCTTAACTTTGAGTGTTTCAGACTGAACGATCTCTTTTCCTTCCAACAGATGAATTTGAATGAGGGCCTACTTCGAGCTGCCATTCAGTGTTGGGATCCTACTCTCAATGTCTTCCGTTTCGGCTCTCAAGAGACTTGCCCCTTGTTTGAGGAATTTAGCGCCATTCTTCACACTGATCCCTCTGCTGAATTGATGGTTCCTCTAATTCAGGCCGGGTGTGTCCGGGACTTAACCATTCTTCTCCACACATCTCGAAATGCGGCAGGTTCTTTTGTTCACGATGGGCAAATCGATTTTGAACGCCTTTCTTCTGTTTATGCTCCCATAGGGGACCCTTATGATGGTGAGTACCAGATCATCCGACATAGTGCCTTGTCGATTGCCATGCTCTCTTACTTCTTATTTCAGTTGTCTTCTGACATTCTCATACCCATTGCCCGTGGTTTGAGGGAGATGAAAAGTGCTGTTATGCTGATCCTTGGCGAAACTTTGATTGGATTGAGCCATGCCCATGTTACCGGGGCCATATTATCCGCCGGGGCACCTTTCGTCTTGCAAGTTTGGCTCATGGAACGCCTTGACCTCTTCATTCACCCCTCGCATCTTCGTGGGCCACTTTCTTACGACCGCATGGAGGTCCATTGCTTATTCCATTCTGCTGATGCATGGCTCGGTTGGCTCTAGGGTCTCTCTTCTAGTGACATCTGCTGGATCTGCCCTCAGTGGACTCATCGTTCTGTTGCTGTACGTCTTCCTTGGCGACCTGGAATTTGGTTACCAGGCTTGAGTGCCACTACTTTCTACATTCCCGATCGGGTGGTTCGTCAGTTCGGGCTTCTGCAGGATACTACTGAGTCTGTGGCTGCTGCTTTCACCAGGGGGTCCACTTTGCGTCCTTCTATTGTGAAGACTTTCATTGAGGCTTGGTCGAGTAGGATGGCTGCTCCGTGCCCGAGGGTTCCTGCTTCGACAGTACCCACTGCTCAATATCTTCTAGAGATTCAGGCCTTGGTTGTGAGACAGACTTCAAGACACGTGCACAATAAAGTAGACGAAAACAGGGAAGAGTTTGCCATTTCACAAAACTTTCTGACAGACCCTGCCTACTCTTTTTACGCTTTCCGAGTGTGATTTTTCTTCAAGAAGTGTTGTTATCTTTAGGAAAATTTCTAGTATGCTTAATCAAAGTGCTCAACCTTTCGATTAATCTTTTATGAAGAATTCTCCTTTTAATGTCTTTACTCGGCTCCTTACTTTGCTTTTTGTTTTTTACTCATTCTTTTCCATGAATTCTTATTTGTTTCTTTATAGTACTTATTTTGACAGCCAGGCGACCTGAAAGATGGTTTTATTTCTGGGTTCTTCGGCTAGCAAACGAAGTTTGCCATTGGTTTTAGGGATTCGAAGTGACTCCGGGCAAACGCTAGTTTGCCCCTAGTTTAGCGCAGCAGTTTTTTTTTTAAATGACCGAACCAAGTTGGTTGCCTACGTATCCCCTAGTGGGAATCAGGTCAAGCGTAGTTCATCTAGGTAGGAGGCTTTGAAAGAAACAGTTTCAAGCAAAATACTTCTTGAGGCGATCGAGGTTAATTGGTTGTTTAAATTCAACCCCGTCTAGGTCCATGAGGTATGCCGCTCCTCCGGAAAGGAGGGTCTTAATGATGTACGGCCCGACCCAGTTGGGTTTGAATTTTCCTCTAGGGTCATAAACAGGCACTTTAAGTTCTTTGAGGACCAGGTCGCCCTCAGCAAGCTTCCTTGGGCGGACCTTTTTGTTGAAAGCACGAGCTATTCTCTTCTGGTAACCCCGGGTATGGTTTATCGCGGCCAGCCTCTTCTCATCGAGTAACATCAGTTCCTCGTACCTTTCCCGTATCCATTCTGATTCGGTGATCTCACATTCCGCCAAAACCCTGAGAGAGGGTATTTCTACCTCGACCGGGAGGACTGCCTCCATCCCGTACACTAGTGAATATGGTGTAACTCCTGTGGAGGTCCTTATAGAGGTCCGGTATCCCCACAAAGCAAATGGCAGTTTCTCATGCCAATCCTTCTATGTATCCGTTGTCTTCCCCAAGATTGCTTTGACATTTTTATTTGCTGCCTCTACCGCTCCATTCGTCTGGGGCCTATTCGGGGATGATTGATGGCGAGTGATCTTATACTTTTCTAGAAGTGGGATAACCTCCCCCTGGAAATGACTGCCGTGATCGGAGATGAATTCATTTGGGACCCCATACCTGCAGATTATGTTCTTCTCGATAAAACTCACCACATCTTTGGCTTTTAAAGTCGCATATGAGGCTGCTTCTACCCACTTTGTAAAATAATCGATCGCCACGATTATATACCGGTGCCCATTGGAAGCCTTTGGAACTATCTCACCAATGATATCAATCCCCCATACGGAAAATGGCCAGGGAGTGGTCATGCTATAAAGCTGCGACGGTGGGGTGTGCATCAGATTTGCATGAATCTGACACTTGTGACACCTTCTAACATATTCACAACAGTCTTTGTCCAAGGTCGTCCAATAGTACCCTTGTCGAATGATCTTCTTCGCCAGCATGTGCCCGTTCATGTGGGGCCCGTATACTCCCTCATGTATTTCCTCCATCATTCTCTTAGCTTCCCTTCCGTATAAACACTCCAAGTTATACCCAGTGTAGGACTTCTTCCATAGTTTATCCGCGTAGATCACAAATTGGGCAGCAAATCGTCGAATCGCCTTCTTGTCCCTTTCTGAGGCTCCTTTGGGGTACTTTCCTTCTTTGATGAACTTCCATACATCTTCATACCAAGGCACCTCATCTTCTCTTTTTCTGGCCGCGATCATTTCGAATGACGGTTGATTCCTCACTTCTATGGACAGCGGGATCATGGCAATTTTGGAAGGGATTTGGATCATTGAGGCTAAGGTAGCCAAAGAGTCGTCTAGTTGATTTTCTTCGCGAGGGAGGTAGTAAAAGGAAATCTTTCGGAATTGTGCTTTCAGGCTTTCCAGATACTCATGATAAGGTCTCAATTTCTCATGTTTTACCCTCCAATCTCCTCGGACCTGGGATATGATCAAGTTGGAATCTCCGAAGACATCAATCTTTCCGACCTTCAAAGCTAAGGCTGCTTCCATCCCAATTATGCATGCTTCGTACTCCGCGGTATTGTTAGTTGAGTTATACTTGAGTTTGACGGCTAATGGGGTAGGGACCCCATCGGGTGCTATGAGAATGATTCCAACTCCGTAACCCATTTGGTTGGCTGCTCCATCGAAGTACATCTTCCACGAATCCTCCTTAACCTCCATTATTCCTTCATCCGGGAACTTGAAGTCTCCCTTGTCCTCAGATTCTACAGCGAGGTCGGCCAAAAACTCGGCGACAGCCCTTCCTTTCACAGACTTGACGGTGACATATCTGATATCAAACTCAGCCAGCATCATGGTCCAACGGGAAATCCTACTGGTCAAGATGGGTTTTTCGAACAGGTACTTTAATGGGTCCATTCGGGATATCAGGATTACAGGGAAGGCTAGCATGTAGTGGCGGGGGCGACGGGTACACCAAACCAAGGCCCAACAGGCCTTCTCCAAGGGCGAATACTTTAACTCATATCCGACCATTCTCTTGCTTAAGTAGTAAATGGCCTTCTCCATGTGCCCCTTCTCTCCTTCTTGGGCCAGCATACATCCCATCGAATCTTCGGATACAGAGAGATAAAGTAACAGGGGTCTCCCAGGCGAAGGTGGTGACAAGACAGGTGGGTTCTGGAGGTAGGTTTTGATTTTGTCGAAGGCTTGTTGACACGGGGTGTCCCATTTGAATCTCTCTCCCTTTCTGAGTAGTTTGAAAAGTGGGTCGCAGGTCGAGGTGAGTTTGGAAATGAAGCGGCTGATGAACTGTATTCTCCCCAGGAATCCCCTCAGTTCTTTTTCGTTTTTTGGTGGCTGCATTTCGGTTATGGCTTTTATCTTGGTAGGATCCACCTCTATTCCCCTCTGAGTAATAAGGAAACCCAATAACTTCCCGGTGGTGACTCCGAACGTGCATTTCTGCGGGTTTAGCCTCATTTTGAACTCCCTCAATCTCTCAAAGAACTTTCTCAAAGCTTCTAGGTGCCCTTCCCTTTCTTTGGACTTTACAATCATATCATCCACATACACCTCCACCTCCTTGTGGATCATGTCGTGCAGTAGGGTGGTGGCAGCCCTTTAATATGTTGCTCCTGCGTTCTTAAGTCCGAATGGCATGACCCTATAAGAATATGTCCCCCATGGGGTGATGAACGTGGTTTTCTCCCTATCCTCGGGCTCCATGAGGATTTGATTATACCCAGAGAATCCATCCATGAAAGATAGAAGCTCGTGTCCCGCAGTGTTATCAACCAACACGTCGATATGGGGTAATAGGAAATCGTCCTTAGGGCTTGCTTTGTTTAAATCTCAAAAATCAACGCAAACCCTAACACGACCATCCTTCTTTGGGACAGGTACAATGTTGGCAATCCACTCAGGATACTCGGTGACCATCAAGAACCCAGCTTTTAATTGCTTTTCAACCTCCTCTTTTACTTTAAGTGCCCATTCTGGCCTCATTCGCCTCAATTTTTGTTTTATGGGTTTTGAATTGGGAAAGAGGGAGATGTGGTGTTGGACTATTTTTGGATCGATACCTGGCATATCATTATAAGACCATGCAAAAACATCTTTGAATTCATTTAATAGACTGATTAGTTCTTTGCTTTCTTTATTGCAGTGTAGAGCCGATAAAGACATTTTGAGGATTATTTTCATTTCCTAGATTAATTGTTAGGGTGTCCTCAATGATTTTATATGCAGATTCTTTTTCTTTTTCAATTAGTTTTTGCAGTTCAATAGGTATTTCATGATCATCACATTCATCACATTCATTAAGCGCGTTCGAGTAGGCAGAATCAGTCGTACTTTCATTGATTTTCCTTGGGGTGATTACAACAGACATGGAAATTGAAAGACGCCTCATTTGGGCCATTATAGACTCTGGGTGTGGGGGGAACCTATCACTAGACTCAAAAACCCACTCTTTCTTGTTCTCTCCTCCCAAGTCGGTAATGAAACATTCTTCCAGATTCTCTGTTTTGGTAATTTCTTTCATCTCTCCTTCCCCAACCTTCCCCTTGTCGGTCTCTTTCTGATCTTCCTCGTCCTCCTCGCTTTCGGCTGCTTCCTCCACCATGCCCTCGACGTATTCACCTTTGGCCTTTCCGGGATCCTCCTTCATGACTTCTGCGTTCCCTTCGCCTAACAGATCTTTCATGGCAGAACCGTCCAGCGTACCAATCCAGTCCTTGGCAGCAACAGACTTTTCAGGCATTTGCAAAAATGGATCTTTGTACCCAAAAAATTCATGGGAGAAAAAGATCTCGAACCCGGGCTTTAGGCATTTGTCCTTCTGGTCCATCCATGGTTCTGGGAAACCACAGAAGGGGAAATCTTCTCCTTCCTTCACGAAATACCCATTGAGAGTCTTTGAGTAAGGGTCTAGTGGCGCATTGACGGCCTTCTTCTTTGCTCTCAGCTCCTTCTTCGTTGGTTGGTACCCTAGACCGTGAGTGTGAGTCTGAGTAGGGATCCTTGGAGCCTCAGGCAGGCCCTGGAGGTTTTTTCCCAAGCCCAATCCTGGAAAGAATCCCATTTTCTTCATGATTCCTGCGACCACTGGACTAGCATATTGATCAAAATGGGGTGGTAGGGACTCTCCCGGCTTCACTTCTTCCAGCATGCTGATGAACTCGAACCCTCCCATTTTCGCCTCTTCTTCTTGTAGCTGTAATTCTAGCACTGGCGCGCTTGATGATGCTTCGGACAAACGGACCCAACTGTCCCCAAGGATATCACAGACCTTGCTCTCCCAGATATACTTAACCTTTTGATGGATCGTCGATGGTATGGCGCCCAAACTGTCTAACCATGGCCTCCCAAGCAGCAGGTTGAAAGAAGCGGGAATGTCGATGACCTGAAATTCGGCTTCCTTTTCAAGCGGACCGATAGCGAGGTGAAGGAGAATTATACCCATGATAGTTCTCTGAGTGTTGTCATATGCTCTCACCTTTTGTTTAGACGGTACGAATGTTGATTCATCCAGACCCATGCGCTTAGCGGTGCGGAAGGGACATACATTAAGAGCAGACCCGTTGTCGACGAGACAAGCGGGTACGGTGTTCCCCAAACATTCGACGGTGATATACAGCGGCTTGTTGAGCGTGGGTCCTCCCGGAGGTAAGTCATTTGACGAGAAGGTAATAGCCGAAGTCGGAGTTTTTCCGATCAGCCCTATGAGGTCCTCCGGAGTGGTGTTGACGGACACGTCAGTTTGATTCAAAGCGTCTAGGACCGCCTGCCTGTGACGTTTGGAAGCAATTAGCAACCCCCAAACAGTGATGTTAGCCTGAGTCTTCTTCATCTGCTTTAAGACCCGATCCTCTTCTTCTCCCTCATTCATTTTTCCTTTCCCTTTCTCCAACTCCCTCCCCGGGTGATCTTCCTCTAGTTCATGCGGCTTGAAGTGTCTACCAGACCGAGTCAAATGGTCGATTTCCTCTTTTGCCCAAATGTTGTCGGTTTCTGAAACGGTCTTTGAGCCCTCTTTTGCCTCTTCGTCGCTTTGATACCATAGATCATCCTCCCCTACCTGGTCTATGTTCCGATCATTGCTTTCTTGAACCCACCAATCTGACCGCCTCGTCACTTCGTTTTCCCATATCTCTGGCTGGCTTCTAAGCCTACAGATCCCCGGATTTTCTGGTAATTGACAAAACTTCTTTGTTTCCCCGACTTTTGTGATTAGCTTGGACGGATCGAATGCCACTTCTTCTACCCCTAAGAAATAAAGGCCCCGCGGCGGGGGCACAGCACGATGGTTCGGCAGAGGGTTCTTGGTGACATTGGGGGCTTTGACAGGTGGTTCAGATAAAACTTTGTTGTCGATGAGGTCTTATATTTCGTGCCTTAACCTCATGCATCGATCTGTCGAGTGGCCCTTTTGTTGATGATATTTGCAGTAGAGATCTCCTTTGAAATGCGGCGGGAGTGGACTTGGCGGGGGTCGAGGTTCTAGCTGACGGAGATGCCCTTTCGCTAGCAGCCTGTCGAGGGCGGTTGATAATGATACTCCCAAATCTGAAAACTTCCTCAGTGGCTTATCCTCCCCTCCTCTTGGATGGTTTCTGGTGATATCGAATTTTCTCTCCGGCTCGCTAAGTGCATTGATATCGGTGGGGCCAGAGTGACCCCCCGAATGCCCTCCATTCGTTCCATAACTGGGCCTCCGATATCGGTTCTGTGGTTCTTCCTTCTTGATTGTTCCTTCTTGAATCGCATCTTCGATTCTTGTCCCCACATCGAACACCTCAGCAAAGGTGTTGATTGACTGGAACCTCATCTTCTCCTGGTAGACTGGCTGTAGGTTTTTCATTAACATCCGGATTTGATCTTTCTCGGACGGTCTTTGCACCATTTTTGCAGCTTTTCCTCTCCATCGGCTCAGGTACTCAGCAAATGATTCTTTGTTCCCTTGCCTGATTGTTTCTAGGTCCCGGACAGTGACGCCCAAGTCTTGATTGTATTCATACTGGGCCACAAATGACTTCACCACTTCTACCCAAACTCTGGTTTTGCTCGGCTCAAGTGTAAGGTACCACGATAGAGCAGCTCCCTTTAAGGTTTGCTGAAACAGGACAGCCATCATGGTAGTGCTCAGCCCACTAGGCTGAAAAGCTCCTATGCACATTCGGACGTGACTGCGGGGGTTACCTGTGCCATCAAACTTATCAAAAACTGGCATTTTGAATCCGGCGGGCAGCGTCTCATGGACCCCGTCATACAATCCTTCCAATTCCATCAGATAAGTATCTACTCCCTGAGCTTTGCGCATTACCCTTTCTAACTTCTCTATCTTCTCGGTCAGCAGCTTCTCCTTCTCATCTTTTTCTCTGTCCCTGTTGGCCCTTAGTGCATCATTCCAATGTGCCTCCTAATCGTCAAACCAATCTCCGTCCCCTCCTCCCAAAGGCGGGTCTATAATGGGTGGAATTACATGTGGCGGCGGTCGGCGATTCAGTTCTTCTATCATTCCCATCATGTGGTTCATGTTCTCGGCCTGTCTCCTCATCTGTTCTGCTTGCTGTTCGACTAGTACTCTCAACCCGGTCATCTCTTCGTTGTTTCTCTCTTCGGCCATGTCAGCGTATCCTCTTCTTACTAATCTTGCCGTAGGATCTCTAAACCACCCTTGGTTTGCTATTTTTGCTCCTACAACAAATTTTGAAAACTTTCCTTTTAAAAAAATCTTTTTATTTTTATTTTATAAAACAAAGGCATTTGAAAAACAACTTCCCTTTTATATGTCATGTGGATGCATGTGTGCGTGTGTGCCTATTCTATATGCCAAAGAAAAAGAAAATCCTAGTCCTAACACATAAGCACATAAAACCCTTACCCATGTCAAGTACGTTAGCTTCTCTTTTCATCGTGACCCCTTTCTTATCCTTCGAAGTTTTGAAAAATTTTGGGGTTTTTTTTTTTTTTTTTTTTTTTTTTTTTTTTTTTTTTTGAAATTCATTTTAGGAAGCATTTCTAATGAAATCTTTAGAAAGCAATTTTCAAGAATCTTGGATCATAAGGTGATTGGGTCAAAATTTCTGTTTTTGAAAAGCACGAATTTTTCAAAATCTTGGTTTTTGAAATCTCCCAAGGCCGCGGAAATCTTATTTTTCAAAGGCTGATTTTAAAATTCTCAGGGTAGAAGGGTCACGTGATAAGATTATCACCGTACTTTTCATGGGTTTGGATACATACAAGGTCAATGATGCTTAGCTAACGCGATATAAGAAGTATAACCTCATAACCAAAGTTCGGCATGTTCCCAGATGTCGTGAGACATGATGAGGGATTGCTAAAAGTGATTAAGGGGTTATACATTTTCATCAAGTAAGCATCATCATCATCTCAAATAATCCCCATACAAAACTTCCTAGCACATAGTCCTAATCAAGAGTTGATTCCCTAAGATTGAAAGGTTCTATAGGAACTACCGTGCAAAAGCTGGGTTTTGGTCAAATAAGGGACCCTTGACACACACCGGATAGGATGGTTAATATACCAAAACATGGTACGAGATCAAGGGTGATCACACAGTCCCATGATGACTTGACCGACCGGGTTGCCCCGAGCCTCCAAGGTCATAGTTCCGTGCAATCGACTGGCTGGACATGCAAGTGAAATGCAACAGGCACACAAAGATTAATTAATTTGATTTAAAAGGATGTTTTCAAGTCTAATCCTCAAGTGAACCCAAAATCAGAATTCTGGTCTACGAAACCAGAGATTCTGGGTTCGATCCCCAGCAGAGTCGCCAGATTGTGGATACCGGCATTTGGGCCCACTTTAAAAATGTTTTTCAATTTCCAATTCAAATACAAAACAAATGAGTCGCCACTTAATTTTTAAAAGGAAAATTAAGAAACCATTTAAAAGGAAACTGATCTTTTGCGAAACCAAAGATTAACTAGGTCCGGGGATTATGGAATGAGAGAGGAAGGAGCCCGTCGGACTAAAACACCCTCTCTCATCCTATCTCGCGATAGGCCTCTACTCAACATCCTTTTAATCAAATTTATTAATCTAAGCATGCCCTCAGCTAATATATATATACGTATACATCACAAAAGCATGTCCAAAGGGGTTTAAAATTGCAATTGACAAAATATCATTCATAAGCCAAGTAATTCAAATAGCAAGCAACATTATATGCAATAGGGAACAAGAGAGCTTACCCGGGATCCAGCTGCGAATATTAAACGTGCAATGCATGCGATTGAATAAAATCTAGGAAGAGAGTCTCTAGTCCATATATACATTTAAGGCAAATCTTAACTCTAAGGTGTCGCGCGTAAGGTCAAAAATCAAGTAAAATCAAGAAATTTAATAAACTAGAGAAGGATCGAGAAATCATACCTTAATAGCGCTACAAAACAAAGGGTTAGTCCACATGATATGCAAAATACGATGTTAAAAATAACAATCCTAAATTTCTAGCTTAAATCTATCTAATGTGTTTAAATCCAAAGCAAATAAGTCCTAATTACAAGTGTCAAGCCATATGGATGAATATGTACATGGACAAGGATAAACTATGAAATACTCTTAAACTTTGAATTTCAAGCTCAACTAATCATTTTTGACACATGGTTTAAGCCCTAAGTCATAGAAAAGTCATTTGACCCATTATTAACAAAATTGGTCAAATGTGTCATAAGAATTCTGAGAAAATTGCAGAGAGTAGTCCAGAACTTTAAGAAAATAAAAAGTACGTCTCTCATGGTTTGATGTTGATGAGTTTTGGACACAAGATGCCTCTGTGAGTATAGTTTCTAAATCAAAAAGAAAATCAAGGTTTCAACGGTTAGATCTCCGGGAATATGGAGTACACTAAAAATCACTCAGCATCTTACAACCTCCTGTCCAGAATTCTTGCACGATTTATTAAAAATAGTAAACAAATCAGAATTGCTTTGTTCTTTTTAGGGTGACTTCCTAACACACTAATCTACTTAGAAAAAATTATGTTGGGTCACAAAAACTTTGTTAGAACTCTGATTTAATTATTTCAAAAGAGTGTTGCTGTTCTGAAACTATTCTGAAACTCTGGACAGATTATTGTTGCTTCACAAAACTCATGATCAAACCATTCTAAACATGAGACCACCTTAAAACAAAAATTACACTGGTAGAACAATGTGTTATTGACACTTTCCCATTGGTGTCACTTGATTTCAACGGTTAGATTTCGAACTAAAAATCTTTGATCAAAAACAGCTTGAGAACTCACTGTTTTCATTTGCTAAGTTTAACTTTTATTTGGTAACTCCAACTATCAAATCATGAAGTTGGGTTAAACCAAACAACTTCTCCTACCATTTGAAGGTCATTGGAGACTAAAACTTTTATTTTTTATAGATTTCAAGTGAAGTATGGATGGACTTCATGAAATCTCAAGATGAGGATTCTAAACCATGGAAAGGGGCTTAGACTCAAAATCACAAGTCTCCTACCATTTGGTGGTCATTGGAGATGAAGGTACAACTAATACTTGAGAGTCTTCAAAGGAATATGGAAAGGATTCCATGAGACATCAAGTTTAGAGGATCCAAGTCATGAGCATGGACTTGGATCCATCTATGTGAAATAAAGTGATGATCAAGTTTTGACTTTCATATAGAGCATAAGCTTACATGAGATTCAAGGGATCATGCTCAAGAGATCAAGAGAGATATTGAAGATCTCCAAGACCTTCAAGAGAAGAAAATAGACAAGAAAATAGAAGGAAGTAATGGGAACAAAAAGAACTCCTAAGTTTATTTGGCAAACAAAGAAAATAATGAAAGGTTTTAGGATTAGAGATTTCAAGAGAAGAAAGAGTAAGCTAATAATCTATGGTTAGAGGATCACCTCCAAATTATCCTCAAAGTTTTCTTTTCTTTGAAGATCTTCCAAGCCCTTTTGATTCTCTCAACTCTCTCTTTTCTAAAATGTTGGTGTAATGGTAGTGTATTTGGTATATCTTCCTCCCCCAATATTTTTTTCTTGGTCCTTCCTCTTTCAAGGAATATCCCTTCTCTTTTATAGGCAAAATAACCAGGTATTTTTGGTGAATTTCGGAGCAAAAAACAGGTGTAATTCTCCCATTTGGTGGTACAATGTGTACTTTCTGAAATTAGACAGACTGCTGCCCAGCGCGGCAGTCCAGAAACTGTCGCGGCAGTCTGTGACTGCCGTCGCGGCACTTCATGAATGCCGCACGGCATTCATCAAATGTCGCGGCAATTAATGAATTGCCGCGTTTTTGTCAGTCTTACTTTATCAGTTTTTTTGT